>JARQOC010000008.1:154158274-154189059 GCA_033576535.1 Allobates femoralis
TGTCAAATTCAAATAACAAAATAAAATTCAGTTGTCATTTGCTGGTGGTGTGGTGAAGTCTGGCCCAATCCAACCCTTGTTCATCTTGATCAGAGTGAGCCTGTCCGCATTTTCAGTTGACAGGCGGGTGCGTTTATCAGTGATGATTCCACCTGCTGCACTGAAAACACGCTCTGATAAAACGCTAGCGGCAGGGCAGGCCAGGACTTCCAAGGCGTAGAGAGCCAATTCATGCCACGTGTCGAGCTTGGAGACCCAATAATTGAAAGGCACCGATGAATCTCGCAGTACAGTTGTTCGATCTGCAAGGTACTCCTTCAGCATCTGCCCGAACTTAGCATTTCTGGTGGCACTACCCCGCACCTCAGGGGCTGTGGTACGTGAGGGGCTGAGAAAACTGTCCCACATCGTAAAGACAGTTCCCCTGCCTCTGGCGGATTGGACTTGTGCCCCTCTCGGCCGTACGCCTTGGTTGTCCATTGAATCCTGACCTATGCCGCTAGCGTTTTGTGAGGGGAAGGATTTCACAACTTCCGTGACTATGGCCCTCTGGAACTGCAGCATTTTGGCTAACCTCTCCGCCTCAGGAATGAGAGACATAAAGTTCTCCTTGTAGCGTGGGTCTAAGAGTGTTGCCAACCAGTACTGATTGTCGGCCAAGATGTTCTGAACGCGAGCGTCACGAGACAGGCAGCTTACCATAAAGTCAGCCATGTGCGCCAGACTCTTAACAGCCATCACATCAGTATCCAGACCAACACGATGACTGAACATGCTGTCCTCCTCCTCCTCCTCCTCCTCCCTCCTCCTCCTCATCTCCCCTGTCCTCTGGCCAGCCACGCTGAATCGAGGGTATGACTGGTGTGCATGTCATATCCCCAATTTGGCCTGAGAGTTGCTCCATGTCTTCATCCTCCTCCTCCTCCTCCTCGTCATAGTCCTCCACTACACGTTGTGATGACATGAGGCTGGGCTGTGTGTTTTCACCCACACCCACTACAGTTTCTTGCTCTAAGTCATCGCGCTCTGCCTGCAATGCATCCTCTTTTATTTTCAGCAGACCCCGTTTTAGAAGGCAGAGTAGTGGTATGGTGACGCTAATAATGGCGTCATCACCGCTCACCATCTTGGTGGAGTCCTCAAAGTTTTGGAGGACGGTGCATAGGTCCGACATCCATCTCCACTCCTCAGGTGTTATGTGTGGAGTTTGACCCATTTCCCGACGGCTTAGGTGATGCAGGTAGTCCACAACTGCCCTCTTCTGCTCACATATCCTGACCAACATGTGCAGCGTTGAATTCCAACGCGTGGGGACATCACACACCAGTCTGTGGGCCGGAAGACGCAAACGGCGCTGAAAGCTTGCAAGGCCGGCTGAAGCAGCAGGTGACTTGCGAAAATGTGCAGACAGACGCCGAACTTTTACCAGCAGGTCAGACACCTCCGGGTATGACTTCACAAACCTCTGAACCACCAGGTTGAGCACATGGGCCACGCATGGAACATGCGTCAGCTGCCCTCGCCTCAAAGCTGCCACCAGGTTCCGGCCATTGTCACACACGACCTTTCCTGGCTTTAGGTTCAGAGGTGTGAGCCAGTGATCTGCCTGCTGTTTCAGAGCTGTCCACACCTCTTCTGCATTGTGGGGTTTGTCACCTATGCAGACTAGCTTCAGCACAGCCTGTTGCCGCTTTGCAGAGGCAGTGCTGCAGTGCTTCCAGCTTGGGACTGGTGTGGAGGGTACAGTGGATGAGGATGCGCAGGTGGAGGAGGAGGAGGCTGAAGAGCATGACATTCCGGAGCTGTAGAGTGTCGGTGAAACCATGACAGATGTAGGGCCTGCTATCCTTGGTGTGGGAAGGACGTGTTCCGTCCCTCGCTCAGACTGGGTCCCAGCCTCCACAATATTAATCCAGTGTGCCGTCAAGGAGATGTAGCGGCCTTGCCCACAAGCACTTGTCCACGTGTCTGTGGTTAGGTGGACTTTGGCTGAAACAGCATTGTTCAGGGCACGTGTGATGGTGTTGGACACGTGGTTATGCAATGCGGGGACGGCACATCTGGAGAAATAGTGTCGGCTGGGGACCGAGTAACGTGGGACAGCAGCCGCCATCAGGTCGCGGAATGCGTCTGTCTCCACCAGACGGAAAGGCAACATTTCTAGCGCTATGAGTCGCGAAATGTGAGCATTGAGGACTGTGGCATGTGGGGCATTGGCAGCGTATTTGCGCCTGCGTTCAAATGTTTGCTGAATGGATAATTGAACGCTGCGCTGGGACAAGGACGTGGTTGATGGTGGCGTAATTTGTGCTTCAGCAACTTCAGGTGCAGGACCGGAGGCTTGTTCGCGGCCAGCATGGACAGGGGATTGGCTTGCATGCACAACAGCCGAAGACGTAGCAGTGACATCAGCACGCACCGCTCCTCGACTCTGTGGTACTTCCCACAAAGTCGGGTGCTTGGCTGACATGTGCCTGATCATGCTGGTGGTGGTCAGGCTGCTAGTTTTCGTACCCCTGCTGATAGTGGCATGGCAGGTGTGGCAAATGGCCTTTTTAGAGTCTTCTGGAGCCAACTTAAAAAACTCCCAGACTCGGGAAGACCGAACATTTGCACAGGCACCTTGAGTCGTGTTGTTGTTCCGGGGAACGGTTGCCTGCCTTCTGCCTGTGGACGCACCCCTGCTTCGTACTGGCTGTTGTGATGCTACGCCTCCCTCCCCCTGTGCACTGTTGTCCTCGCTCTGCATATCCTCCTGCCATGTAGGGTCAGCTACTGGATCATCCACCACGTCGTCTTCCTCTTCCGCACCCTGATCCTCCTCCTGACTTCCTGGCAATTGTGTCTCATCATCGTCCACCCCTTGTTGAGACACTTTGACAACGTTCCGTTCGTCATAATGCGGCTGCTCAAATATTTGGGCATCTGTACATACCATCTCCTCATGACCCACTTCAAGAGGAGGTGGCGACAGGCCAGATTCTGCGAATGGATACGTGAACAGCTCTTCCGAGTGTCCTAGTGTGGGATCTGTAATGTCCGTGGACGTGTAATCGGCCAGGTGGTAGGAAGGAGGATCAGGTTGGGAAATGTGCGGTGCAGTATCACGGCTACTGACAGTTGACCGTGCGGAAGACAGGGTGTTTGTGGAGGTGCCCATCTGACTTGAAGCATTATCCGCTATCCAAGTAACAACCTGTTGACACTGGTCTTGGTTCAACAGTGGTGTACTGCTGCGGGCCCCAAGAATTTGGGACAGGACGTGCGAGCGAGGAGATGTGGCCCTTTGTTGTTGCGAAATGAGTGCTTGCACACGACCTCGGCCTCTGCCTGCACCACCATCACGTCCACTTCCTTGTTCCTTGCCAACGCCCTTGCCAACGCCTTTGCGCATTTTGCCTGTATAGAGCGACAACTGCCTGGTGACTGTGGAGGTCACAGGAGATTAGGATTTTAGTTCCCTAACCTGTATAAAGGTATGACGTACAACAGTGTGGTGACTGTTGAGATGACAAGAGTTAGGATTTTAGTTCCCTAACCTGTAGAAACGTATGACGTACAACAGTGTGGTGACTGTTGAGATGACAATAGTTAGGATTTTAGTTCCCTAACTTGTAGAAACGTATGACGTACAACAGTCTGGTGACTGTTGAGATGACAAGAGTTAGGATTTTAGTTCCCTAACTTGTAGAAACTTATGACGTACAACAGTGTGGTGACTGTTGAGATGACAAGAGTTAGGATTTTAGTTCCCTAACTTGTAGAAACGTATGACGTACAACAGTGTGGTGACTGTTGAGATGACAAGAGTTAGGATTTTAGTTCCCTAACTTGTAGAAACGTATGACGTACAACAGTGTGGTGACTGTTGAGATGACAAGAGTTAGGATTTTAGTTCCCTAACTTGTAGAAACCTATGACGTACAACAGTGTGGTGACTGTTGAGATGACAAGAGTTAGGATTTTAGTTCCCTAACTTGTAGAAACGTATGACGTACAACAGTGTGGTGACTGTTGAGATGACAATAGTTAGGATTTTAGTTCCCTAACTTGTAGAAAATTATGACGTACAACAGTGTGGTGACTGTTGAGATGACAAGAGTTAGGATTTTAGTTCCCTAACTTGTACAAACGTATGACGTACAACAGTGTGGTGACTGTTGAGATGACAAGAGTTAGGATTTTAGTTCCCTAACTTGTAGAAACCTATGACGTACAACAGTGTGGTGACTGTTGAGATGACAAGAGTTAGGATTTTAGTTCCCTAACTTGTAGAAACCTATGACGTACAACAGTGTGGTGACAGTTGAGATGACAAGAGTTAGGATTTTAGTTCCCTAACCTGTAGAAACGTATGACGTACAACAGTGTGGTGACTGTTGAGATGACAAGAGTTAGGATTTTTGTTCCCTAACTTGTACAAACTTATGACGTACAACAGTGTGGTGACTGTTGAGATGACAAGAGTTAGGATTTTAGTTCCCTAACTTGTAGAAACGTATGACGTACAACAGTGTGGTGACTGTTGAGATGACAAGAGTTAGGATTTTAGTTCCCTAACTTGTAGAAACGTATGACGTACAACAGTGTGGTGACTGTTGAGATGACAATAGTTAGGATTTTAGTTCCCTAACTTGTAGAAACTTATGACGTACAACAGTGTGGTGACTGTTGAGATGACAAGAGTTAGGATTTTAGTTCCCTAACTTGTAGAAACTTATGACGTACAACAGTCTGGTGACTGTTGAGATGACAAGAGTTAGGATTTTAGTTCCCTAACCTGTAGAAATGTATGACGTACAACAGTGTGGTGACTGTAATGGTTTGAAGAGAGGATTTTAGTCCCTAACCTGTATTAAGGTAGTACGTACACCTGTCTGGTGACTGTTTTGATGACAAGAGTTAGGATTTTAGTTCCCTAACCTGTATTAAGGTAGTACGTACACCTGTCTGGTGACTGTAATGGTTTAAAGAGAGGATTTTAGTCCCTAACCTGTATTAAGGTAGTACGTACACCTGTCTGGTGACTGTTTTGATGACAAGAGTTAGGATTTTAGTTCCCTAACCTGTATTAAGGTAGTACGTACACCTGTCTGGTGACTGTAATAGTTTGAAGAGAGGATTTTAATCCCTAACCTGTATTAAGGTAGTACGTACACCTGTCTGCTGACTGTTTTGATGACAAGAGTTAGGATTTTAGTTCCCTAACCTGTATTAAGGTACTACGTACACCTGTCTGGTGACTGTAATGGTTTGAAGAGAGGATTTTAGTCCCTAACCTGTATTAAGGTAGTACGTACACCTGTCTGGTGACTGTTTTGATGACAAGAGTTAGGATTTTAGTTCCCTAACCTGTATTAAGGAAGTACGTACACCTGTCTGGTGACTGTAATGGTTTGAAGAGAGAATTTTAGTCCCTAACCTGTATTAAGGTACTAAGTACAAGAGTGTGGTGACTCTAATGGTCACAGAAAAGCTTGGATTCCAATCTGTATCACCCTGCCTATATCCTCCTAGATTAGTCCTGAGAAGGACTGTTCTGGTCACTGGAAATCTTGGACTCCGATCTGGATCACCCTGCCTATGTCCTCCTAGATTAGTCCTGAGAAGGACTGTTGTGGTCAGCAGCAGTTTGCAGCCCTGATCCGGATCTACCTATGAGGGCCGCAAATCTGTCCCTAATCAGCAGCAGACACTCTCCCTACACTCACTGTCTGGAAGGCTGTGTGCCGAGCACAGCGCGCCGGGAGTTATAAAGGCTCGGTCACACTGTGCAGGGCGGCCAATCACTGCTATGCCACAACTAACAGGGCTGTGGCATTGCAGTGGTCTGTCAGCCAATCCCTGCACGTGGGCTGGCTCTCAAAAGAGCGCCAACATGGAGAGATGACGACCACGAGCACAGCACGAGTATCGCGAGATTACTCAGTGCTCGGCGAGTCGCCCGAGTACAGTGATACTCGTGCGAGTAACGAGTAGTGCCGAGCATGTTCGCTCAACACTAACTATATCTCTTGAATTATCAAAATCACTTCATTTTAGACCCAATGTTCTATGTGCCCAATCCTGTTCCAAAGGTGGGTCTGGAAGAACTGAAAGAAGATTGCTACACTTGCTGGATCTAGTAGGGGTACACTCTCTTGGCAGCGGAATTGACGCACTGACCAATGGTTTTTATTTAAATCAAGTCCATTTGGTTTATTATCCTTCATAAACCAGACTCCAGAACCACATAACAGAATGAGCCTTGATTTGGCTGTTCAGCAAAATACACATCATATACAGTCTTTTTACTGCTGCAATTGTCCATACAGATTCCACTGGCTTTTGGTCAGCCTTTACTCACGGTTTTCAAGTCCATTACCTCTCTGGAGGTTTTGGGCAGCATTTACCACTCAGCCACTCCCAGTATCCTCACAATTTCTGAGTCTCCAGTCCATCATAATATGTCCTGCTCACTTTGCAGGATATAGGACTGGCCTTACCCAGAACTAGTCAGCTGTCATACTACCTGATGAAGGCGGAGTATCCGTTGAAACGCGTTGAAACTGGGACCTGGATTAAACAGTAAAGATTTGGAAGACCCTAGCTCCTGCTTTCTTTGTTAGCGCCCTCAAAAACCGCTATATATTTTTCTCTACCATATCCCTATAAACCCACGGGTGAGCGGTGAGGTGCAGCACAGAGAATCTAGTAAGCCGCACGTAGCTAACATCGAGCTGACTGAGTGTAAAGGACCTGTGGTGACGTCAGGGGCACATGACGCCCCATGTGACCGGCTCCCCGGCAACCAGGAAATCAAATCAAGCGTGCGGGGCGCGCTGAGCACCGGAGGCAATTGAACCGGGTTATGCAGGCTGCATAACCCGGCAAGGTTAGTAGAAACCATAAAAACAGAAGTACCCAACCTCAAACCCCAGGATTTACCTAGGAGCGCCCTCCTTTTTCTTTTTATCTCTCTAATACCACCTGACACTCTCACAGGTGGAAATGTGTGTTCAGTCAGACACACAGACCTGCATGCTTTAAACCCTTTTGTGTAATGCTGCAAGACCCAGTAAAACATTCTGTTTTATATTGCAACAGAGCTCTGCCTGTGCAATATATGTTGGTTATCCATAACATAGTCGAACGTGATACTACAATTGTTAAAAATGTAGTGCAGAACTTCATCTCAGTTTTGCTTCTCAACTATTTTGATGATACCTCGAACCCTAAATCACTTCTTTTAGCTCTATTTTCCTCAGAGAGGTAGATCTGGGTGTCATCAGCGTACAGGCAAATGATGGCGACAGGAGCAAAGACCCATATAGGGACCTTAGGGAATTTAGAATGCATCCTCAGGTGAGTGCCAGGGGGTGACCACCCTCTCCCTATCACCAGGTCCTTTCTTTCATAACCCAATCCCCAATATCACCTATGTAATCACCAATATCACCCATGTGTCGCGCCACAATATCACCTATGTGTCTGGACACTCCAGTGTGACAGCAATCCAAGATTAATTATTTTATTTCCCTGTAGCACCACCACAGGATAAAAGAAGCATTACACAATTCCCTGGCTATGTAAAGCTGAAAGTCCCAAATTAGTACATATATTTACAGCTATTTTATTGCCTGAAAGGTTCTGTTAGGCTGCCTTCACATTTGCGTTTGTGTCTGCATGCGGAGGGCATGCAGACGCAAAAGCAGGGCAAATGCTATCATACTGATGTGAACGCAGCGGAGAATCTCCGCATGTGTTCACATCAGTATGGTGCCCGGCCAGCCAATCAGTGTTCTTGGCAGCGGCCGGGAGGCGGAGATTAGCAGCAGAGATCTTCTCCTCCCGGACGCCGCTGAGAACGCTGATTGGCCACCGGGAGAGATTCTCCTGCGCTGTCATGCGGAGGACACTGCGGATCCATTTAGATCCATGCATTGTTTGTGCGCTTGCGGGCGCTTGTTTTATCAGCAAAAATGCAATAGGCTGTGTTCTGAGGGCGGAGGAGGGCGCACAAGTTAAGTGCATCTGAAGGCAACCGCAACAGAACACAGCTATTATGCATTCCCATGTTAAACATAGGAACGCAGTGCGCATGCGTTTGGAACACAGTGTAACAGTGAAATGTGAACCCAGCCTTAATCCTTTTCTTTTCAAGTTCTAAAGTAATATTTGAAAATAGATTTTCTTAACCAAAAAATCCTTATAACTATTGAAAATGGCAAGAGACTAAATAAACTGTGTAAAGCTGTAAGAACTTGTTGGTGTTAGATAAGTAATGGTGGCTAATAAAATTAAAATACTGGTTATAATAATCACTCCTATGCTTTTATTTGTAGCTCTGTGCCAGCTTTTAGAATTTTCATTATTTTGGAAGCTTTTATTGGACAGCCTCTATCCTTTTTATGGCCACTTTATTCTTTTTTTTTCCAAAACTATTAGACAAATTGTGCAGAGATAAGATAAACGGAGATTTAGCTTTATGGCCCTAGAGTAGTTTTAATGTCTTTAGAAAAGGAACTTGTAAAGTTGAAGATGTGATGATTAGAAATGTTATCTAAAAATGATCACATACTGGATGAAATGCTTTTAAGAAGTAGAAAATGAACAGTAAGGCCAGGGTCACATTAATGTTAAAGGGGGCTGCGTTAAAAACATAGGTTTTGGCAGCCTTAACACAGTGCTACCGCCATGGTGAAGTCTCATGAGACAACGGACTGTTCAATGCACCACGGTCAACCGCTCCACTGCGCCAGTGCAAGTGTGGCTGTCACTCACCGCACCGGCCAGAGTAGGGGTGGGAAATTTGAAAACTGCAGGGCGGGTTTAGCAGCTTGGAGAGGCAGTAAGAACACTATCCACCCAGTCTAAACAGCATCCTAATGATCTCAGTAGGAGTGCAGCTCTAGACATAATAAAAGTTAATATTTCAGGTATGAGGGGCCAGTCTGGGCACATACATGGGTTACTAGAACCCCACTTACCTCAAGTAAATGCTGGTGGGCACAGTTTAAAATGCCCAAAGGGGGCTACATGTTCCCTTTAAGTGAAACCATGTTCACCTGTTCCTAGACATGATTAGTTAACTTTCATTACAAATTTTAATATGAGACAGCCTACCAAATCATAACGTCCACATAGACCGTCACCTTCTCACCTGCACAAAATAACATTCCGGTATTTTACCACCAAAATATTTGCAAAAAAGTACTAAATGTTTGCATATTCTAATGGAGCTGTAGTGTTTTTTATTTATTTTTTTTAATAATACCAAATAAAAAAAAATCTGCCCCGGGGTCTAGACATGATAAAATACCAAGATGTGTTGATGATTCTACAGGATTTAGAAACATTTTCTTTATGTCCAAGTTATGAGATACAGATGTAGATTTCAGTCCTTGCTCATTGAAGCCCGATGCAGGCGGGGAATGGAGCGTTACCCGTTGCGGCACCTTTGGATCCCACTGTCAGTGATTGATAGCGGGATCCAAAGAGTTAACAGCACCAATCGGATCCTGGATCCGATCGGTGCTGTTAGCCCGACATCTCAGCTGATGAGGTCAGCTGAGATGTCGGGTGTTTGATGTGAGCTCCGCGCCAGTGCCGCCCCGGTGATGGGTAGCAGAGAAGGGGTTAACAATTGGGGTTAACAGGAGGTTAACAAGGGGTTAATAATGACTGAGCTATGTGCAGCCAGATGAAAGAGCAGAAGCCTGTGCAAAGGAAAGAGGAGTTTACACTGATCCTGACATTCTGACATTGCTCAACATTCTGCTATAGTGTGAGCTAATCTAATATATTGCCATCTCATCAGCTGCAGTCAGCAGCGTGGATGTTCTGTAGGCCCCCCACCCCTTTACCCCTATATGGTTACATGCCCCGTATTCAGTGTGAGAAGCTTGAAGATGTTTTTGACTGATAATGAACTTTTGTCTGCTTCCCCACACACGCTAATGAGGACACCTTGTGGAAGGTTTATGCATGGGAACCAAGCAGAATTCTCTTAGAAAGTATATATGAATGTTTATTAAAATCTCTTGCCCTACATTATTATAAAACATACTTTCTATATCTTCCACCCCTGAAATCTTTGTGGACTTACTATTTGTTTTTTTGCTTTATAAGACGCACCTCAAATTTGGTGAAGGAAAAGAGCAAAAAAAATGTTAATGTCAAATGGGGTCCGTCTTATAATGCCAGTGTCCGTCTTACAATCAGTATATATGTCCCCCTTCCTTGTACATGAACCCCCAAACTGGTATAAATGACCTCTATGCTGGCACACTATCCCTCATGCTGGCACACTGCCTCCCATGTTGGCACACTGCCCCTATGTTGGCACACTGGCCATCCATTCTGGCACACTGGCCCCCCATGCAGGCACACTGGCCCCCCATGCTGGCATACTGGCCCCCATTCTGCCACACAGAGCCCCCACCCTAGCATACACTTTAAAAAATTACAAACCATATCATACTCGCCTATCTCCATTGCTCCCTGCTGCCATCCATCAGCCTGCTTATACCGTTATCCAGTCCTGTGAGCAGTGCGCAGTGATGACGTCACTATGCAGCAACGCTCACAGTACCAGATGCCGACACAGTACAGACAGCAAGTATGGCGCCGGCTGCAGAGAGTGATGGCGAGAGGTAAGTATGATATCACTGGGATAGTCAGTGCTTTCCACACAATGAAAGTGTGGAAAGCACTGACTATCCACAAGGGATTGCAGCCGGCGGCTACGGACCCCCACCTATGCTCCTGTCATATGCATTGCTCCCTTGCCAGTGATTGACAGCAGGATGCAGTGCATATTATATGACCCTAATGAGCGGATCCCGCGTGACCATGGGGCCGCAGCTGCAGCCTGTTCCAGCCTTCGGACACCGCTCCAAAGCGAGCCCCCTGCCTTCCTTCCCCCACTGCACAACAACTAGGTTCACATTATAAGATGCACCCCCACTTTCCCCCAAAATTTGGGGGAACAAAAGTGTGTCTTATAATGCAAACAACCAGGTATCTATGATGAGAGTTCTTGCAGCACTTAACGGTACAAAATATTAGGAGGATTTTTAAAAAGTGCTGAATTTTGAGCATTGCCTGTAAGACGTTGAGGTGTCTACTTGATACTGTCACGCTTTTATTTGTACTCTGTGATGAGTTACATTTTGCGCATTCTGCAGAGTACATTTTTCCTCTGCAATTGCTTGAGATTGATGGGCGACGCTTAAATGAACATCCCATTCAATTGCAGCAATAATACACATAGCTAAAAATGCCATCCTAAGCAGCTTTGTGCAATCTGTAATGATTTGCCTTTCACTTATTACCAAAGATACGTCTCGCATTATAATTACTGCGCCTTTATAAAGTGTATGCATCAGAATTGGTGCTAGATAGTATGAGAGCGTGTCACTCAGAAAATTGGATTATTTATCCCATGCTCTCCATGTCCTTATGCTGAAAATGTTTATAATTCTTTTCCAAATCAGAATGGATTACTTGAGAAATTGTTTAAGATTTCTAAAATTCTAACTCAAGCATCACATTATTATGAATAGTGCGCCATTGTTGGGTAATGTTTTCCATATTTTTTCCACTTCATTACTTATTTTATGTCATGAATGGTTATATAAACTGGTGGCTGCTTTGCGGATTTTCAGGTCTCCTTACAACTGTATTATTAACGCTTAATATTGAACGCTTGAATTTTTTAAAAAAGATAAGAAATTAAAATTTAAAAAAGGCCTGGATGCTTTTCTTGAAAAATATAATATTACCTATTATGTGAACTAGATTCAGCAAACTAATCTGATTGCCATAAGTGATGTTGGGAAGGTATTTTTCCCCCAATGTGAAGCTTAGTGTTTTCCCCATGGGTTTTTGCCTTCCTATGGATCAATGTCTTAGGCTATAGTTTGAACTGAATGAACTGAAAGCGTTGAAATTTTTATTTAATAATAATACACAGCAAGTGATTTTATTAAACATTCTAATATACTTCATGAGAAAATTCTGGTTGCAAACCATTCCTAAACCTTCTACAAAGTGTCACAATTGCACTGTGTGTGAAGTAGACACATGTTTGTTATCAGTCACATCCGTCTTTAGTGAATACAGACAACTAAGGCTACCTTCACATTTGCATTCCCCGCCGCAGCGTTCTGCGGAGGGGAGCCGCAATGTGACCGCAGCACCGCAAGCCCCTATCTTTATAATGGGAGCGCACAGTGCTGCGCTTGACTGCGCATGACTGTTCGCACCCATTCACTGCCACATGTGATCTGTACGCAGGCAGATGCCTGCGCACAAATCACACACTCTCATCCGCACCAGAAATGCAACATGTCGCGTCCCTGGTGCGGACGAGATCACATATAGCAGTGAATGGGTGCGCAGTCAAGCGCAGCACCGTGCACTCCCATTATAAAGATAGGGGCTTGCGGTGCTGCGGTCACATAGTGGCTCCCCTCCGCAGAATGCTGCGGAGGGGAACGCAAATGTGCAGGCACCCAAACAATGACGCAGATCAGGCTCAGCATACATACAGTTGCTAAGCAACATCAGAGTTCCGGATCAGGTCAAACTAGCTTGTGCCAGAAAGATGTGTCACGATCTCTGTTAATGCCTTGTCTGCTGGCTCCACACAGCTTAGGATCTGTCGTGTCCCTTTCTCTGCTATCACATCACATTGCACTAATTACTATGAGCTGCTGGCCATGCCCACAGAGCCATAAAATGCAGTTTTTAAATACCAAAAAATGGGAAAAAACAAGTTATATGGCAGTAAAAACACTATTTTAGCTGCTATGTCACCCATCATTAGCAACCTGTGCAGTATTGGTTTTTTTTTTCAATGAAATGACAATTTGCACTTTAAAGTCTTCCTTCAATTTTAAATAACTATGAAACGATAAGAAGATAATACAGACAGATAGTAAAATATGATGGATAGATAGAAATGTAGCTCCCACACACTTTGTACAGACGTAGGCCAAACCCACTAATATTGGTGGGTTTGGCTGATACACATTGGACTATCGGTGCCTCCCGACACTTTCCCAAAAGATGTCAGAGGAAAGAAAAATCCACCATGTCAGATTTCTGATGGCTGCTCCTATTTTTCTCTCCTGAGGATAGGCTTCTGCCAGAGGAGCCTGGCAGTGGCAATTTGATAGAGAACACAAAAGTACTTGGCCAAGCTTAGTATTCCAGAAGGTGGCTGATTCAATTCACATTGAAAGAACATCAAAGCAACATCAGGGCTTGCTAAATCTAAAGACAGTATGAGACATCGCTCAGTGAATGTGTATAGGCACATTCACTTGGCTGTTAGATTAAGGCACGCACAAAGGAGCGGTTTCTTTTTAAGTAGTTTAGCCAATTTATTAATGTGCATAAACCACTATCCATGGCGTATCTTGAAGCGTTTCAGCCCCGATGTGAAAGCACCAACAGGGCCCCCAATTATTGCAAATCTTTAATAGCATTAGTCTTTTTCTATAGGCTAAAGGGATGTTTGGGCCCCCCTAGGCTTCAGGGCCCGTGTGCGATCCCAACCCTGCACCAATTGTAGTTACGACCCTGAACGCTACTGTAAACCAAAGATGAACCATACAACCATGACATACAGTCTGTTAGACATGTATATGACATATAGTCCGCACTAAATAATTCAATTTGGACGGTGCTTCATGATCCGCGCTTACTGCAAAAACTCCAGTACGTGAAAGAAGATGTTGCTTTAATTCTCTACGCATTTCTGGGAAATTCCATGCCTCTTCATGAGGAGCACAAACATCATCATGACATCAGCTTTATTGCTTCTTTCAGTAAGAAAGGATAAGACGATATTGCGCTTTTGTTCTCCCCTCTTAATCCTGTTTAGTGCCATATAGTCTGCACTGTCCCTTAAATGACCTCGGTCAGTACACACAACCCCTCTTCTGGAGGTTACCTTCCAGGATCTTTGGCACACTCCACACATACTGTCTCTTAGCCATGTGCCTTCAGCCAAATTGACACTTCCAAGCCTAGAGGGATCATGTGACCAAACAGTCTCATTAAATTACATGAGACACACCCATTGATGGGAGGTATGTGGTTAGCCAGACCTGCCCAGCACTCTGGCTAACCTGTAAACCTGTAACCCTTACTGCATTAATAGTTAAAAGCTTGTGGAACTACAAGTCCCAGAGTAAACATTTCAGGTTTACATTGCCGAGGACCTCCACCTCTGCTATACATACCGACCATAACTCACAATAGACAAATAGATAATATGCAAAGATTGTCTGTAAAGAAGTTTTAATCTTTATTTACCCAGTGGGACATATCAGAATTATCTCATGGAACCCTTCTAATGAGCATGGACTGAAATTTGAGATTTTAGGATAAATTAAGAATCCACAGTATGTCACACTTTGCTGAATTCTTTTGACCATCAATTACAACAATGTAATACATGTAATTTCAGAGGTAATACGATAATATTTTCAGACAACATTCAGACCCCCTCTTATGCCCAATATTATTGAGATTAATCTGAATAACAGAATTTATCATCTTTTACTATTCCCTTATTGTATATATACATCATATAAGACACCTAACTATCATCTTCCCCCATTGAGTTACTTTAGTGTTCGTCTTTATTACTTACACCTCCCTAGGTTACATTTCTCACATATGAGATTTCAAATTAAAGGTGTGACAATCTTACTGAGGCCTGCAATAATACATGTTCCCCTAAAGACTGTAATAAAAATGATTAGAAGTCAAAAACTGTCTTCAGAAAGTTTATGACTTAATCAGAGTAGGCAGAGTTTACTTTCAGTTAATATGAAAGCTAAAGTGCGTAAAAAGAAGTCTTACTTACAAAGTTTTGGATGAGTGGATCTGAAAATATTTTTATTCACAAAATCAAGCATATTTACTTGGAAGTTCAATTTCACCCAAACTTATTGTCCGCAAATTGAATGTCCTTTATCATGTCCTGGAGTTTCTCCAAACACCAAGAGCATAATAATCGTAAGATGTTATAGACAAGGAAGGAAACATATACGCAACTCACCAATCATCTGTTGGTTCTCAGAGCTGCCTTTCCTTATTATATCTTAATTTTTGAAGCCTGAAATGTGGAAAAAGATTGAAAAGTTCAAGGGAGCCAAATACTTTTACAAGGCACTGTATAAAGGACCACTCCAGTGGTGCAATAAAAAAAAGAACCCTGGAGTGCTGCATTAAAACAAAAAAACTCAAAGCAATGGCAGTATGACTACCAGAAATCTGACTCTGAAGTCAGTTAGAGACCTCAATAGTAGAGTCGCCAATGGTGGTGACATTGCTTTGGTTCTAGCAGACACCATTGTAGTGACAGTCCTGGAGTAAGACAGGACTTCTTTGGTAAATGTGGTTTGTTTCTTCTCTCTTATCAGAATAACTTCTCATTGTAAAAGAGGGAGGAATAACCTATGTATTTGACATTGTATATATTTATTTATGGCAAGGGTCACACCAGCGTTTTCCCAGCTTTTAGCGGACCTCTGCTAAATACTTAGTTTTCTTCTCTGCCGCGGAGAGCTGTCATCCCTTGCTTCCGGGTGATGCTAGCCCTGGTTACCCAATGTTGATCGTGGTAACCAGCTACACATAAGGCTGCCTAGTGTCCGCTTAAGCCGAGCGGACAGGAAAACGCTGCTAGCGTTGTCATTGGTGGGATTTGAACCCAGGTCCCCAGTGCTGCAAGATTGCAGTGCTACTCACTGAGCCACCATGCCTCGCCACACTGCTTAACTCTTAGTCATGATTCCAAAAAAAGGACCATGCTTATATGCTGTTCGGCAACTCAATGTATTGACAAATGACAAAATGTAAGAAAAAAAACGGGTCGTGAGAGTGACACCATATAGCCTGACAAAGATGTGATCTCAGAATTATTGAATTATCATTACATAAAAACACAAGCCTACATAAACAGACGTTCTGTGGTTAGATTTCCAAGATGTTTGGAGCAACCTCCCTGCCAAGTGCCTTCAAAAACTATGTGTAACTGTACCTTGAAAAATTAATGCTTTGATCTTGTTTTGAAGGCAAAGACTGGTCACGCAAAGTATTGGTTTGAATTGGAGTTTCCTGTTCGTTCACATTGCATTTTGTGAATTGATACATATATATTATTAACACTTGTATTTTTGGAAGCATTCTGACGTCACATCATATCCACCTAAAACTTTTGTAGTTCAGTTAAGTGTTAAAATTAGAATCAAGTCATTCTTACCAAACTTCAGTTTCTGTTCAAAAATAATGCAACAAAAGCTAAAGTCTACAAGAGCAATCTCGCATATCTCTAGGTGATTTGGTATGCCTTTGATGTGTTACTATTTAATTCCACATCCTATTTGGATAAAATGGATATGAATAGTACGTACTCAGCATGTAATTTGCTTTTCAAACAGAAAATAGGAGTTCGAATGATTTTGAACAATATTGGCTTTAGATGCTATGCTTTCACCGTCGTTTGGAGCTGAATGGTGTCATCTGCCGCAGAATGTGACAATTCATAAAGTTTATAAATTAACTTGTCAAAGGAAAAGAAAGGATATCGTCTCCTGCTACTTCTCTTGCTTTAAAAGCTTTAAGCAGTAGTTTTATTAAATTCTGTCCAAGTCTTTTTTAAATAAAAGACTTCCATGCTTCCCATCTGTCTAGTCATTTTCAAACCTTTGAAGAGTTTCCGAGCTAAATTGTAAAACTGACTTAAGACTCTACATGTTCCACCACAACAGAAAAAAATTCTTTCCTAATAATCTCCTCTTAAAGAGGAGCTGTCACTCCCCCCGGTGCTTTCCAAACTGAAAGCACCACTGAATGCAGCGTGTCTGCTGCATTCAGGGAAGGGGTCCCCCATAGACATAGCTGAACTAGACAGAGGCACAAATACAAGAAATGGTGATCAAGTCTATCCCATGGACTTTTCATAATTACTAAATAGATACACTTGAGATTTAATTGAAAATGACAAATATGTGAAGTAAAATATGGCAAATGAGTCACAATGTAGGAACCATGAAGTCAGCTAGGGAAGCTGGTGCTGGGCCCCAGGAAAGAGGGAATGCATTAAGGTCTTGGTTCCACTTGTGTTTTAAACTGACAAAAACAATTCGACAAAACATTGGACGGTATGGACCATTGTAAATCAATAAAGCAGTGTCTATCTGCTATTTTTTTTCTCAGCCAATATTGTACCAAAGAAAAAAATCACAGCATGTTGCATCTTGGCAGCGAGTCATGGATCACACACAGCCATACAAGTATATGGGTGTGTGAAACATCACAATACAGTTGTATGTCATCCAACTGCCTTGCAATATAATCTGAGACCGGCAATGCAGGAGATGGAGAGATTAATCTCATCCTCTCCTCCGCAGCTGTGATCTGATCGGAGAACCGGATCATTGAATAATGACACTTGGCTCCTGCTCGCAGCAGAGAAGGAGCCAAGGGTCATTAGCATATTGCATCCGATGCTTACACATGATGCCATACGCTGGTGGAATCCCGGCCTAAAGGTTGCCATATTCCCATGATAAAATTATGTACTCATTCACATGTACTAAGCTTAAGAAAATAACATTTTTCATAGAAGTGATAGATGGAAAAGGAGTTATCTCCACACTGTCTGGATCCTTTACATCAAGTATACCGATACTTGATATATTTAAACAAACAAGGTGATTTATTAATTACGCATTTTGGAGCCCAACGCTCCTTCCTCAGATACAAATCACAGGTACTCTTTTTGATATAAAGGATCCAGGCAGCATGGAGCTAACCCCTTTTTTCTTCTACCACTTCCATGAAAAACTTATGTGATGGTGGGATATGGTGGGTTATATGTTACTGGATATTAGAAGTGTTGTTGCTATACTGTGTATTCTCCCCTTCCCCCCTTTCTGTGTACTCATTACACTCCAGAGGATCTGACAACTGAATTTTTTTGGACATATGCTTGCTTAGTCATTCCAGACCCTCTGCCTGCAAATGTTTGTACTACCCCTTTGTGTGTGTAAATAGACCTGCCTGCCAGCCCCTGGTTTAAATATGGGGAGGTGGTTAGGGGAGGACAGGGCAGTATGATTGGAGTCTTTTGTGTGGCATGCTGAAGCTGACGTTAGCTCTTTAAAGGCACTGGATTGCCTGGATATACAGTATACTGCTGGATTGTTTTAAGGATTTTTCTGATGGGTTGTTTTATGGATTTTTATGTCTTTCAAGCAATAAAGGTTTTCGGGCTGTTCACACATCTCTCGCTCTGTTGATTGGGATCATTTTCTTGTTGAAATATCCACCCTCATTTTACCTTCATCATCTTGGTAGATGGCAGCAATTTTTTTTTTAGCAATAATGACTCAGTACATTTGTCCATTCATCCTTCATTTAAACATGTGAAGTTTTTCTGTGTTATATGTTGAAAAACAACAATCACAGCATGATGTTCCCTCCTCTAAACTTCACTTTAAGTATGGCATTTTTGGGGTAATAGCAGTGCCTTTTGGCCTCCAAATATGGTGTGCATTATGGCATCCATAGAGTTCAGTTTCGGGATCATCTGACAAAAGTATATTCTCCCAGTGTTTCACAGGCACATTACTTATACACTAATGTACATGTACACTCTGAAGATGGTATCCCATACCTGAAATCTGAGTCTTATTTTGGAGCTTTGTTAATCTGTCCAACATGGGAAAGCCTGATAGCCATCGATGATCAAATCAAATTGCATTCAATCCATAAGATACATAAAATTCTTACAAAAATGTCTTTTCACACTTTGCAAAAGATTGCATCAGCCTCACAAGGCTAACATTCCCTCAGGCACGACCACACAGGCCCTGCCACAATCATATCACATAGTAAAGCACACTAAATCAAAAGCTCCAAGAATAGCATGTATAACAGATTAAGCAGGGAATGCAGCGGCCATTATTGAGTGATTACAGATAGTGAGAGTACATCAGAGCTCATAGCTCAGCTATAGATATAGGAAAAGAAAATTCAAAACATTGGACAAATACTCCAGAGAGTAATGTGTTGAATAACTACAGCAACGACAGGAGATGAGAATAGTAATTTGCAAACAATACAGATATCGTATTAATAATGGGAAGGAGAGACATAGGGGAGATGCCAACAGCAGTGTCAGACTGTGTGGTTGATCGCTGATAAGGTGCAGAAGGACCTGCACTTAGTTTTTCTATTTCTTAAGCAAATAAGTTTTGAGAGGAACTTATGTTTTTTTTTTAAATGCAAAAGAAAAATCTCCAAAATCCAGTATTGGATTGCAGCTTTCTACTTTACAAGCTATACAAGAAAGTAGCGAAGCTGCGTAGAAAGCAAGTGCAATAGGGTGTTACATGAGGAGACACATGAAATCAAACAGATGGCTCGCTCACCTTGTGGGGTTGTGAACACACAGTACTGATAACGTTTGATGATAAAGCAGCTGCTGCAGGAGCTACGGATTGCAAAATGAGGATATTGAGAAAGAAAATCCGTGGTTTGATTTGCGATGCTGCAAGAAGAGACCAAAGTACATAGATGCGGATAATGGGCGGTTCGACGCTTTCAGAAGTAATTTAACTTTTTCATCAGGAATGCCACCAAGTGACATCATACAAGGCAGACAACTTATATAGTAACTGGGCATTTAAGGCGCCAAAAGAAGGCACATGACATGTCAAAGTTCAGAGTCCACAGTTCATAACCTGCATTTTGACATGCAATCTTTAAAGGTACCTTAAAACGCCTCCACTGAAAGGTAGCAACTTCCTGGCATTAGGGATAGTTATGCCTGTTGCTATGAAATTGCTACGAAATGGCGGCGTGTAAATAGGGCAGTTCCTACCGGTGTCCTGTAGTGGACTCAGATACCTGTTGCTGAGCCGTGCTCAAAAACCAAAGGCAGCACAAAGGCACAATTGCCATGGTAGTGGCGTCTAAACGGGGCACAGGCATGGATGTTGCCTCGCCTAGTGATTTCACAGGGGCGTGCCACAGCGTCATGGATACCACGCACCATCAGCGGTCATTGGTGGGGGCTACTGTGTTACCATTGGCTGTCCCTGCACAGGGCACCATATTAAAAGAGCTGACTATTCACACTACACAAATGCAATGGCGTCATGTATTAGCCAGCCTTCCTGCGCAGGCTGGCCAATCAAGATGCTATTTCGTTGTCCAATCAGCGTACGAGCGTCACGGAATACACAACTCTGTCACTCCTATACTTGCGGTGCAAAATATGTACGCCCATATTCCTTTGTGGTAGCGGCATGTAAACCAGGGAAGGTATTCAACAGGAAGTAAGCCGCAGGAGCTGTCGGCACTTCCGGGGAACGCAGATACCTTCAGTGGAGAACGTAATGGCGGCGTCTATGTGCGGCATTAGCGATCGGTATCCACCGTTAAAAACGTGCGCGTGCACGTGCGGTGGATACCTGTTGCTAGCCACAGTGGAGGCGTGTAAAGGTACCTTAAGTTGTGGCAAAGAATTAAAACATTTATTGTCTTTTATCAGATTCAAATATTCAAATTAAACTTTGAAAAAATAAAAATTACAAAAGAACAAGAAAAGAAAAAAGAAAAAGAAATAGGGATGACTGAAGGGAATCATTGCATGTGATCAAACTGTATAATGGATGAGGTTTGTGACTCATGTTCAGGAGAAATATGTTGGTATATCAATAGAAGTTCAGATAAAAAGAAAATAAAAAAATGTGGTGTAAATTAAATAAATTGGAGAAAATGTTGAATGAAAAAATAAAAGGGGTTTAATTAGTAGTGAAAAGGAACAAGTGAATAGAACTCATGTTGACGCAGGTTTGTGATACACACGCAGGAGTGATTTTACGGTGTTCTGTGAGTGATTTTGCTGAACTGGGGAATTAAATAGGTATTCTCTGATGAAACTTGTGACCAATCACTGCTGGGTTCCTTCTCTTCACCTTCGGACACAAGGGTAATTAACAGGAAGTGAGTGGCGGCTGCAGCGCTCACTTCCTGTTAATTACTTAAACACCCGAAAGTAAAGAGAAGGAACCTGGTGGTGATTGGTGGCAGGGCTTGTGTATCATAACAATATGGGTCTCAGGAGTGCAAGTTCTGACATTGCCAAAACCATGCCGGCACTGGACGTGAGTATAGGCTTTTCTATTTTTACAGGACACGGGCAATTAACAGAAACTGAGTAGCAGCCTCAGCCCTCACTTCCTGTTAATTACTTAAACACCCGAAGGTGAAGCGAAGGAACTTGGCAGTGATTTGTGGCAGGGCTTGTGTGTCATAACAATGTGGGTCTCAGGAATGAGAGTTCTGACATCGCCAGAACCACGCCATCACTGGATGCGAGTATAGTCTTTTTTATTTTTATGGGACACAGGGGCAATTAACAGGAAGTGAGTGACAGCCGCAGTGCTCACTTCCGGTTAATTACTTAAATCTTCAAAGGTGAGGTGAAGGAACCTGGCAGTGATTGCGTGCCATAACAATGTGGGTCCCGGGAATGCAAGTTCGGACATCGCTGGAACCACGTCGTCACTGGACGTCACTATAGGCTTTTTTATTTTTATGAGGGTCAACATCGAGAATGAGAAGCATATGTCAAAGTAGTGGACAAGCCCTTTAAAAGGAATTTGCCAGTTTCTACTTCTACATAACTTGCCAAGTCATTTATCTTGAATTACAACAAATAACTTTTTAGGGAAGATAATAAATTCAAATTAATTCAAATGCATTTTGCTTTAAGCTTTTAGGCTTTTCTGTTTGATCTGAAATTTAAATATATATAGTGTCAGGTATGGAGGGCAATCATCAATGTGAAGTAAATGAAAATGAATGTATGCGGTATAGTAGATATTGTTATCCTAGGGAGAAAATGTTTGTTAGCTTCTAGAAACAGGATAATTTTTATTCTGTCTTATCAAGAAGATGATGATGCCTCTAAGTATAAATCTTGTGAATGTTTCACTATTATATGCATGACATATCTTTACGATTCCTTCTGTGTTACATGTATAGACTAAAGTCTAAGGACACCAAACGTAATCAAGACGCATCAATAACCAAAGTAAATAGAAATTTCTAACATTATCTTACTGATATTCTTTCCATCCTTGTAGCTATATAGAATGGGGAGGGGGGCATGTAAAAATTCGATTAAATAAAATCATGAGTATTTGCTTACAAATGTTAAAAAAAGTTTCATAATATATGTTACACAATTTGAAATATATATTGTAGTTATGTACATGTACCGTCACCATTCATATCAGTCCTGGTAATCAACAAGCCTTACAATATAATTATTATAAATATAAATATAATATAATGAAAGCAAGAGAAACCTCCCACCAAACTAACTGAGGAGATAGGAAATGTTTTGGGAAGGTATATAAGAAAACACAGAGAAGTAATACAAATGGTCTCTGCCCAACAGGCAAAATTCCTTCATGGCAGAGTTGGATCTCCTTAGCAAACATCCACAAAGAACTAAAGCCAGCAAAGAAGGATAGTGCAAGGTGAGTATAAACAGCCCCACTCAGGACGTGATAGGACAGAGAAAAAATAAGAAAGTGAGAAACTCCTGCCTAGCACAAGAAGAAAAGCAAAGATAGAGAACCATCAGCAGTAGTGCAAAGACCGACCAGGCTGTGGCTCAGCTAGGAAGGAAATAGACAACGGAGCAAGAGGTCATCAGATTGAGTCTCGGATTTGAGGCATGACACACTGATATTTCTTCTCTTCTATAAAAAAATAGAAGCTTACAGTAGATGGGTTAATGTAATTTTATCCAATTATATGGATACACAACTTCAAAGTTGTTTAAAAATGCTAGTATATTGAAATGTAAGTACCCTAAATGTCACATCCTATCTAACAAAATTGAAATGAACAGGATGTGTGACATTGTTCAACTGTTAGCTTTTACACACATTTTAAAGGTGTTGGGCACCGCTAGGGGTACCACATCAACCCCCAAAAATATCTCATACAACATGTACATAACTTAATGGGCAGAGGTCTGCATTTGTTATATAGTGGGCTATAGCTCTGATTCTATAAGTTTTCTTTCATTCATATGGAAAAGGGACCAAAATGTGTTTAATACTATATAGCCTAAATGATAAACATTCCAATCTGGCAGTTTATAAGTATTTGGTGCTATTATATAATATGGAATATTTATCAAAACTGTCTAGCAGTTTGATCAATCTGTCTAAATGTAAAACTATGGAGTTTACATTTGCAAGTTTTAGCTTATTTATGCTGCATTGCACAGCAAGTTGAACCATGACCCTTTCAGTAAGCTATAGTCATTTTCAGCTAGGCCCAAAAAATTGGGCAAATTGGAAAAAGTGATTAAGGCTGGGGTCAAACTGTGTTTAGGACCCACGTTTCCAGCCGGCGCTGCAGTGTTAACGGCATGTGCTGCCTGGAAACAGAGGTCCATAGAAACCCTGTGTTTACCTTAGTAGCAGCCGCACATGATGGCCGCTTTTCAGGAGCGCAAAAGAAAACACTGCAGGCAGCGTTTTCTGTGCGCGGAGGAAAAGTGAATGCACAGCAGCTCTGTGTGCGGCTGCTACTAAGGTAAACACAGGGTTTCTATGGACCTCTGTTTCCAGGCAGCGCATGCCGTTAACAGTGTCTGGTTTCAGTGCTGGCTGGAAACGTGGGTCCCAAACCCAGTGTGACCCCAGCCTTAAACACATCATAGCTATGGTGCAAGTCAGTTTTTGGTGCAATTTGTGCCCAATTTTTAATGACTTCAGGCTTATAAATATGCCTCAGCATTCATATTTTTTACCTGTATATGGGAGGTCCTTTTCATCCTAGGTAATGGATGTTGTACAATGCTTAGCATCTCATCTCCATGGCCTGCATACAAACTTTTGTCAACATTACATTTTTTAAGATAAGACTACTAAATGTCAAAAAATATCTGCTATTAGCCACAAGAGAAAGATGTGTTGATGCCTACTAAATATGGAGAACACGCAATTTTCATTTTCCACTGAATGTTTACTGCAGAAAACGGTTTTATTTTAAGACTGAAAAATATCTCTTATTGGCTAAAATGACATGATTAGCCACCTTCTGTCTAAAAAGTATGGATTCATTAATTACCAATCTTTATTAGTGTTCCACAAGCTGATGTCAGTAAATTTTGATTTAATTCCTGCTGTCTGGTGCAAAGGATTCCCATAACATATGTTAGTACATGCTTGATAACTGGAGAAAACATAAAATATGTAATACATTAAACATAGTGAAACTTTTTTTAAACAATCTTATCTCTCGGGCGTCGTTTCACCATAAATATTGTAAATTAGAGATGAGCAAATGTGTCAAGATTCAAATTCGAAAGATTGATGACATTTTTACAACGAAATGTGATTGCATTGATGTGGGTTTTTGCATTTTGTTTCTGTAATCTTGACTTACTCTCAGGCTTTCGGTGCTCAGTTAATCTCAAACCTTGAGGAGATAAAGATGGGATAAAGCTGCGCTACCGCATTAAAATTGTAAGTATGAGTATTGGAGAATAGGTGATTACTATTGTCGATGCGTTTCTGAGAATGTGGCGTCCTTCCTCAGGACAAAAATGTCAAGTATCACATTATGAAGGGGTGGAGTTTACTGGAAGGGTGGAGCCATATAAATCTGACACACTATGAAGGGAGTGGGCAGAGCCATATGCACCTGGCGCATTAGGAAGGGGCAGGGCTACCCTAAGGGAGTGGGGCTATAGAGGGTTGGGGCTAGGTGGACATACACACACTCAGATTTCTATATCATATATATACACACATGGGATGGACTTCAAATGAAAAAGGCACACAAAGAACGGACAGTCAGGTGATCTTATCTTGCACAAAATGAAACTAAATGGTTGGAAACTTCCTATGGTAAAAGTTAATTATTGTATCACTAAGGAGTATGTATTCTCAGAAACGTGATGACAATAAAAATCACCTATTTTATAGGACTTGGATTTACATGTTCCAAGTGGCAGCGTGGCTGTATCCTATCTTCATCTCCTTGTGGCTTTCTGCTATCTGGGTTGCTGCAGCTAACACATACGTTGTCTGATAGTAGTTGCCGCTTCTCATGACTACTCCAGGTGAGCCCATTTCTTTTTCCCATGGTGGGATTTGTCTCTCCTCCATATAAGACTCTATTTGCACTTCTTAGTTATTTCATCCAGTCTCTTGGTCAAACTTGATGATGGCGTAATGTACGTCATATTGTAATGACAAGCATCATAACGCATGTTGGGGACTTAGCCTCGGCAACATGCGTCATGATGACAGCATGCGTCATCAAATTTGAGGTCTAATTGGCACCAACCCCTGTGGAGCACTGGACTGTGAGCTGCAGATGTTGGAGAGGTAAGCAATGAGTTGAATATGTTTTTAATTTTTTCCACTTTGCTTAATACAATTAACATAATAGCGGCTGCTTAGAGAATTCCAATTTTTGGAAAATTCAAGTCAAATTCAATTCACTTTGATCAAAATTGCACATTTCTGTTAAAAATTACTATTTCATTTTTTGTCTCACCCAAGTCTCGTCACTTGGCTCAAGTCTGTAGTGATGGGAATCACAAGTGTCAGTTTTTGCAGATGATGCAACATTTTTTAGAATAAAAATTGAGCTACCCATTTTATTAAATACATCTAAGTAAATATGGGAAAAAAATAATAGATGAATTTTAATTTTCATAAATGTAAAGTAATGCACGTACTCTATAGTAATCATGTTTCTGCATTTATAATAAATGATAGTATATTAAGAATTACAGCACAGTAGAAAGACTGTTCTGGTTACAAGAAAGCTGAGCAGCAGGACACAATGGCTTTAAAAGCAAATAACATATTAAGTAGTGATGGGCGAATCCTAAATTACTCGGAATCGCTTGACTCTAGCGAGTCTGAGCACAGGACTCGCTACTCGTTGCGAGTCTAGCGAGTCCGATGTTAATGAATGGGGAAGCGAGTAATAGCGAGTAGTGTGAGATTTATAAATCACAGATTTGTCTCGGAAGCTTCAGCCTGAAGCAATCCTAGTTTTGCCATTGATTTGCATTGGACTCGTTTACTTTGCAAGTAATCGCTGGGAAACTCGCACAGATAAGAGTCCGGCTGTCTGCTCTGTGTGCTGGCTGCCGCAGGTCCAGGGTACTAGAGCCCGCCTGCTCACAGAGATGATGTAGCAGAGCTGAGATTGTTCTCAGTCTGCTCATTCCCTGTGCATAGAAATCTATATCTATGCACAGGTATGAGCTGAGAGGACATCGCGTTTTGGACTGCGTCGGACGGAAGAGGATTTTTTTAATTAAAGCTGGAGTCCCTAATGGCTTTTTTTTTTATTTCTAATAAAAAATTTTCTCTGTGTTGTGTTTTTTTTAAAACAATTTAATAGAAATTCATGGCGGTCATGTCTAATATTGGCGTGACCGCCATAAATTTCGGGCTTAGGGCCAGCTGATAATACAAAGCTGGCCCTAACCTCTTTATTACCCAGCGTGCCACCGCCACCAGGGCCGCTGGAAGAGCGGGGTTCAGCGCCAGAGGATGGCGCTTCAATGAACGCGCCATCTTCTGGGGCGGCTGCGGGCTGCAATTTGCAGCGGGGGGTGCCCAGAAAGCTTGGGCATCCCTGTGCTGCGGATTCCAGCCCCCAGCTGCTTAGCTGTACCTGGCTAGACATAGAAATTGCGCGGAGCCCCACGCATTTTTTTAAAATTATTTAATGAAACTACATTTTGGCTGGGAATCCAAACCACCTGACCCATACAGTTTGATGCTTGAGCGGGCGCAACTTGTTTACTGAGTATAATCGAAGTCAATGGGGAAGTCAAGCATTTTTCTGGAAGACATTCCAGAAAACTTTTCATGTTTCCTATTGACTTTTTATACTTGGTATACGAGTTGAGTCCATTTAAGTGTCAAACTTCTCCTTACGAGTACTGAGCATGGTAGTGCTCACTCATCAATATTGTGAGTTGTGATATTGTGCCACATCTACAATATGAAATAAAACACTATATAACATTCTTTGAGCTATGTGTGATAAAAATACCTCAAACAGCACTGCAATGATGCCATGGGGTAGCTACGCCTCGGGTCACACATAAGCCCTAGATCCGTTATTTGCATCAGTTTTTCAACTTTAGAATTCTAAGTCCAAAAACTGATAAAATGATGCTGTTAACAGATCCAGGACTCAAGTGTGACTGCTCTTCTATGTGTTTTTTAACAGGACCCAAAAAATGCTGCAAGCAGCGTTTTTTGGGTGCAGTAAAAAAAAAACGGATTCATTTTTTTAACATGGGGCCCTATGGGAACGGATCTGTTAACAAATGGCACATATAGGCACTATCCGTTAACGGATCTGTTTTTGCTAACATTTTTTGACAAAAATGGCAAAATCCAAAAAACGCATAGCTGCATAGGAGGCTCAAAAACCAGCCTTAAAATAACAGGTCTGTTACTGAAACCAGTGGAATAAACCGATTGGCACGTATGACCCTATAAAAGACTCCACATAGTCTGCCTTCTCTTTCAAGCCACATATCCAAGCCCTTGTCACCGCCTTCCGACTTCAACTCAAAAATATTTCCCGGATCCGTACATTCCTTGACTAAGAATTTGCAAATATACTCATACACACCCTCATCATCTCCCGCCTTGATTATTGCAACCTCCTACTCTCCAGCCTCCTCTATAGCACCTTTGCACCACTCCAAGCTATCCTTAACTCTGCTGCCTGACTAATCTACCTGTCTCCGTGCTATTTACCACCCTCTGCCAAGCCCTTCACTGGATTCCTATTGTCCAGAGGCTCCATTTCAAAACCCCAACGATGACATACAAAGTCATTCACAACCTGTCCCCTCCATACATCTCTGCAATGGTCTCCTGGTACAAAATTGTGATCCTCTCAAGGTCTCCTTCTCTCCTCCACTCTTATCTCTTCTTCCACAACCGCATAAAAGATTTTTCCCATGCTTTCCCCATACTATGGAACTCTCTGCCCCAACACATCAGGCTCTTGCCCACTGTGGAACCCTTCAAAAGGAACCTGAAGACCCACCTCTTTTGACAAGCCTTCAACCTGCAGTGATTCTCAGTCCGCCAAAGCACCGCCCAACAGCTCTACCCACTCCTAGTGTATCCTCACCCATCCCTTGTAGACAGTGAGCCCTCGCAGGCAGGGTCCTCTCTCCTCCTTGTGCCTTGTATTGCTCATGTTTGTTGTACCTTTCTATGTATGCCCCTTTTTCACATGTGAATCGCCATAGAATAAATGCCACTATAATAATAAATAATAATAATAGTCTACTTGCCCACTTATATTTAAAGTAAGTTCAGTAGGCAGATTCTCAGGAAGATCGGTGTCCGGCCCACAGCCATGAACAGCTCATTTACATACAAGAAAAACATGGATTTCTCTGGAATAAGAGATTGGATTACAGGCTATCAAAGTGTAATTTTTTTCAGCTTCCTATGACCCATATGCACATATAGATTATAGATGGCATAGGAAGGTTCCTTTAAAGGGAATCTGTCAGCAGGTTTTTGCTATGTAAGCTGAGGACAGTGTGCCATATGGGTTAGGTTAAAAAAAAAAGCAACTGTGCTACTCTTATTTGTATGTGTGCTGTTGTTTACGTACACTAAAGGCTTTATTATCCTGTGAACACCACTACAGGACTAGAAAGTCATGCTCACTGCAGTCCAGTCCAACACGCCCCCCTCCTGTGATTGACACCTCACAGTCAATTCGCCATCTCTATTGAGAGCCTGGTGTGGGCGAGGGCAGCTCAGCTCTTTTGCATTTCTGAAACTAAAGCCTATGATGTTGTCAGAACGGCTTTAGCCAATAATTGAAGTGATATATCATTGGATTTAGGGTCTCTTTGCCTACATTATGTTGCTGTCAGATGAGGTAGCAAAAACCTGCTAATAGAGTCCCTATAAGCATCCTCACTAGCTGAAAAAGAAGCCTTTCAAAGGGTAGGTATACTAGATACACAATAGCTAATATTTTTCACATTTGTACCAAACTGAGCTGAAGATGACATTCGGTGCACAATTGCTTTTCATTCCAAATAAGAATACATGAACCAGTCCTCATTTCTTATTCTCTCCTGTTTTATGATTTGTCTCAAAAATGTATTATCAGGGCTAAATTTGCATATTGTAATTAAGATTTCAGGGTATGAAGATCCTGAAGCATTTCAAATGTAGTGTCACAAAAAAACGTCAGTGAAGTACTTCATTTTTTCAAAGACCTCAATATAAAAGTGTTCCTAATCAGCTTGTTTTATTTCTCTTAATGCAAATATAATGGAATACTCATTTTCCTGAGATCAGACAGTAAAAAGTTTGCAAAGAAACTTTCTAATTATGTTTCTAAATCTACAAAAGATGAATATTAGAATTTAATGACAATAATTACATTACAATGAATGGAAATACCATAGTAAATACAGTATATAACTAAAAATGTCACAAATGATACTATTTCGAATGAGAGTAATGGGCCTTTCACATCAGTGTTTTTGCTGATGTGCGGCAGATCTGGCAGACTTACCGCATCAGCCGGATCTGCCGCCTAACGGCCAACTTGCGGCGCCGATCCGGCAAGCCCCATGCATTGTCTATGGGGCTTGCGGTACGGTGCGGCAAATGCAGTCACACTGGATCGGCCGGATTCGGCACTTGCTGCACCAGACAGCAAGCCCCATAGACAATGCATGAGGCTTGCCGATTCGGCGCTGCAAGTCGGCCGTTAGGAGGCCGATCCGGCAGATGCGACTCCACCTGCCGGATCGGCCGCAAACATCAGCAAAATGTTGATGAGAAAGGGGCCTTAGTTTACTTTTATATGATGTCATTATTATTTCATAACTTTTTGACTGGTTAATTTTAAAGTATTGGATTCAGCCCACTTCTTTTGTTTAAGAAATGGGATTTTTATTTGCAAATATTTACATATACAGGCGCATATCAATTACTTAGAAAATTATCAAAAAATTAACTCATTTCAGTAATTCAATATATAAAGTGAAACACATATATTATACAGAGTCATTACACACAGAGTGATCTATTTCAAGTGTCTATTTCTGTTAATGTTGTTGATTATGACTTACAACCAATGAAAACCCAAAGGCCATTATCTCAGAAAATTACAGTAGGGATAATGAAGGGTCTGAGAGATAAACTATAACCTAAATAGGTATCAGAGGCTTCACCTTGTGTGGATGTGAGAGTCACAACCACTGCACTTCGGGACTCAGCAATGCTGTTTACAGCAACCAATCACAGATGCTGGCAGAGAAGGTGGGCGGGGCAAAATTTGACTTTAATCAATTACGGAGGGAGCAGTGAATATGTATGAGGTTTAATAAGCAGGCTCAGAAGCATGGTGGCAGCGCTGCTGAAGTTTGGCAAGTATAATAGTCTAGGAAGCTAAAGGCTGTGCCACAAAAGTGGGGCTCCACTGTGAAATGGTTTGAGGTGTTTTGGCAGCTTTTGGGCTCCAATGAAGTGTTTTCTATGCTTTTGGTTTTGCCTCACATTGAATTCAATGGGATTCGGGAAGTTTGTCAAACTGTTCTGCAAACAGCCGGAAGTTCACCAAACCCAACCGAACCCGAACCTTAAAACGTCCGCTCATCTCTAAACCCTACCACACTAATCACTTGCGTATAGGTGCATTGGTATCAA
>JARQOC010000008.1:154193942-154335626 GCA_033576535.1 Allobates femoralis
AATTAATTAGAAAATTATCAAAAAATTAACTTATTTCTGTAATTCAATATATACAGTGAAACACATATATTATACAGAGTAATTACAATCAGAGTGGTCTATTTCAAGTGTCTATTTCTGTTAATATTGATGATTATGACTTACAGCCAATGAAAACCCAAAGGTCATTATCTCAGAAAATTACAGTAGGGATAATGAAGGGTCTGAGAGATAAACTATAACCAGGTATCAGAGGCTTCACCTTGTGTGGTTGTGAGAGTCACAACCACTGCACTTCGGGACTCAGTAATGCTGTTTACAGCAACCAATCACAGATGCTGGCAGAGAAGGTGGGCGGGGCAAAGTTTGACTTTAATCAATTACGGAGGGAGCAGTGAATATGTATGAGGTTTAATAAGCAGGCTCAGAAGCATGGTGGCAGCGCTGCTGAAGTTTGGCAAGTATAATAGTCTAGGAAGCTAAAGGCTGTGCCACAAAAGTGGGGCTCCACTGTGAAATGGTTTGAGGTGTTTTGGCAGCTTTTGGGCTCCCCTGAAGTGTTTTCTATGCTTTTGGTTTTGCCTCACATTGAATTCAATGGGATTCGGGAAGTTTGTCAAACTGTTCCGCAAACAGCCGGAAGTTCACCAAACCCAACCGAACCCGAACCTTAAAACGTCCGCTCATCTCTAAACCCTACCACACTAATCACTTGCGTATAGGTGCATTGGTATCAATAAATCATTGCCTCTTTCCATCCAGTAAACTCAATAGGCTGCTTTGCCAATAGGAAATCACTATAATAACTACTGTATTTATCTCTTCATACATATAGTGTTGTGAATAAAATTCTATTTTTGCACAGTTGTCACACATGAAGGTTTCAGATCTTCAAACTACTTTTATTATCAGGCAAAGAAACCCAAGTAATATAAAATGCTGTTTTAAATTGATGGGTTCACTTATTATGGCAAAATGATGCTCAGCCTCACCTGGTCCTCTGTGCAAAGAGTAATTGCATCCTTAGCTACTAAATGAACAGTTAACCAAATTCGAATGACAATTGGATTCCATTTCACAAGCCACGCTAGCCATGATTATTGGCAGACAAGTCAAATCTAAGCATCACTTACAGTATTAGCACCTGTCTGGCAATATGAAGCAGCTAGAAGGTCTCTACAAGAGAACAAAGTCACATGTTAATGAGATTCAAATGCAGACACCAAAGTCATGATGTCTAAATCACTGAAGTCACAAATAGAGATGGGAGAATTTATTCGAGTGAAATTGAATTCTACTCAAATTTTACAAAAATTTGCATTCAGAAACATATTGAATTTTGGTAACTTGCTCTGTGCAAATAGAGCAAAAATGGCAACCAGCGGTAGAGGGCTAGCAAAAGTTTAAAAAGAAAAAAATACTTTTTCACCTCAATAGTCATCCCTGCAGCCACTTCTGCTGCTCCACGCCTGCAGTCTGGTTCTCTGTAAGGTTGTGTCTCTGGCCTGGTGTTCACTCTAGGCTAGGGCTTCTGGCATGTCATGAATTTCACAGTGCATGCAGTAAGTGATAAGGTGAGAATAAGGCTTTTAATTTTTAAATATTATGTTTATTATTTCTGGGTTCTGGACAGACCCCAAAACAGAGCAAGGGACATTACATTTGCAGATAATAACTTAACTGAAAATAGAATTTCCCAGTAAAATATGAACAAACCGGCAGACACGTAACAATTCAGATTGCAGAGGTTGCGACCGAGACCGGGCCTGGAGGTGATGAGGGCCCATTGCCACTTGTGCATATTTCTGTTTTTGGACTCACATTTAGCTGAAGTGTATTGCGCACCATAATACAAGCTGCAGGCCAATCAGTGGCCAGCAGCTAACATCGGCACGCTTAGGGCTGAGGGAACGTAGCAGTGATGTCATGTCCTGCGTGTCACTTGCATGCAGAAGTCAGTTACCAGTTTCAAAAGGGGACACTGCACACCGGAGGAGATCAGGGAAGAAGAATAGAATCATTTTTGTTATGTTAAAATAAAGAATGGCAGAATGGGAAACATATACACCAGGTTGGGGGACATATATACCAGGATGGTTCCAGGATGGGTATCATGTATACAAGGATGGGCCCAAGATGGGTATCATAAACACCAAGATGGACCCAGTATGGGTATCATATATACAAGGATGGGAATCATATATATCATGTGAGCCCAGAATGGGTATCATGTATATCAGGATGGGCCCATGATGGGTATCATATATACCAGGATGAACCCAGGATGGGGAACATATATACCAGAATGGCTAACATATGTACCAGGATGGGAAAATTATGTATACCAGAATGGGGAACATATATTCCAGGAAGGAGAATTTATATGCCAGGATGGGGAACGTGCAGTATATACAAAGATGGGGAACATGATAACCATATGGGATTACAAATTACCGAAGAGAGCCGACTCCACTGACCATGCATGTATGGCAGATGGCAATCAACTCTGCCACACAATCTGTGCTCCAGCAGGATTTCCTGATCTGTGATGTCCCAGGCACTGACCACCAGTGTCCAAGGTATTAAAATTTGTTAGACATTATAGATGGAGGCCTTTACGGGGCAGCCCATGCGTCCATGCAAAAAGAAAGTAGAACATTCTCTAATCCCTAAGCAGTGTGGCAATGGTGCCGAGGTTCAAAATTTGAAGTTGAAGCACATTGAGTTATGCAACAGGAAAGGAACCCAAAGTAAGTAAGGAACTTCATCTCTGGATGGCTCAAAAGACACAATATTTAGGTTTTGGAATGTCCAAGATCCTGAATTTAAACCCTTTGAGAACTTATAGAGGCTGTTCATGGCCAATGTAGCCAAAACAAAGACAATTCTGCAAGGAAGAGTAGGCCTAAATTCCTTGTATGGTGATTTAAAAAATTGTCACTCCCACTGGTGGCAAAGTTACTTATGTTTGCGGGTCCTTGACCACTTCACAAGGTTAATAAAGGTTTTGAAAAAAATCTTTATCTTTGATAGACGTTGCGGTTATTCATTTTGTCTTTTATTAAATTAGTTGGCCAATTTGAAAAGCATAAATTTAAAAAAAATTGCAAAAATAGAAAACAAATTCAGGTGAGATGTAAATTTGTTTTCACATTTATTGTTATATGTTTATTTTTTGTACTCATTATAGCTTTAAGGACTATTGCTTATATCTGCAAATCTGCTCTATAGAACAGAACGGTGGCACTGGCTGCAGGCGGAAAAGCTGGAGTTGTTAAAGCAGTGAACTTTCAATGCTCAAGAGGAAGAACAAAATTAATTATTTACACCAAGCCAATACCAAAATGAAAAGTTTATATGTCTTTTATCTTAGGCCATGGAATAGAAATATTCATTCAGAGAGTACATCAGAATGATTTCAATTCGAGCTTTTAAAAACTATTAGTATGCTACTTACTGTGTGGATGTTTGAGAGTCCTGTAAGATAGATTCTTCATATATCTATCCACTATATGAAATTGAAGAAAATAGACCAACACTCATTATTTCCTTAAAGTCAATGTCTTTTTTAATTTAATTCTCTTGGACGGGAAAGACGTCATGGGATTAAATTAATAATAATAATTTAACTTCAAGGAAATATGGGGTGCCGGTCTATCTACTTTGTTTGGATTTTGAATGCCTCCCATAGAAGTGAGCAATATGAATGCCTGAGTGCCACCTAGAATATCCTTTTATATAAACTACTAGATGAGTGACATCACGATGGGGGTGGGTTTTGCGGTGCTGGGGGCAGCGGCCGTCTCTCCCCCTGTGCAGTCTCTCCTCTGTCTGCTGTCACTCTCCCCCTCGTGCTCTCTCTAAATGTATACAACATTTTCCCCACTGTGGGATGGATCTTTGTCTTTCCTCATACCATCCCAGAGGTATGCTGGGAGTTTGAGGGTTCTGTGCAGGATCTTAAGGCCCCATCACACGGGGCGACATCGCCACCGATTACATAGGCGACGTAGGGGTGGCCTATCAGCGGAGACATCGCCCCTACGTCGCCTCATGTAAAGGGGCAATGTCGGCGCCGCCGGGAGGTCGCCTGGTTTCAGAGCAGTGTTCTGAAACCAGGCGACCGATCTGGGGTGATATGCACACATCGCCCCATGTAACCGGCCGCCAGCGACCTGTCAGGCGATGGGAGCCATAGGCTCCCGTTGTCCTGCTTCGCCGCTGGGGTTTTCAGACACCCCGGCGGCGATGCTGCCTGTCAGCTCGCCGAAGCGGCGCTGGAGATGACGCCCCATGTAAATGGGGGTTGGCGACACTGGCGGGGTACCAAAAACGTGCGCGCACCCGCCAGTCTCCACCGACATCTCCGGCCCCGTCGCCAGGTGTGACGGGGCCTTTAGTTGTTACCACCACTGCGCTATTCCGGAAAGAGTTTAGATGTTTCTCCTGGGATTTGTTGCAGCCATTTTTCATCTTGGGGGTCACTGCTATCACCACAGTAATCACTGTTGTCTTCACCTTTCATATCTTCTCCAGTTCTTCTTTGGATTATGTATACAGTATATACATATGTTTTGAGTAGTTTTAAATCTTTAAGTACCCTACAAGAAATCTACATCTGTTTTTAAGCAATTTTTTCTTCTGAAGCATAAAATAAAGTTAAAAGAGATCCTGTTTAGGTTAAATTTTCCTTTTAAAGAAATAGATTAGTCATCAGTCTTTTCATTTTTTTGCAGTCTTGTTTTTTAATGTTAAAATGACATTTATTGTACTTTAAATAATTTGGCATTTCGCAAAACATATGGGATGATAAATGACTAGTTATTGTCAAAGACAAACAAAAAAAATCTGTAAAAAAATATTTTAACTTTCTTTTATATTAAAACCTATTCTTTAAATTCCTCAGTGCATTAAAGGGAAGCTGTCACCATTTTTTTTTGTGTATGAACCGATACCACCATGTGTGGACCTCTCAAGGCATCCAAAGTCCAACATTTTACCATGGTAAAGATCCAATTTATGTTCAGAATAATTGGTCCATACAGAGAGGATAACTTATTGCACTTGCTGTAAATTAGGTGAACGTCTGGTATGATTGGAATACCCTATCTTAGAATTAAAATTTTTGATCTGGAAAGGCTAGGACAACGCTAATCCTTGACTATACGACGTCTATTAGATGATACATTGTGTTGTTGCGTGTGCTATTGTCCTATTATTGAAAAAAAGAAATAAAAATGCACATTTTACTCATAGTTTTGTTGTTTTTATAATAATTTCTGTATGCATATCTACTTATATAATTGCCTTGTTGCATCCGTCATGCACTTCTGACATCAGGATGTCCAGAAGTCCCAAAAATCCATGTGCCGGCGGCAGAAATATTGGCACACCCAAGTGATGGGTGTGCAAATATGGTGTCTGCTGGCGGCAGTACAGGCAACCGAAGCCAATGCTGCACATGCCGACCACAGCCCCCTGCCTGCCTCCCACAGCCCACCTGCAAGCTAGACACAGCCCTTCACCCATAGTCCCATGCCTTCAGCCAGCTGCCCAAACCACCTCCCTGCAGCACACAGCCAGTAGGAAAGCTCGAGGCTCTGCGGCCTGTGCTCAAGGAGAAGGGGTGCTGGCCCAGTCCTACAGCCCACTCACCCCACAGCCCGGTCTCCACAGCCCACTCACTCCACCCACCCGCAGTTCTTCATGGCAGCCAGGAGAACCCAGTTCACAAAGGATCAAGGGTTAATGGTGTTTTGTTTAGCGCGTTTCAGACCGTGACCTCGCTCCTTCAACAGGAATGCAACCATATAAACATGGCTGCATTCCTGATGAAGGAGCAAGGACACGCTCTGAAATGCATTGAATAAAGCATCATTAACCCTTGATCCTTTGTGGTCCTTTTCAACATATGGCTTGTGCGGATCGAAAAACACCGTCCTTTGGATTTATATGGACCACCACAGTGAAACTGTGCAGTGTGGATCCTGCAGCAGCTGTACTACATACATATACTGTTTGTGGGTCTCAAAACCAGATCAGGTGAGTAATTACATTTGCAGCCCTTTTTTTCATTGTTAAAAAAGGATAAGACCCTATATATACAGCAGTGGCTGTACTAAGCTCATAAACTGTTTGTGAGTCTCACAACTAGCTCAGGTGAGCAGTGACAATCACTATAATTTCATTTAAAAATAATGATAAGACCCTATTGCGCCTTTTGCTTCCCCATTTTTAAAGAAATGGAAAGAGGTCGTCTTAGTCAGATAACCCCTTTAAGGCTGGTTTCACACTATCGGTTTTCATTATCCGTGTGAATACCGCTGAAACTGGATGCACCCACATCTGTTTTCAACCCGATTGACTTTCAGTGGGGCGGCAGTAACTTGCAGATGCATCCAGTTCTTTACGATTCCCACTCATCCGGGTGTCCATGATTTTTACACGAAAACAAAAAAAAACGTTTTGTAAAGTTTTTGGTGACCTTGTCAAAACTGTGGATCTGGGGCAATATGAGTTAAATTTTAATAGTGCACTATGGAACCCGGATTTTGCAGAATCTAGATCCAGCTGGCTCCATATTGCAGATTCAGGATTGGTAGAGCATGCCCAGAAGCCAGTATTAAATGACACACCCACTAGGGAGTGTTTCATTTTCCACCGGATCAATCAAAAAAATGAGCAAAACCTGCTTCAACTAGATGCTCATGCATCGGTGTTATCAATGATCCATGAAACGGATGAGTGATAATACCGGTGCACAGGGGCATAACTACAATAGGTGCAGGGGTTGCAATCGCACCCGGGCCCTGCAGCCTAGGGGGGCCCCGAAAGTCCCTTTGGCTTATAGAAAAAGACTAATACTATCAAAAATTTGCAATAATTGGGGCCCCGTTGGAGCTTTCTCATCGGGACTCCTGGGCCTGAAGTTACGCCACTGCCGGTGCAGGTGAATCCAGTTGTAACAGGTTTTACAATTTGGGGGGGAATCCGGGGGGATGCAGGTTTTATCGGCATTCCCTCGGATTCCAAAACCGGTAGTGTGAAACAAGTGTCATAGTATGGGTTTTATTGTCGGAATACAAATGAGAATGTCACTGACCCCAAACATGTCTGAAGTGCAAGGATCTGCAATAAAAACAACTCTAAAAGGTTGAGAACTTTTAGGCCTTGTTCAAATCTGCAACATTTCTGTTTTACTAATTTGTTATGGGTCCAGGAACCAATATCCATGTACGGAAAAAAAATTGCACAGCATGTGTAAATATGTGCAACAGAAGGTCTGTAGATAAGAAAACTGCCTTAATTATACACTGAAGTTGTGTATGCAACTGGGAATTCCTTTAATTTATATTTTAATATATAATTGCTCAGACTGTTACACATTCTCCTGTATAATTGTTTGTGTAATTCATTATTATATTGATTTTAATGTCTTAGGAAATCCATGTTGCATCTATTAGTATTTCCACCAAGACCAAAAACAAAGAATCATCTGCATAATTTCAATTTAGAAATAATGTACCAGTTCATTAACTATCGATATCAATGCGCAAATTAAAATTTTACAAAGCCGGCATAGAGATGAGCGAGTCAAATCCCTTGAGGAGATTATATACATTTTGAAAATATGCCTATATTTCATCAGACAAACTAGTTAAATATGCAGCACATGTCATTATAATGAGCAAATTGTTTTGTTTTATTCCAAAAATGTCAATCCTTTTGACACAAAATTTTTTTGTGCTTCACTTACATTGACCGCCATTTTGAGGATTTGAAAAAGGGCAGGAAAAAGAGGGTTAAATTAAAAAAAATTAATAAAATAATACTCATCATTGCCACAGACACACATACGATCCTCTGCTCCGCTCCCTCCAGGCCTCGTCTTTACTCTTCCATAGCACACAAGATCCTATTCCTCAATCTTCACTGGGTTTATGGAGTCTCATAGATATCTGACGTCAGTAGCTTTGATATTCCGGGACATTCCGGGATCCTGAGCTCTATTTGCTGTCCTGGTGCATCCTCACACCAAGCTGGCAAATCAAAGACTACAATGAGGATCCTGGAAGGTCAGGAGATTTGCACAGCTCCTGTCCATTGTTATAGACCACTCATTTAGACCGGGGGCCGCGGTTACGCGAAGCGATCAGCTTATTTCTTCTTATAATGCTTCCATAAATTAAACATTTGTTTCTTGATTTGAACAAACAGCCATCATCTTTGGGTAACAGTTTATATGGTAATACATAATGAATATACATAGTGTCAAAAGGATTTTACCCAACTCCTTCTGATTGGCTGCAAGAAAATGTGGATAAACACAAATTAATTGTTGCTCCCTAGAGATGTTAATTAGAGACATAAGTCTGATGAGTAGCACTTTACTCAAATGTGTTTATGTGAACATAGAAGGATGTTGATATTTGCCTGTACGCAGAGTATGCATGCAGCCCCCATGTAGAAAGGGAATATTGCCTTAAAGAGACCATTCAGTATGTTTGGACAAGGTGCCTGACAACCAATATTTTTACTTCTATTATCATTCGTTATCCCAGGCTCCTGATCGGAAAATCTGTCTTGAAGTAATAAAACCTTGATGATGGGATTTGTACAGTTGAATCTGATAAGATATTGCATAATAAAATTACACTTTCCTTTGTTGTTACTTGAAAATTAATTGAAATCACTACAAAAGTTAATGAAACAACAATGAGCAAATTTACTGAAATTCATATTTGATTCGTCTTGAAGTTTTGCAAATTGAATGTTCCTCATGATGTTATAGGATCTATGTATACCCAACATAGTAAACATAGGTGACAAAAAAAAAAATAACTTTTCAGCTGACATACCTCAACACACCATCCAGTCCTTTGCACTGTCTAGCCTCCTCTTACCACTTGTGTGTAATGTCTGTTTCTGGCATTTTCATACTAAGCCGGGGTTGTACAGTGGTGGGCATGCCTCTGACATCATGATGCACGTTGTGACATCGCAACGTCCAAACATATGTTGCTCAAAGCGCTCACTAGGTCTTAGGTGATGCATATCTTGATGTTGTGATGTTATGTGAGTTGTGACATCATAGGCTTTCCCACCGCCAAAAGCCGTGGTGCAAAGTGAAGATGCCAAAGAGGACATCGAGTACCAAAGGAAAGGAGTTGACCGGATGGTGTCCATTGGCAGTGGCTGTATAGGTGAACCTGAATTTCAATCTTGCTTCAACCATTTTCCTGACATTCTACGATTCAGCAAAATTGTGCAGAATTTGCACAAAGTGAAAAACAAATAAATTCTGAGCCTTCGGCGTTCCAATCTTTTTCGGAAAATTGAGGCAAATTCAATTTCCAACTTCTCTCCTCTTTAAAATGAAGCAAATTTGATATGTACAGTTGGGTTTTGGTTGCCATTATGATTTAAAAAGAGAAAACGTAGTAGTTTGACAATAAATGCATTCACCCAACCACTATCCATGAGTGGAAAAAAAGTTTTTGTATTATCATTTATATTCTCTGAAATTAAGGCCAAGAAAGCAAAACATCTGTCGGAGAGTGTAAACTACTGAGCACTACTGTATGATCAATAAAATGAAATATGTCAAAGATAATAAATATAAGCACCATAATGACAACTATGTGTAAACTGACGTTGCACTGACGCACAGCACCAACAGCATAGACAATTTTCAATTATCCTAGTTAAAATAAAGGATAGGAAAAAACATCTGTTGACTCTCAAGATTAGCTTTGCAGCAGCTGTGTGTGATGTTCTTGTGACAGATGTGATATCTATTTATACAATTCTAACAGAAAAACATTGACCAAATATATTATAGATGTGCCAAAATTAAAAGCTACCAAATTTTGCAAATTTTCCCAGATAATTTGATTTAAAGCAAAGTTATTATCAGATAACTAAACATACTTTATGTTCTTGGGTGTCTACAAACCAAAAAAACAATAAACGAAAAATAATACATATACGCACCTCACCGCTCAGCCCTGCACTGTCCCGTCATCAGCAATGCTTATTATGACCTCCGCCAAGAGCTCAATTCCCGATCACAACATCATGATGTTGCGATGTGTTGCTCATCCTAAAGGTACCGTTACACGGTAAGATATCGTGAACATATCGCATAACATCACGGTTGGAGTCGTACAAACGCAGATGATACCCACTATGCATACAGTAAGATGAAAACATTATTACGGAGTGTGGTTAAGCTGACATAGCGAATTCATACAAGATATATTACAGCAGAGAAAAACTTTATTTTCTTCAACACTAATGCACAAGGCACGAGATCCGGCAGTAGGGAATGACACAAATCACTTGAATCAGGAAGCTCTTACATCAGATAATTTCACATGGTGAGAGAACTGCTTGTAAAGTCTCTTTTGATATACTATATGGCAATCAGCAATGATAACTGACTTAAAAGAAGCATCTTCAAAACTCATGTGGAACATGTTATCAATAAGGATCAGAAGTCCAAACAAATCATGTTGACATCAGCCAGGTGTCAATTGAGCAAAGATCAACAAGGCGCATCCTATTGCTATTATTACATTATTCGATATGAGAAATCACTAGTGATGGCTCATGGGCTTAAATGGAAGGAAAGGGAGAGAAAGACAAGTACCGACTAACTTCACAATCAGCGAGAAACAGGTACAAGAGGGACAAGTCGACTCCTTCCTCAGGCTTCCCATTAAGCGCGTAGTCAAGCTGAGGTGGAATAATAGGATAAGGAATTCCAGTCAACAGTGGCATCGCGTTCATCATCTAAGCTTGACATGGAAAATAACATATAAACACATTGCAAAGTTTGTGCTCAAAGTATTCATGAACTTGCAGATTTTTCAATATGGGAATCCAGAGCAGTCCATTGCAAGGGCATCATATGAGAAAGAATAGGGGGCAGCAGTATGTGAGGTGTTTCTTGGGAGATTGGGAGGGTTGCATGAAGGGTAAGGACAACAGAGACCTGTTCCGGATTATGCTGCACAGGTTGTGTATGGCGCCTTTTGTATCTGTATATCTTGACTGAAATCTTGATGGCGAGAGCCAGTAAGAGCTGGTGACTGGGGGAAAGACAGGGTGTATAGAAGACGGAAGGACCAATGGATAGGTCGGGCCATTCAATAATGCTTCAATAGATTGTAGACTTTGTAACAGACAGTTAGCTTGTGTAGGCATGTTTTTGAGAAAAAGTGCTAACTATCATACAAGTTGGGAATATAATAACAGTGACATGAATAAATGATGTTATTTAGCGCGTTGTCGTGCTAAGAAGAAGAAGAGCAGGATTGTGAATGATTTACTAAGAATGAGAGCCAAGGATGTGTGAAGCTACTTTGGTTCTTTGATAGATCTAAGGGTAGGAATCAAGGAGATGCACCCCAGACCCTTTGGAGGGGACTAAAGGCGCTTCATATGAACGAAATACGGATATGTCTTTGGGAGTGTTTCTGGGGCCAACTATTGGGAGTAGAATCCTATAATTCAGTTTCTTGTCTTGAGTTTAACAAGAGCAGGAAAAATTTCAAATGGGTGGAAAGCATATATGGATATTGAGAGTTATGGCGTGATTGAGGGTAGTGGCAGGTGTTAATGGTTGCTGTCTCATAGGGTGGACTGCGATGGGGAGCCATGAGTGCCCTGCAAAGTGCTATTGCAGAGCATGTGCATCCCGAGACAACCTTGGTGGACAGCACCGCAGACAGGACGCTATAGGGGTGCAGGGAAGGAGGTGTGAGGGGGAAGACATTGATGTCCGTCCCGCTACCTCTCTGACCAGTCCATGGAGCGTCAACGTGGTTCATTTTGCAAGTGCATTAGGATGCAGGAGAGGATTATCCCTGGTCAACCAGTTTCAAAAGCGGAGCAGCGAGGGAACAGGAGGATGAGTACTAGGTAGCGTTGTACCTTAATATGGTTGCATACGGATAGTTCAGTACTTTTTGGGATAGGGCTAGATTACCTAAGAGTGGGGTAGTGTTAAAAATTGATACATAGTCAATTGGACGCTGCAGGGAAGAGAGCTGAGAGGAAGTTCCATGAGTGGAAGGTGTATCCAATCGTGAGGTTACGATGGTGAATAGAGAGCAGATACTGAACTAGTATAGGGCCACTGTTGGGCCAGTGAGGGTTCTGTTAAGGACTAGGACCTGATTATGCTATTGAAAGCCTCAGAGGAAGCCTGAGTTATAAATGTTAAAAAAGGGAAAGGTCAAGACAGGAGAAAATGTATGATGTGTTGTGTAATGAAGATTGGATGTGCATCATGCTGCCTTGCATGTAACGGATATTTTCACAGTAGGAGACACTTTTTTCATCATGGGCTGGAAAGTCCTAATTTTGGGGCAGCAAATGGCCTAATGGAGGATGTAGGGATTTTTATGTATAAGTGAGTACGGAGTCTCATGGAAAGTTCAGCAAAGTTGTTCTGTGAATTTTTGCATCATGTTTTTGTGATCTTTCACTAGAGAAAGAATAAAGGTGATGAATGAGTACTATGGCGTAACGGATTGAAAGTTGGAAGATGTCGTTGGGTTGCTCACAGAGGGTTTAATTAGATTGTATGGATAAAATGCTTCGTCTATCAGCCATCAGATCCAACTTTGTCACTTTATTAGTGACAATTGCAACAAAGCAACAGTACGCAGAGGGTAGGTCACACGGGTAGGACTCTTTCGCCCTGAAATCGACAGCGTCGGCAACACTGGAATGGCAAACCCTGTGTTATTTAGTAAGGGTGTGGTGGATTGGGCCAGGAATGCTGCCTCGGTTTCCGTGAGTCCTGAAGGGCGCATGAGTGTGTGGGGCGCATAGGTCACGTGATTCATTATTGTGTGTTCAGTCAGGTGCTGTGGCTAAGCTGTCTTTCAGCGACGCTGGAATGGGTATATCAGTTGACAGGCAGGATAGGATTTTCACACAGAATAAGTCGAAAGATAAAGATCTTTTAAGTTGTCTTTCAGGTGGATAGAGGTTCACACTTTTGAAGAAATGATGGGAGCTTACGCTAGTCTCATGTGGATGCGGATACCTAAGGTGGTAGCCCTGTCAGAAAACATGTGTGTTATTCAGAACACGGGAGTTGACTTTGAGCGTGTAGAGAGGGAGCACAAAAAGTATTGATTATACAATAAAGTCAAGCGTGGGCCATTCTTGCGGGGGGGAGAAAGACGCATGGGAAACCTGAAACGTTGGTTATGGTAGGAGGGTTCTTGACCCGCCCTCATTATGGCGGTGGAGTGATCAAGTGGGTATTAATGGAATGAAATCTATGACTGATTGTGGGATTCTGCTAAAGAAGTTGAGTTAGCCCGTCGGCTTCAAGTGTCAATGATCAGCTGATGGGTCATCTAGTAGCGGAGTGTGAGTATTTAATGGCCACTGAAGTGTTGCATGGCAACATGATTCTGACACGATTGGGCATTATAACAATGGGGTCAGAGTTAGGGGGACAAAATAGGGCTTGAAGTATGATGACTGGACTATTGTGTAAAAGTATGCAAGACTGCCATTGTTGCAGAAGGAAGGATGTGAGGAAACTGAAGCAGCGTAAGAAATCAGACAGCCGAAGGAGCCGGTCGATGGGGGTGAAAACCATAGGTTCAGCTGAGTGACCATAATCATTCATTTCAAATTTATATGCAAATTTAATTATGAGTATGTACTATGTAAAATCAACACAATCAATCCAAAATTGTAAAAGACATAAATACAAATCAAAAAACCGCAGATGTTCAACACTCCCGAGATTTAGCAAGTTCGTAATGAATTAGCTTCATTTAGCGAGATGGTTTAAGACGACAAGCTCGAACATGGGACTATTACTTAAATCCCAAAAATTTTTAACTACTGCCAGGTATGACAAGGATACATTTGAGATTTTGGTAAAGGACTTCAACCTACAGTACTTGGTCAATGGTCACTCAAGATGCAACGGGAATCCGGAAGTCAGTAGGGGAATAGCTAGGGCAAATCAACACTGAAGTCATTTGGACAAGCTCTTCACACAAAAACATTCCAACCTTGGGTGAATAAGACACAGCTCGTACATAGTTGGCCTTTTCTTTTAGTAACATATGGAAGTGAAATATGGACAATAAGAAACAAGACAAAAAAGAATCAACGCTTCAAAATAGTGGTGCTGGAAAAGGATGTTATCAATACCAATGGATGGCATGAAACAAACACACAATTTTAGAACAATCAAGCCAGCTGTCACTTGAAGCGAGAATCACCAAGCTAACTTGCCTACTGAACACATCATACAAGAGAGAAATCACAAATGATGGACATCATGGTGGGAAAGAATGGAAGGAACAAGTGAAAGAGAAAGAGCACAACCCGATGGCTTAATACTGTCAAATAACACGAGAAGACCCTGGGGGACACTAAAGGCTGCACAAGATCATCTTCCCTACAGAGCATTCATACATCAATTCCCATGGCTCAAGACAAGCTAAAGGCTGTAAATAATAATAAAAAGGGAAAACAGCCTTTCCTAATTCAACAGATGGATGGCGAATACAGATCATCTCAAAAGATGCATCAGGGAAAAAATAACTATAAACCATCACTGAATGTCAAATTTTGCTCAAAGTATATCATTGGAACATCAATTTAAATCTTTTATGCAATCCATAATCCATCGCATTTTTTTCATAAGCATTCATATTATAGAAAACAAATAGCGGCACTCACCGTGTGTTCGTAGGTGCTTTCTTTATTGAAGAGGGTGGAGGGGTGCATGAAGGTACAGACAACAGGTCCTGTTTCGGGGTTTATCCGCTTCTACAGGCCCAACGAACATACGTGTGAGTGCCACCTATTTTGTTTTCTATATTTGGACTGTAAATGCATGATTGTTTGATGTAGGCGTACACCACCTGGTGACGGGATAAAAACAGCGGTCTGTTTTTATGAGCAACAAGAAGGACCAATAACCCTAAAGGGTTTGCCCGGTCCCCCTACCTTTCAATATACGTGCATTCATTTTAAAATTTTTTACTTGTCACACCTTTCTAGCTAACAGACCAAGTAACACATAATTTTGAAAAAATGTAGCATTTATGATGAAAAAACTGTGCTCATACATATTCATAAACCAAGTCTGGTCCTTTAACCTTATTTTTAATTTATTATCATTTCAGTGACAATGAATGACAGGCCATGACTGCGGGTTAAAAAAACCTTTATGGGAAAGACACCCTATGATCAGTCTAGAAAAGAGAAAAATGTTAAAGCAAAATTATGAAATGTGATTTACTAAAGAAAAAAAGTTAGCTAATTGTGTATATTTCTATCTTTGATCATCAATTTGATTAATCAAAGGGTTAAGCGTTTCGTATATGGAGAGTGCCACACCATTCCAAATCCAGTATTTAGGAGATTAAAGTTGAATGCTTCTCTATAAAGAAAATACGCAAATTGTCTTTTAAGAGGTTTTAGTGCACCTATTGGAAGTAGCAATTCCCCAAAGTCAAAAACGACCCTTTAACAAGCCTTTTCTTCGGATTTAAACCAGATCAGAACCCAATTTGCAACACATGGTGGGTTCTAGTAATTGCCCCTTATCAATGCAGCATATAAGATCTGATCTGGCCCGTATGAGAGGCAAGTGGCAGGGCTAAAGATTGCCGTCTCAGTGGTCGCGACTGCGATGGGCCCAGCCTATCCGCCAGTCGCCCCCTGCAAACCTGATTGCAAGCGCCGGGCGCTCGCTTTACATGCATTGCATCCCCGATGATACACATCTTTTGGGGCAGCACAGCAGCACAGGACGCTTAATGCCCTTGTTCAGGGAGAAAGAGGGGGGAGGAAGCCTCCCACTTCCTGCTGCTGCTTCCCGCCCTCACCTCCTCTGACTTCCAGCTTCCTGGCCTGCGTTCCACTGTCCGCCCCCTCCCACTTTTTGCTTTATGCAGTGCATAGTGTAATGCAGGCCCGGCCCTCTTCTCCTCCTGAAATCAATGCCTAGGGATAAGCGAGTACCTTAATATTCGGCTGCAAAACTCGCAACGAATAGTACCAGTACTTTTCTACTCGTTTCGAGTATAGCGAGTACGAATCTACCTAAAAAGTGAGTAAAAAGGTTGTTAAAAAAGAATGAACTTACATACTCACCTTCCGGGCGCCTGCAGTGGGACCACCAGAGAAGCCTCCGATTGCTGGGAAAAAGGGAAATGTCACTACCACCAATCAGATGGCCGTAGCGATCTGGGTAATCCAATGGCGCCACTCACAATACGTCATCGAAGGGGCCACCTGATTGGCCATGTCCAACGTCCTGATAGTACATCTAGGACCCTGCAAAATTTCAAAGCAAATCCTTCAAAACAAACTAGCATTATCAAATGAAATTAACAAAAAAGGAGAATAGGTCAAGACAGTGGAAAAATGTATGAATATTGTGTATTATCATATTTTGTGCATCAAATTGCAAAATAGACCAAAAATTTCATTTAAACTGATAACCTTTTCACATGGCAGACATCTACTCAAATTTTACAGCTGTAAACGTACACTGTTATTTTGACCCATCTAAGGCCTCCTCAGATGTCAGTAATTTTTCATGTACATAAAAACTGATACGAGTCTCATGAGAACAAGTTTCAGCATAGTTTGTTCAGTGTGTCAATTTTTGCCATCATGTTTTATTAGTGATTTTCACCTAAGAAAAACTAAATGATTAATTTTGATGTTAACAATATAGCGTACACGGATTGGACACACATGGCAAACTGATGTCATCTGTTTGCTCACAACGGTGTTTATGAACACATAGATTGTATGGATAATTTTCATCCTGATGTCTCAGTCCTTTATACAGCCATATCAGATCCCATACTTTGCACTGATTAGTGACAATCGCCCCTAAATGCAGCATACGCAGAGGCTAGGGTCACACTGGGTTATGGACTCACGTTTCCAGCCAGTGCTGAAACCGGACAGCGTTAACGGCAAGCACTGGCTGGAAAGTGGGTCCATAGAAACCCTGTGTTTATCTTAGTACAGCCGCACACAGAGTGCTGGGCAGCTACTTTTCCTCCGCGCACAGGAAATGCTGCCTGCAGCGTTTTCCTGTGGCTCCTGAAAAGTGGCCGTCATGCAGCTCTGTGTGCGGCTGCTACTAAGGTAAACACAGGTTTCTATGGACCCACGTTTCCAGCCAGTGCTTGCTGTTAACGCTGTCCGGTTTCAGAGCTGGCTGGAAACGTGGGTCCATATCCAAGTCTGACCCAGCCAGATAGGATTTATGCCACATCAGAAACCTAAAGTCATAGTGAAAGACTCTTTAAAGAGTCAATTATGACTTTAAGGATTGATACTTTCAATAGGTGGCATTAGAGTTCATCTACTTCCTCCCTGAAATGACAATTTGCATATTTTCCAAGGAGCATTGCGGCTAAAAGTCTCCTCACTGCTGGCATGCTGGATTAATCTCCATAAAGGAGACTGGTTATGCCCTTGTCAATAAAATAAACACATCGCTGTGCTTTTATTCCAGACACACCAGGGGTGGACATACAGCATGTAGAAGAGGTGGCAGCACTCAAACACAATAGCATATTTCAGCATTTATTACACCCACTTGAAAGTCACAGGCATAAGCACAGCAACCACTTCTTGCGAGGGGAGGGGGAGGAAAAGACAGCTGGGAAACTGACAACGATTGGTTATGCCGCTAGGATCTTCCTTGGGTTCTTCCCCCTCCCCTCATATGAACTGGCGGCTGAGTTTATGCCTGTAATTTTCAAGTGGATGTATTAAATGCTGAAATATGAAATATTCTATTGACTTTGATTGCTGCCATCTCTTCTACACCCTGCAATCTTGAGTTGCCCGATTCAAAGGCTTCAAGATGTGCACCACCTCGACTCAGCAGTGGATAGATCTGTAGTAGACTGGAGCTGTGAGTCCATTATCCAATGCCACTAAGGTTGTTTGCCCCATAGCCACATGCATCTTTTTTTCTCAAGACATACCATTGAAGCACCTTATTCAACCATATTGGGGTCAAGAGTTAAGTGGGCTTCCCCAAATCAGGTGGACTTGTGAGTTATGATGAAACACTGGACTTCAATTTGTGTCTCATAAATGTAAGCAAAACTCCCATATTGTGAAAAAAAGGAATGTGAATGCAAAACTGAAGCAGGAGTGAAAATCAGACTACCAGATCACTGGGTCCTGGAATACAAACACAACCAAATAGCGATTCAGGCAAAGAGTAGACCAATAAAAACACAACATCACAATGTCATATTATTAGTATCAAAGTGTCATGGAATATAAGACTGTATGAATACAAATGTATAAAATCAGTTATTCACAATCAACACAAAATTGATAAAAGACAGTAAATGACAAACAAAACAACTCGCAAAGGCCATGTTCACACATCTCCTCTGCTAGTATTTAGCATGTCTCCGCTAATTAATTAGCTTTTTTCAGTGAAGCGGAGATGCGTGAGCACCGCCGCTCCTGGTGACGTAGCCCCTGGTTACCTAATGATGATCGTGGTAACCACTTCACACGCAAGGCTTCCTAGTGTCCGCTTAAACCGAACGGACAGGGAAATGCTGCTAGCAGCGTTTCCCTGTCCGCTCTGGGAAAGAGGAAACTAGGCAGCCTTGTGTGTGAAGTGGTTACCATGATCAACATCGGGTAACCAGGGGCTACGTCACCAGGAAGCAGGCGGTGCTCACGCATCTACACTTCACTGAAAAAAGGTAAGTATTTAGCGGAGACCCGCTAAATACTAGCAGAGGAGATGTGTGGAACATGGCCAAAGTCACCTCCCTGATCAATCCTAGTTCTAGAGCCAATGCAGGGGTCACGTGCTGTCTACATACATAGGTGTTGCAGCCCATTACTAGCTTGAGTTGTAATACTGATGCAGACAGTACAAGATCAATGAGGCCAATGATTAGCCACAAGCAAATAATAGATGATGATGGCACACGACCTCTACAAAAAAGTAGAGACTGGCAGGGGGCACCAATGCAGTGATGCAAGAGATTGAGAATGCGATGGTTGTTTTGTTGCTTTATGCATGCACTGCTTGTACTCTGTTGGAGATCTTGTAAAACCCCTTTGTATGCCAATCTTTGAAGCCAAAATAAGGCTTGCATTTTAGGTCATAAATACTCTGATATACATCTTTCATGTGACAAAGACAGAGCCTGTAGGACAGTGTGAGGTCTAACTCTATCCAAAGAGTAAGGAGAAATCTGTTGTCTTAATTCAAACCAATTGGCTTTAACCAGGGCTCAACTTCATTTTTGTCCCATGACATTGATAGAGGTTTTCCAAGAATGCAACAGCACAGCACCATCATACAATTCGAACAGCAGCCACTCCTAGTCACATGCCAGGATGTGTTTAAGCCTGAAAATACATAGCTCAATATTTGTATTCCAAAAGAAAGAAGAATGATACCGTAAACACACCTATCAAAGTGATCTGCTGGAGCAGGGCTGTGATAGGAGAGGAAATAGAATCTTCTCACTGACTGTGTACAGAGGACTGCGGCTGGAGAAAACAAATCCTTTAAACTCAGTAAATGAGAAAATCTTTATTTCTTCTCCTGTCACAGTCCTTCTCTTGTAGCTCGTGGAGGTGCAGTATGTGTGTTTATCATACCGCTCTTCTTTCAGAAGAAACACAGGTCTTGGGAGATGCGTCTCTTTACACTGCAGCCCATGCAGACACATGATGCGTCTAGGATGGGCTGCAGTTTTAATTATGTGATGGCGCCATTTTATTCATTTTTAGGAGAATTGCCTTAAGATAAGTTTCACTTGGGCCCTCTGAAAAAAAAATAACCTATAGTAATTTAAAACTAAAAAAAGGATGTTCTTGAGCAATTATTAGAAAGCCAAGCAGACAATGACATTTCTCTAAGTTAACCCTTGCTTCATTATCTCGAATTATGATGAGGGTGAACCACTTAATGGGAACACATAGAACTTTTCCAACTTCTCCTGTACTTTACATTAGAAAAACATTAATAAACGTTGCATTTTATTAAATAGGTTCTTCCATTCACAGCATAAAATAGTGGACATTTAAGATGCTCTTGACATCCAATATGTCCACATTGCATGCGCTGTGTAAGTGAGACTGATACACACAGCATGTACAATGAGGACAATGTGGAGTCATGTTCTGTTCTGTCGATGAGGTAGAAAATGAGATAACGTGGTCATGAAGCAAGCCCAACTTGTACTCTCTTCAAAATAAAAGGATTGCAGCCGGATAGATTAGACTAGAAATACACATCAGATAACTATTTGGCTGAATGCTTGAAACAACTGTACTGTATTATATGTGGTGATTTACACACTGAGCATGTTGGGGGGACACTCAAATGGTAGTGGGATTGAGGCAAATAGGCATGTTTTTACAGTAAAATAAAGTCCATTCGATTTATTACACATCCAAAATCTCCATACAGTCCACTGACGTAAATGGAATGCTCATGACATTCAGTCTGTTCCAATGGCGGTTACCCCTCCTGGCAGTATTTACACAGTCTATTACAGTGTCTCAGTGAAGGCGTCAGCATCTCCACTCACTGACCTCTCAGTCCACCAATGCTGAAAACAGAGATACTACAGGTTCTCCACACATCCATGGTCTCCTCATCCTGTGCCTTCCAGGATGTCAGCCACCGCCAAGCATTCCATCCCAGGTACCTTCAGGACAATGGGGTTCGAAACACTGAGCAAGACCTAGTCTTCAGGGGAACTGCCAGAGCTATTCCAGGCCTTGCACACATGGATTCTCCACCATATGCTTCTGGCAACGTGGCTGCTGAAAAACCAGGAGAACATGTCACTAAATAGGAAGTTAGACTATATCCCATCTGTTCCACATGAGATACACCTATGGGAGGTTTCAGGTTTGCCAGACACACTCACTAGACTGTCCTTCTGCTAATTTGCAAACCCACCACTTGTAACGCATTAACCCTTATGGCACCACAAGTCCCATAGTGACCTTTAAGTGTTTATATCACAGAGCACAACCTGCCTCTGCATTATATACCAGTATCCGCAAAGCTGCAAGCCACCACATCAAATATATCAGACACCTACTTATATTTATGACTATATTGCATTATTGCCTTTGAGGCATGAACCCTCTTGGTAGAGGTATACGCTTCCATGACATTAATTGAATGAGTTTGGAAACCTTTTGCCACCCAATGTGGACTGCAAATAGGATGCAGGATGCAGTATGCCAAAATTAGGCTAATTTGTATCTCTCTTAATTAGCTGCAAGAACAATTCTGGTAATAATATACACCCAAACCGATATTGAAAAAATTAAGTGATTTGCCAGTAATTTAAGCAGAAAACTTCAGAGCATGGATCTACAGGTGCTTCTAACGATGCATGATAAGAGAGCACAATCAACAGCCTCCGAGTATGCAATGAATAAAAAATAGTTTAGAAGCTAATGAGATACCACACAATTATGAGGAGGAGATCGGAACTTGGCTAATTGAACCTGACTGCTTTCAGAGAAAAATAGGGAGTAAAAACTTAAATTTATACAATTAGCGAGATAATAAAAATGTTGTCTAACAACTTCATCTAAATGCCACTGTCAGTCTCATACTATCATTATCTAATTGGCAAAGAACCCAGAGGATGTGGTTAATCAAGTCACTAGAATTGAGATCCTTAAAATGGAAATACACTTTTAATCCACTTAATTTCAGGAAGTGAAATCATTGGTTAAGAAGATGTCTTAGATATTATTTTCCATGTATGTGTTTTCTTTGAGCAAAAGTGAATGAATTACAAAATCTACTTTCTTGGAATTAGAGATTTGAGAAAAATTTGAGTGGAATTGAAATCCAATTGAATCAAAGTACTTTTTGAGCATTAAAGGGACTCTGTCAGGTTATTTTTCAGTATGATACTAATATCACCCTTCAATAGTGCCTGTGCAGATCTTTAAAAACATGTAAAATCATTATTGTACCATTCGTAGTTTCCATGCTACAAGCATTTTTACACCTTGCAGGCAGCTGGTGCATTAGTCCTCTCCATTACTTTCACAGCAGATTAATCTGGCTGATGTACAAGTGTTATTTAAATATCCCCACCCACCCAAGCTGGTGTTCTGTCCCTCCCCTCTGTGCTCTGTGATGGTGAGTGGGAGGTGTTTTGTGCTGCACTGTGCTCTCTGTAAGATTTCTATTATATAAAGGTTGGTTTTCCTGCAGGTATGTAATGTGTGTATCTAATGAGCAAATAAACAAATGTTCTTATAATCACAAAAAAATATCTCAGACTGCACACCCTGCACATATGTATCATACACACAATGAAAATCTCTAAGAGCAAACACCTCCTCCCCTCTCCTTTTTGCTTTGCAATGAGTAACACAGCCTAACAGATCAGATAGGAGGACAGGACAGTGTAATGATTCATGAATATTCATATCTTAGGGTGTGGGCAGCGGAGAACTCACTGTGAGTGAAAGATGGAATTTTTTTTTATTTTGTTGTATATAGAGGATAGGAGGGAAGCATAAATCATAGAAATTCATGAATAGAGAAATCTTAGAGAAAGAAATTAGGAAATGATAGCAGTTACATACACATTTTTGAACTGGTAGATTATCTTTAAAGCTTATAGAGTCACAGTCTATTAATCCAAAAAAAGCTGTGAAGACAATAGGATTGCAGACTAAACTGGAATGGATGGAGACTTCTAAAATATTAAGACATCATTGACCTGTATCAAGATTGCCCAAAAGTGTTAAGGCAACAAATGTGGTTTTACAGTCTCAAATTTGGTTTGATAATCTTGTAATAGGTGTCTATGCCAAGCAATGCTGATGAGATTGACAGTGGTATGTCACTCATTCCTTATGTAAGTAATACATGTAGTGATAATGGTTAATTTCCAAAAATACTTAAGCCATGTATGAGCATAAATCTCATAAACTTGTAGTCAACTGAGAGCTGTGGTGTCAGTAACCTTACATGACCTCACTACTAAGTGGGCAGACACCATCTCGACCCTAGATCACCTGTAGGCAATGAGGGTGCAAATTGCAGAAATGGAGACAGCAACTCCACACGATACAATAGAGAAAAAAACTGCACAGCACTCACAGACTAATGTGAACTGGTGCCAAGCAGGGACGCTGGTTCAAACAACTAGAAAAAAATTCTCTGCAGCAGTCAGCTACCACCAATGATGTACACATGCTAACAAGCTGTATATATATGAGAAAAAAGTTAAAAAAAACATGTTTTTTTTTCAAAAAACTCAAAGTTCTTATTTTTTTATTTCTGAAGTTCTTAGTACACACATTGGCCAATGTCTGCTTGCTCTATTTTTCTCTATTGTATCGTGTGGAGTTGCTGGCTCCATTTCTGCAATTTGCACCCTCATTGCCTACAGGTGATCTAGGGTCGAGATGGTGTCTGCCCACTTAGTAGTGGGGTAGGGAGGACAAGGAGGACTTGGGTGTCAGCGATAGGACTCATGAGACCTGAAGTCACTTTGTCGCAGTGGATGAGCAAGCAGACATTGGCCAATGTGTGTACCAAGAACTTCAGAAATAAAAAAATAAGAATTTTGAGTTTTTTCAAAAAGAAACGTAAGTTTTTAAACTTTTTTCTCATATATATATATACAGCTTGTTAGCATGTGTACATCATTGGTGGTAGCTGAGTGCTGCAGAGAATTTTTTTCTAGTTGTTTGAACCAGCGTCCCTGCTGGCACCGGTTCACATTATGTCTGTGAGTGCTGTGCAGTTTTTTTCTCTATTATATATATATATATATATGTATATAAACTAGAAAAAAGTACTCTGCAGCACACAGCTACTCCCAATGATGTACATGTGCTAACAAGCTATATATACCTGAGAAAAAAGTTTAAAAACTTACGTTTTTTCAAAAAACTCAAAAATCTTATCTTTTTATTTCTGAAGTTCTTGGTACACACATTGGCCAATGTCTGTTTGCTCACCGACTGCGACAAAGTGACTTCAGGTCCGATGAGTCCTACGCTGATATCCCTATCCTCCTTGTCCGCTCCCCCACTTCTCAGTGGGCAGACACCACCTCGACCCTAGATCACCTGTGGTCAATGAGGGTGCAGATTGCAGTAAGGAGCCAGCAACTCCATAAATTACAAAAGAGAAAAAAACTGCACAGCACACTCAGACAATGTGAACTGGTGCCAGCAGTGACGCTGGATATAAACTAGAAAAAAGTTTTTCTCTTTTGTATTTTATGGAGTTGCTGGCTCCTTACTGCAATCTGCACCCTCATTGACCACAGGTGATCTAGGGTCGAGGTGGTGTCTGCCCACTGAGAAGTGGGGGAGCGGACAAGGAGGATAGGGATATCAGCGTAGGACTCATCGGACCTGAAGTCACTTTGTCGCAGTCGGTGAGCAAACAGACATTGGCCAATGTGTGTACCAAGAACTTCAGAAATAAAAAGATAAGATTTTTGAGTTTTTTGAAAAAACGTAAGTTTTTAAACTTTTTTCTCAGGTATATATAGCTTGTTAGCACATGTACATCATTGGGAGTAGCTGTGTGCTGCAGAGTACTTTTTTCTAGTTTATATCCAGCGTCACTGCTGGCACCAGTTCACATTGTCTGAGTGTGCTGTGCAGTTTTTTTCTCTTTTATATATGTATATATATACATATATATATATAATGTTCTGGGTTTAAATAAAGAATTTATCAAAATTGGATCATGGGTGGACCCACGACTTCCAGGAGCGCAATATACCTGGCATTTATCATCCTGTAATTATTGAAATTCTACCTAAACTGAACACATTGCAAGATTTTCAAGATGTCAAAGGTCCAGCATTGGTCATTAGTATTATTTCAAACTATTATGATATAGTCACCAAAGCAACATTGTACATCAGATGCTTTATAAATACATTTTCATATCATTACACCATAATGGTGGGTGAGACCCTCAGGCCCTCGTTTTATTTTTTTATACTTTGTAATTATATTGCATTAATTCATCAGTCAGTGGTTTTATTGTTCCCATCTTTTCTATCCATTCTGTGACACATTATGAATATTGTCTCACGTAGGTTTCCATCAGCTCCATTGATTTTTACCTCCGGTCTTCTTAGCAGCTCAAAATAATTACATTTCTGAACACTTTGGCCATGATATGTCTAAGTAACATTGAAATCAGTTTATAAAACACAAAGGGCAAAATATTTGCAAGCATTAAATGAGATCATTTTCACCTTCATATACATTTAATTTTACTAGGTCAATCAAGAACGAAAGGAAGAAGGTAAATCAAACTTTAGTCTTAACTTTTAAAAGGTTCCTTTCAATTTTCAGACAATATTGCAGAGCATCAATGTTCCACTGCTATAAATATTTCAATATTTCCTACAATCAAATTTTCCTAATAATTGGGAATCGCTACTCAATACAGATTCATTTCAGGTCAATGGAAATCATGTTATGGTATTTAGGCTCCATAGAGATCCATATTGGATAGATGTTACCATGATGGACAATGTGACATCACACCTGCATCAAAAAGTTTCAATAGTACAGTATTTTATTGACGGGAAGAAAAAAACGGCACTCACCGAGGTAGCAGATAGCGGTGTCCTTTATTGGGGTTGTAGAAACACAGTGCAGGGAGGGGTTACCGGGGTGACGACGGCACCGTTTCGGGCTCTCGCCCTTCTACGGGTCACAGTATGAAGGGCGAGAGCCCAAAACGGTGCCGTCGTCATCCCGGTACCCCCTCCCTGCACTGTGTTTCTGCAACCCCAATAAAGGACACCGCTATCTGCTACCTCGGTGAGTGCCTTTTTTTCCTTCCCTTTGATACGGACTGTATTTTTTGACTGGCACCTCGAGTGAAATCTGTGGCTCCTGTCCAGGCTCGCCTCCTAGGTAGGAGTTCCCCTTATGGTGGTGCCCTCATTTCCTTCTGTGGATTCATTGACAGTATTTTATTGGGTGTCCAGTTATTCACCAAGAGTATCTTTCCGAGTAGCTTACATATTTTATATATAGTAGCTACAGATTTAGCCTGGACAAGCAGTTGTTATGACGGACAGAAGCGATTGGCATAACATGGCGGTCCAACTGGAACGATACAGAAAGTAAGGATCAATGAGTGAAGGGGATTAGAAGACTAGGACAGACTGGTTGGGTGGCATTGAGTTGCGAAGGAGGCTGAGAGGTGAGCGTTAAGGTGAGTAAAGAGCTATTGTTTATTTTTTTAACCTAACGACCCTATATGTTCAGAAAAATAGAAGCCAATGACCACCATTTCACTGAATCCTCAAGGAAGTGAATCCCGAAAATATTTAGCAATTTTTAAAAAGGGGATTTTCTAAACCTCCGAGAAAAATCAATCCAAGCTGTCTATTTGTTACCGATGCACTATTCTTGTGCTGATATCAGTTGCAGTAATGTAAGGAAATAGATGATTTTTCCAAACCATGAGCTTTAGCACTTATTGACTCTATTCTTCTCGGATAACATCCATCTTACTGATTGAAGAACAACTACAGCATTTATAATCATTTCTGGGTTCTTTTCTTACAGTCAATAGAACAGACCTCTGAGTGTTTTACGATTTTTCTTATTTTCTCTATTTTAAGATAACTGTCCTGCTTACTGTCTTGCTGACCTTTAAACAACAAAACACAAGCCAAATTACTGATATTCTATGTGACAATAGCATTGTGAACTTTTCATTTTACTATTGGTCAACATTTTGCATTTAATAATTGCTCATCTGCTTCATAAAAGAGACAGTGTGAGCAGGTGTGCGTGTTGGTGGCAGTTTAGGAATAGGGGTCTGCTTGCTCTGTCAGCGGGCATGACCTTTTCACTCGAACCTTCAGCTAGATATTCCCGAGTAGTAAACATGGTCACATGCCGTGATAGCTCACGATGATAAAAGTGGCAATTTTTCAGAAAAAAAATAGTTCCAGCCAACATCACAGCTTCTTTATATCCAGTCATAATGTGTGTATAATATGTATTTTATCTAAAAATTTACTAGAGTCTCTAATTACCATGCAAAGCTAAAGCGCAATTAATTGAAGGTTGATATGTCTGGGAACATTTGTATAAAGGTGGGTTTACACGTCCCGATATCATGGCGATATCATAGGCAATGGCGCAGGAGCGCGCATTTTCTGAGCGCTTTTCCCGATATCGCATCGGTGGTTTACACGCTGCGATATCGGGAAACAACGTCCCTACGATGTGTACGCCCACCAACCCAGTAACGACCATTTAACATGGGAGTTAATGGGTGAGCTGCGAGTACACATCGTAGTTGTGCTGTTACACGCTACGATGCTGCTACAACGGCCATGCGATATCGGGCAGTTGAATAGCACGCTTATTTAACCCCGATATCGTTTTGGCATCTTTCCAGGATCGCGTTGTACATTCAAACCGTACAACGAGCGCCCGATATCGGGTCCAACTCGCGAACCACGTGACTTTTTGTTGGAGTTGGATCGGAGTTGTAAACCTGCCATAAAGGTTCTGAAGTCAGAACATGAACATTATATACAGTAGTGCTAGACACCTGAACTTTTCTATACAGACACAAGAGATCAGGTTCTTTTTTCTCTATTCTAGGGGACATATAATAAAAAAAGTTAAAGATAGAATAAAACAATAAAATAAATAATAAACATGGTGGCTCAAGTGGTTAGCACTGCAGCCTTTGCAGCACTGGGGTCTTGAGGTCCTGGGTTCAATTCCCACCAAGGACACTAAGGACAACATCTACAAGGAGTTTGTATGTTCTCCCCGTACTTGCGTGGGTTTCCTTCGGGCACTCCGGTTTCCTCCCACATTGTAAAGACATACTGATAGGGTGTTTAGATTGTGAGCCCCAAGAGAGACAGCATTACTCATGTATGTGAAGTGCTATGGAATTAATAGCGCTATATAAATGAATATATTATTAAAATAAAATAAATACTATGACTGCTATTGCTAATAATAATGATGGAACTTATCAACAGAAAACTGATTTAAGTACAACAGACAAAAAGTGAATACCGCAAAAACGCAGTACAAAGCAGGAGAAAAAACTGGCAAATGAATGCTCTGCATAGACAATTCCTAGAGAAAATCGATGGTAAAGTCGACAAGGAAAAGACCTGGTTGTGGCTTACTAATGGAACATTGAAAACGGAGACAGAGGGCTTAATTCTAGCAGCCCAAGAGCAAGCGATCCGCACAAATGCGATTAAAGCAAGAATTTCAACATCAGCTACAGACTCCAATTGTCGACTGTGCAAGGAAGCAGATGAAACAATGGATCAAATACTGAGCTGCTGCAAGAAGATTGCGCGACAGACTACAAGCAAAGGCAGAGTACAGCCGCTCAGATGATTCACTGGAATTTGTGCCACAATCACCAAACAACTGGTGGGATCATAAACCTGAAAAGGTTATTGAAAATGAACATGCAAAACTACTATGGGACTTCCAAATTCAGACTGATAAAGTCTTGGAACACAATACTCCGGACCTTACCATTGTAAAAATAAAGGTAATGTGGATCGTCGATGTGGCAATACCAGGTGACAGAAGGATTGAGGAGAAGCAACTAGAAAAGCTTACACGATATGAGGACTTAAAGACCAAACTGCAAAGACTCTGGCACAAGCCGGTGAAGGTGGTCCCGGTGGTAATCGGCACACTGGGTGCGGTGCCTAAAAACCGTGGCCAGCACTTGAAAACAACTGGAGTTGACAAAATAACAATCTGTCAGCTGCAAAAGGTCTCCCTTCTGGGCTCTGTATGCATCATTCGCCGATATATCACACAGTCCTAAACGCTTGGGAAGTGTCTGATTAGTGATTTAATACAAAATCCAGCATAATGATCTTATTTGCTGTGTGTAACTATTGTAAATAACGTGTTTCGACTGCACTAAGCAGTCTTACTCATGACAAGTCATGACAAGACACGACAAGTCACGAGTAAGACTGCTTAGGGTGCTTTCGGTTTTGAAAACATGCTGCAGATCCGGTCAAAAAAAACGCATCTGCAGCATTTTCCACTTAACAGCTGCACTTGCGGCATGCATGGTCTATGGGGCTTGCGGTAAGTGTGCAGCAGACGCGGCAAGTGCGGCTTCGGCAGTTGCAGAAGATGCGGCCACAAAAAAAAACCGCGGTCAGCTGCATTTTTTTTTCGCGGCCGCATCTGCTGCAACTGCCGAAACAGCACTTGCCGTGTCTACCGCACACGTACCGCAAGCCCCATAGACAATGCATAGGTCTTTCCGCAAGTATGCTGCAAGTGCTGCGGTTAGGCAGCACTTCAGGCAGATGAGTTTTTTTGTCCGGATCCTCCGGATCCGGGCAAAACCGCCAATGTGAAAGCAGCCTTAGTGCAGTCGAGATGCGCCAAATGGGTCATGTTGACCATGTAAATTTTTCTTATGTATTCACTATATTTTCTTTTGAAAAATAAAACGAAAAGGAAAATCCAGTCCTGTTGAGTCGGACTCCAATTATTTCTGTCATCTGCTGAGCCCTGGATGTCATGACAACCCATTGCCACCACGCGATCATGTCACAAGGCCACCAATGGGAGTGAGAAATGGTAAAATGCGTGTTAAATCATGCTGCCAGAGTTTGACAATGAGATTTAACTACTTAACAGGTGTGGGCGATGTCAGATCTACTCACGCCTGTTAGCTACACGTGTCAACTGATCCGATCAGCCAAAATGTACAAGAAAAGATGCGGGCTCAGTGTTTGAGCCCGTATCAAAGGGAGGGAAATGAGCAATGACGTAAATAGACGTCACTGGTCATGACGGGGTCAAGACCATTTTATAGTTTCCTTTACATTCATTTCTATTAAACATTCAACCAATTCTCTTGAAAACTTTTTGCATGTAATATTTTTCGACAGTAGAATACAGCAACATTTTCTGTTGTAAGAACCAAACATTGCCTCGGGAGGTATAATAAAGTTTACATGCCAAGTGTCTGGAATACTGTCAGCCAAATTTGATAAGCTAGAAGGATTTTTTGCAAAACAATATTATATTTTTGTAAATCTGCTCCAGTTATCATTTCCCCATTGTAAACTCTGCGCCCCATACTGGGATTTTTTTTTGCTGTTTCCGACAGATGTGTACGAACTCATGCAGTAACAACCTATAAACAATACAAATACTTTTATTTCTCTCCTGTTTGTGCTATGTGGTTTTCGTTGTTAGGCAAGCAGGAGGGCTAGCGCTTGTAAACCTCTTACTATGCAACCAGCGGAGAATGAACTATTGTGAATACACCAAGCGCATCATGAAGCAACTTTGATTTGCATTTGGAGCCCGGATGCCTGGTGGCTTGTCATATTCCATAGAACTATTACTTATCTGATTTGTTAAAAATAAAAATACAAAGGCAGTAGAAAAACCAAAGGGAAAACAAGTTATGTTTTACTATTAGTTCTGGGAAATTTGTGTTACTATAAGGCTATGTGCCGACGCTGCTGATGTTCCCGAGGCAAAAATGGTGCGCATTTTTCTGTGCAAAAATCTGCAGCATGTCAATTCTTGTATTTTGCAGCAATTTTCACTCACAGATCTCAATGTTGGCTCCTAAATACAAAGCAAATATACGGCACTGTTCCCACAGTGAGTATTTGCTGCATATTTAGCATGGATTTGGGGCTAATTTTGTGTTGATGAGATGGAGCTCTGCTGTATTTTTGGTGACAAGCACAATTACATCAGGAAGATATGGGCTGGCACCCACCCCAGCTGCCTAGGTTCACTTGGTTAGTAGTCAGAATACAAGGGAGCTCTTTTTTAAACATTATTTCTTGAAATAATAAAAAAAAATGACATATAGCTTCACTGTATTTTTGGTTTTCAGGTGGCTGAAATGCTCAGCATGGGGAGCCCTACGTGTTCTGGGTCCAACATGCTGGGAATTGCAGCCTGCAGCCATCCAGGAAAATGGTGCATTCATCGAATAGCCATTCTCTAGCACTGTACCCGACTCCTTAAGTTGCCCTCTGGCAATGGCAGACTGGGTAATAAGGGCTTAATGCCAGCTGGAAATTGCCAGCTGACATTAAGCCCGAGGTTCACAATGTCAGGCCAATATTAGACCTGGCCATTTTGAACCTCTAAGTGAATAGTATAAAATACACCACACTGTAAAAAAACACAAAAAGAAAAAACATAAACACATATCTCATTTCCATTTTTATGGTTGCCATACATACCGTCCACAATCCTGACTGAGTTTCGGCTCCTGCTGTGGGAGTGGGTGCTGTCTCGGTCTGGGTCACCTGAGATCAGCTAGATCGATTCAGCTCTCTGACCTCAGGTGAACTTTCCCACATCACGCCGCTCTCAACGGGACCTGAAACTCAATAGATCTTCTCCAATCTACATCCCAATTACAAATGAGTGGACCCACAGAAGGTCAGGATCAGGGAGTTCAACCAAACTTTATATAAAGCTATGTTCTGGACCCAAACTTAACCTGAACCTCATTGGAAGTCACTTATTAGCAGTTTTTCTCACCGCCCACATACAGCTATTAACAAACAACTTCCAAGGATGGAAGGGCAGGGGTTTATATATATTTTTTATTTTACAAACATACTACGGTCAATAATGATGATTTTACCTCCGGTATGAGCCAATCCAACACTTTGCCGAGCACTGAGTGTACCCGAGCACAGCGATGCTCACTCCAGTGGTTTGTGTATATAAAGCAACAGAACTCCAAACACTGAAATTTTTTTAGTAAAGTCTGTATTTGGTATGAACACTGACCTTTAAAGGTACTCTGGCAAGTCATTTTTCAGAATGATACTAATAGTACCCTTAAATAGTACTGGCAGAACTTTCAGGATATGTAAAAATCGTCTCTCTAACCTTTATAGTTCTTTTGCTAAAGCATCCTCACATTCAGCAGGTAGCTATCTTCAGCAGTAAAAATAATTGACCAGACTAGTGACTAGTCACAGTATGTAAATGTTATATAAAAAACCACACCAATCCAAGATAACATTCTGTCCCTCCTTCCTGTGGTGAATTTACATTGAAACTGTCAGGCTTCTGCAGGCTATTTCTTAGGGTACCGTCACATGGGGCAACGGTTGCGGCGATGTTGCCGGCGATGCGCGGGAGCGCGCATCCCTGGCAACATCGCCGGGGAGATGTCAGATGGTGCAACTTACCGGCGATGTCGCCGGCTAGTTGCCGTGGCTATTGCTCGCTGGGTTGCCCAGCAACCCAGCGAGCGGTAACACGCAATGTTGGAGATAGGCGGTGTCGCCCGCAACATTGCAGGTTGCCGCGTTACACAGGGCGATCAGGCATGATCGCCTCAGCAACATCGCCAGGTTTCCCAACATTGTTGGGAAACCTGGCGATGTTGCTCAGGCGATTCATCGCCTGATTAACGTCCTGTCACAAGCGGCAATTCGCTGGCGATGTCGCCACAATTAGGCCACGCCCCTGTGTTCCCGGCGACATCGCCGGCGATATCTCCCCGTGTGACGGTACGCTTAGGGGGAGAGAGATAGGAGGGGAGAGGTGTTTTGTGCTGTAATGTGTGTGCTGTCTGTAAGAGATTTCCATGTGTTTATGTGAACTTTGGTTTTCCTGCATACATGTAGTGTGTGTATCTGCTGAGCAAATGCACAAATGTTCTTATAAACACATAGAAATATCTTCAGCACCAACTATACATATGTCTCAGAAACACACAATGAAGATGTCCAGCTGATAAGACACAGCTCCTCCACTTCCTTTCTCCTCTGGACTGTGCATGTGCATGGAGAGTCGACCACACAACAGGATATAGACCCAGAGGAGGGCAGTACAGTGATGTAACTACATGAATATTCATTCCTTGGGAGTGGGCAGCAGAGAACTAAGTGCTCGCTCACTGTGATTGACAGATAGAATGAATGTCTTAAGAGTATTGAGAGCTGTGTAGATTAGCAAAAAATGCAATTATTTGCACAAACAGCGAGTAACAAAATTTTTAAAGTAAATAAATAAAGCATATAAGTTTTTTATTCAATTCGAGGCTCAAACTCACCCATTGTTATCATAAGGTCAGTGAAAGAAATGAATAGCACTTGGGTGCCCTCCATGTGTCACTTGAGTACTGACCATATTTTTTTTTAGAAATAGCTTTATTTCATTGCATATGATAATAAATGGATGCCAAACTGATATTAAAAAGAACACACAGGCTAAAAACTGATGAAAATTGCACCCAGCAAACTGGGGTGTTATGATATCACAATGGGGAATTAGGACATCATGTTGGGGAATTATGATATCACAATGGGGGTATTATGACATCATAATGGGATGTTATGATATCATAGCACACAGGGGGGAGAGAGCAAGCGTAGAGAGAGAGCAGACATGGGAGAAATGGCCGCAGCCCCCAGCACCACAGAGCCAGCCCCCATTGTGACTTCACCTCCCAATCTGAAAGCATCAGGCCTCCATCTAGTACATAAATAAATGTCAATCTAGGGTATACATTTTTGTTTTGCTTACTTACGATTATCTTAAATGGAGAAAGTGCCGTCATTCATCACTTGTAGAATTCACTGATTCGAGGCATACCACACATACAGGTATTTTTTGACTGCAGATGTTTTTTTCATTGACACAAGAACCAAACTCTTCTCAGAACATTCTCTTCATACATTTACCTGCAAGAATAGAAGAACAGATCTTATAAGATGGGAAAGGCTATTTTCACGAGCCGTATGTCCAATACACACTGGTAGATTGGAAGCTTTCCTTATACATCATCCGAATATGTTTGCACATTTATGTAATCATCATTTAATAATTCTTTACGATCAGAAAAAAATAAAATAGTTGTAAAAAAATCATTAAATGCAATATTATGCTCTTGTTTCCAGAACAGAAATGTTAGGCTGCTTTCACATGTAGCGATTTTGCACCAAAACTGCACCAATTCTGTGTGTGAACAGCCAGCGCTTTTTTGGTGCGCTATATACTTACCTCACCGCGCTCCGTCGGTGACCTCCGGCAGTGTCTTCTCCTCTCTGCCGGGCCCACAGTGAGCGGCGGACTCTAGGACACTGCAGCACCATGTAACCGGATGTCGCCCGGTCACATGGTGCTGTTTAAGGTCCTGCACAAGGTCCTACGATGCCGGTATGAAGAGATCTCCAGGGGAACGGCGACTAGGTGAGTAGAATGCGTGCTGAAAAAGGTGCAAAGAATTAAGATGCCTATTTTTTTCCGGATGCTCTTTGCAGCGCATATATATATATATACCGTATATATATATAAAATGAAGGCAGCACTCATTAATACAAGTTACAAAACGTGGACCTTTAATCCTTCAAGCAACCTTGAGAAAGGTTGATGTCACAGCCAAAACATTGCTGCACCTTGGGGGATTAAAGGTCCAATTTTTGTAACTTTATTTTTGTGTGTTGCCTTCTTCTTTTCTTCATACTTACAATCTTGGACTTGGTGTCTGGAGGGCTTTGCATCATATTTATTGTTTTTTTTTTTTTTGTTTTTTTTTTTTAATGCTGTTCCTATTTCTTTCATTATATATAGATATATACACACATATATTAGCAAGACAAACCCTAAGGGTACCTTTACACACGGCTACATTTGTAGCTTGACACCAGGTAACTTACTGGTTGCAGTGAAATCATGGAGAGATTATTCCATTTGTACACAGCAACAAGATAGAACCATGTATCCATGATTTCACTGCAACCAGTAAGTTACCTGGTGACAAGCTACAAATGTAGCCGTGTGTAAAGGTACCCTAAAAAAGGAGTGGTTCTGCATGTGGTGACCACAGATCATTTCTCTGTTCTCATCTTCTTTGGCTGTTGTTTTGGTCACTTTTGCCATTTGCCAGAAGATGTGTGGGCCATATTTTCCTTTTTTTGTAGTGTACATTGGTTTAGCACCCAAAACCCATCTTTCCCACACAAGGTATTAATTGCCAGCTACACCCGGTTTCCTTTCACTTCCCCAGTTCAGAAGAGGCTGGCTTGGTTCTCGGAGAGGTAGGACGTTAGTGATAGGGACTATTCATCTTTAAGTACAACTTGACGTGGTTGGATTCCTTTTGTGCTCTTTGATCAAAGCATGATAACTAAGTACTTTATGTTTTTAGCACCTCACCTATCTCTCTTCCCCTATAAATTGAGTATCTGTATTACTCACAGTCAACAATACTCATCTTCTTCACTGCTGCAGTTGTACAACATAGAGACCATAACATACAAAGGGACCATACTCCTCTCTCTATTACTGAGCTGTGACATTCTCTCACTATCTTAAATGACCTTAAAATAGATGCTGCATTCCCTGCCTCTACTTTTATACAGGCTGTTATAGTCACTCTTAATTTGCTGTGCTATATCATGTGATGTGATAGCTGCGATTCACTTTAGGTTAGCCTATGGTGTTACACCTGAAATCATGTCAGTCATATGTGACTAATGCAAAATTCTGGAATGTGTAAAGTCCCAGCTGGAATTTTTTTGGCAACTCATCCCAAATTGATTCAATGCCCCTAGGATCTACAAATTGAATTAAATTCTACATTAATTTGCTTTGCATCAAATCGATTCACTCATCTGTAATCTGCACTATAGGTCTATGTAAAGTGTCTTGAAAGAACAGTGATCAGTTAAATACCGTACATTTAATATGACTAAAATTGAATGCATGAGTTATTCCCTTTAATGCAGGATTAGAGGAGTTTTACAGGCTGTCTACACAACCGCACAACAATAAACTCAGCCACGTTAATCATTGCTCTTTAAAACTTGATTAATGGTTTATTTGCTTCTCGAGAAGCTTGTCGTTAATTTCATCTTCATTTTCCGCGTTGTACATAGTTTGGTATTAAGTATAAAGAATGATGTAGTAATGTTTCTGTTAAGAATCAGTCAAAATTGCAAAGCGAGACTGAAGAGGAGATTTATGGAAGTACATTTCATTTGTATTTAAATGCTGAGTTTTTAAGCTGCTCATAGAATGTTATAAATTAAATCTCCCGTTGTTTTGAAGATTACTTTTAAACCTTCTGCTAAAAAATGGATTTTCATCATATTTTCTAATCACCATATTTTCATATAAAACCCGGAGTCAAGCATATGTACGGCACAAAGGAAAACGAAATTGCTTGCAATTGTTTGATTTGCAGCTAAATGAATGACCTCTGTGGTCCGACTCTGCATGGTAAAGAAATACAATACTCCTGTGTACATGGAGCGGTGCTCCGCCTCCAGGAATGGGGACAAACACCTCCAAATATAAAACTACAATAACTTCCTGCATTTAGTGTGACCGTGATGTACTATAAAAGCAGCATATCAGGACCAAGTACATACAGGTCGTAATATATATATATATATGTATATATACTATATAATCGTCTAATGTTCTCTGTCAGTCACGGAAATCACGCGCCAACGCTGATTGGTCCGCCGGCCAGGCTCAACCAATCAGCGCTAGCCTGCGATTTCTGTACACAGAAAGAGAACAAAAGATGGCGGCAGCTAGCGCGGCCGCAGCGGACTCCCGCCACAGCCTCACCGCAGCCTCACATCACTAACCCCCACCACAAGCCACCCACGGACACCGGGGATCGGGGGCTGCCATGGTCGGGGCCCCCAGGGTGCAGGGAGCAATGGGAGCGCGCATCGTGCGGCTCCTACACACTCTCCTTCATATTGCCGCACAGTCGTGTGACAGATTGTGCGGCCATAGGATGATCCCAGGTGTAAGCCGCCTCCTGTCAGTGCAGCTGGGTGGTACACTATCACCCTGCACACTGCCGCCTCTGCGCTGCCTCCTCCACACCAACGCCCTGCTGACACTGCGCTCAGCACCAGGAATATGAGGGCCAGCACTGGGACCGCCAGGGGACGGAGAAGTGAGAGCCCGTGTGTGTGTGTGTCTGGCTGTGGTTGTAAGTCTGTGTGTGGCTGTGTGAGTCTGTGTGTGTGTGTTGTGTCTGGTATGGTGTGTGTCTGGCTGTGGGTGTGAGTCTGTGTGTGTATGGTGTGGGTCTGAGTCTGTGTCTAAGTGTGACTCTGTGTGTGGGTGTGAGTCTGTGTGTGGGTGTGAGTCTGCTCCTTCCTCCCCCTGCCTGTGCCGCTTCGTCCTACGTTCTCCTCCCCCCCACCGCTCGTCCTTCGTCCTCCGTCCTCCCCCACCCTGCCACTTCATCCTCCATCCTCCTCCCCCGCCGCTCTGTGCTTCGTCCTCCCCCTGCCTGTGCCACTCCATCCTCCGTCCTCCCTCTGCCTGTGCTGCTCAGTCCTCCCCCACCAAGCCACTTCGTCCCTGTCCTCCTCCTCCCCGCCACTCTATGCTCCGTCCTCCCCCTGCCTGTGCGCTCTGTCCTCCCCCACCCCACCACTTCCTCCTCCTTTCTTTGCCTTCCACCACTTCATCCTCTGTCCTCCCCCTGCCTGTGCTGCTCTGTCCTCCCCCACCTCGCCGCTTCATCCTCCGTCCTCCCCCTGCCTGTGCTGCTCCATCCTCCCCCACCCGTCACTGCTCCTCCGTCATCCTCCCCGCTGCCTGTGTCCGTCTCCTCCCCCTCCGTGCCGCTCTGTCCTCCCCACCCCGCCGCTTCCTCCTCCTTCCTATGTCCTCCTCCCCTCCGCCCCTCCTCCTCCATCCCCCCTCCTGTGCTGCTCCGTCCTCTTCCCACCCTGCTGCTTCGTCCCCCCTGCCTGTGCTGCTCCATCCTCCCCCATTCCGCCGCGCTGTGCTCCGTCCTCCCCCTGCCTGTGCCGCTCCATCCTCCCCCACCCCATGGCTTCCTCCTCCTTTGTCCTCCTCCCCTCCACCACTCCATCCTCCACCCTCCCCCTGCTTGTGCTGCTTCGTCTTCCTCCTCCCCCCGCCGCTCTGTGCTCCATCCTCCCCCTGCCGCTCTGTCCTCCCCCTGTCTGTGCCCGCTCCATCCTCCCCCACCCCACTGCTTCCTCCTCCTTCCTTTGCCCTCTTCCCCTCCGCCAATCCATCCACCATCCTCCCCCAGAATGTGCTGCTCCGGCCTACCCCACCACGCCGTTTGTCCTCTATCCTCCTCTCCCCTGCCGCTCTGTGCTCTGTCCTCCCCCTGCCGCTCCGTCCTCCCCCTGCCTGTGCTGCTCCAGCCTCCCCACCCCGCTGCTTCGTCCTCAATCCTCCTCTCCCCGCCGCTTTAAAAAGCTCAAAACTGGAGCAGGAAACGCTACTCATAGGAGCCCATTATAAAAACTGGATTGCTTTACAAGCAATCCGGTTACTGCCTCCGGCTCTGCAGCCTACGTGAAAATCATGCAGGCTGCAGTTTTCGGAGCGGTTCTAAGCCCCACAATGCGGTAACCGGATTGCGCAGGATGTGTAATCCTGAGCAATGCAGTAACCGTATATACTTTGCTTATCCCGGCTGCAGATTGGGCACAGGGCTCAGGATGGCTTATATATAAACAAAATAAAAGACTATACTCATCTCCATGACCAGTACAACTCCATAACACTTGCTATTCTGCAAGTCTGCCGGCATCACCATCCAGTGTGTGGTGTCACGTGACCACTGCAGCCAATCCAAAACCAGTCTCTTCCAGTTGAGTGTGAGAATACTGCAGCCAGTCATGATCCTGGTCATCATTGGGATCCTGCGGATAGGCCTTTTCTTTAGGTACCAAAAAAAATCCTCGATTATGGCTTCGTCACAATAGGAGGCCCCTCATTTTACATATTTATGTTGTGAATTACAGTAATAATATCATATTTGTACATTACTGAGGTTTTATTCTATATGGAATTCGATGTCCTGAAATGAATCTTTACAAACAGCATTGCGAACCAATACTGCCAAAACATAACGATAATTGCTAGATGTTTTTCCGGCCACGCTTCTCATACCATGTTCCCTTTCTGAATTATCTAAACACCATTTCCTCCCTTTTGAGTTTGTCACTAGATATGACAAGTGATATATTTTCTGAATAGATGGGAAAATATACGCATTAACCATCTAATGATGAGGAGAGCCAGACATATTATTAGTTGATATTTCTTTTGTCTGCAGTGTCTCCAGTTTTTTGTCTGGAATCAAGACGGATTGTGGTTGGCATGAAATCCATCACAACAAATGAAAAGCTGCACACAGCGAGGATTCACATGTATTTCTGGCACCTAAAATATTATAATACTCAACATTATACTCTACACAATGACTACTCAAAAACTGAGGATTCTGCTGAGACAGAACCGAACCTCAATCCTTATATTAAAGAGGTTTTCTACTACTAATGTAACCCCCCTTTCTTTTGTCCTAACTCTTATGGTACCTTTACACGCCGCGACGGCAGGCTGGATACATCCCGCTACAGGCTACAAATGTAGCTTGTAGCGCCAATGTAGCCCGTCGTAGCGGCGTCTGAAGACGTGACGATACAGCCGGCAACAGATACATCTGTTTCCTAGGTCTGCTCGAAAACTGATGGCTACATCGCCGATGGTAGCGAGCTGTATCGGCGTGTAAAGAAGCAACGGAAGGGAACTCTGGACAGCCTGCGATGTAGCTAAGGCGTGACCCTGGCTCCGTGTTACCGCGCCCCATCTGCGATCATTGGAGGAAGCTCCTGCGTTGCGATTGGTTGTCGCCGCACAGGGCGGCATATTTAAGGAGCTGACGAGTCACACTACACAATTGCTCGAGCGTCAAGTATTAATCAGCCTCCTGCGATGCCTGCCCAATCATGGTATTATTGCTTTATCCTATCAGCGTACGGACGTCTCGTAATCCACAATTGGAGCACGCCTATGTGCTGTCCCTGCTGCACCATGTACGCCCATAGTAGCTGGTTGTAGCGGTGTGTAAATGAGCTACAGCTGGCTACTTGAGACACCCGGCGATGTAGCTAGCTATAGATGTAGCGTGGCGTAGCGCATCTTGTCGCGGCGTGTAAAGGTGATGCGTTGAGCGTTTGTAGCCGTTTGAGCGTGCTCGTGCACGTGAAGTAGCGGGATGTATCCAGCCTGCCGTCGCGGCGTGTAAAGGTACCTTTACTAACACATTCCTAATATACTTTTGCTACCTTATCCACTCCTGTTAACGTATCTCTTTGAGGCTCGTAAATGTATTGTTGTAGCTTACCGGATTCAGACCAACTGAGCAGGGTATGTCACTGGTGGGGGCTTAGAGGTAAGAAGTCTGATCTGAGAATGCATTTCCAGACTGCTGTCACTAATGGAACTGTCACACGTGTCAACCAAGGCTGCGATGTCGGAAGCGATGTGCGGGTGCGCGGTTGCTTCCGTCATCGCAGCCTTGGTGTCACACGGCAGGATGTTGCCGGTGACGCGGCGGCGATGCGGGTGGAGCCATCGCCCGCTGGGCTGGGATCAACCCAGCGAGCGATCCGCAGCAATGCTGCGGTATAGGCTGGATCGCCGCCAACATCGCTATTGCGGTGTCAGACGGCGCGATCCAGCCTAATCGCTGGTTGTAGATTGATAGGTTTATGAACATGTTCATAAACCTGTCAACCTGCGACCAGCGATAAATCGCAGTCACACAGCACGACGCACTTGCGATGTCGCTCGCTGATGCGTCGCTTTTCGGCGATGTCGCTAGCGACATTGACACGTGTGACACGGCCTTAAGAAAGACAGCCCTGCTCCCAATAGTAAAGGTACCGTCACACGCGGCACTATTGCTTGCAATTTCACTGGCAATTTGCTGGTTGCAGTGAAATCATGGACACATTGTTCTATTTTGTTGCTGTGTACGAATGGAACAATGTGTCCATGATTTCACTGCAACCAGCAAATTGCCAGTGAAATTGCTAGAAATATTGCCGTGTGTGACGGTACCTTAACGTGCTCTGGTCAGTTGGCTCAATTCTTATCTATAGCCCGGAAGGATCAAAGTGACAACAATAGCTGTCTGCAGCATTTTCCTGTGCGCTGTGATAAAGCGCACGTCCTGCAGCTTTGTATGTGGCCGCTGCTAAGGTAAACAATGGGTTTCTATGGGGCAGTGTTGCACTGGCAGCGCATAGCATTAACGCTATGCACTGCGGCAGATTTTCAAAGTTTTTAAGTCAGCCTTAAGTGTGACCCTAACCTTAGGCTAGAGTCCCGCTTGAGTTGTGCCATCCGCTAAAAAGATGCATTAAAAGGATGCGTTTTTTTCCTTGGCTTTCACATGACATGTGTGTACATTTCTGTAGCATGTGTTAACACATGGTTTATGCATGTACCATGCGTTAACAGATGCATTTTTTCATAGATTCCAATGATAAATTAATGGATCGATTGTTGTCCTCGGAGACTGTAAGGTCTGCGAGACAGGGGTAAGAGGAGAAAGGAGGGCACAGATGTAGGTGTAGCAGATTAGTAAATAAAGGTGATAGTGAAAATTATTCTCACCTTTTTGATGTCTTGTATACTCGGTGTATATCCCTTTAATAGGGAGTTGGAGTGTCTGGCTGGATCTGCTGGCCTGCTGCTCGACACCGGAGAAACGAACTGTCCAGTATAGGGTTCGTCAAGAAGAAATAAAACCAGGAAATTTTGGTTTGTCGTGGAGCGCTTCCAGATGATGCACAGGATACTCCGTATATTTTGAAAGTATCTAATTTATTATTCATTGTACATACAATGCGTTTCGGCTAGACATATAAAAATAGCCTTCATCAGGTAAATCCATATGATGATAAGTGATAAATGAATGCATCCGGTACAGTCACGTTTTCCAAAATGGCCGAAAAAACGCTGCAGACCGTGTTACGATGTGTGCTAAAAAAAATGCATAGTGCCAAACGCATTCCAAATTGGCCATGCGTTTTTTTGTATTGGAGTCAATGGGTGCGTTAACGCATCCGTTTGCAGACATTGTTAGATGAAAAAAAGCATCCTTTTGGCGGATGCTTGGCGCTGGTGTGACCCTAGCCTTATAGAGGTAAGAACGTGCCTCTGGCACCACTTACACCTTTAACAGAGAAGACTTCTCAGATTGGATGGGAGTTCCAAATTCACACTCCAGACTTCGGGTGCCAGCATTTTTACATCAGCAGTAGTAATCAGCTGGGGAAGAACGTAAGTATTGAAGCACTCTGATTCCTTAAAAAAATGTCCAAATTTACTTTTCAAACGGATAAGGCTGGCTTCACACTTGCGGACCCCTCCACAGCGTCCTGCGGAGGGGATCCGGAAGCTGACCGCAGCCACCGCAAGTCCCTATGTTTATAATGGGGTCTGCGCATGACCGTACGCTCCCATTCACTGCAATATGTGATTTGTATGCAGGCGGATGCCTGCGCACAAATCACACACTCTTGTCCGCACCAGGAACGCGAGGTCCGGGGAGTGGTGCCGAGCCGCCAAGTTGCCAACACATCATCACCCCCAGTCAGCGGGTGGCTCAGCATAGTGCTTGCTCCTCCTGTCTTTAAGTATGAGCCGCTCATACTTAAGTACAGGTGGAGCAAGAACTATGCTATGAAAACAGCACATTCTTTGCTAGGGTGAGAGAGCACACTCTGCTCTCCCACCCATTAAATAAGGAAACACCATTACCCCGTGCGTGGAGGAAGCAGTCAGGAGTCCTATCTCACTACCGTCTCAGCTGCTTTAATGCAGGCCAGACCCGGGATTGCCTGTGGGACACAACAATACAGGCATTTGCCTGTCTCTCTGTGTCCCACTCCCAGGCCCAGTACAGCACAGCAGCCACAGGACAGCCCCAGCAGGTAAGGTGTTACCAAGGTAAAATTAGGCAACTGAGGGTGTAAGCACACAGCTGTTTGCTTTATCTAGACTAAAAAATACAGCAAAGCTCCACATATTTTTTTAAAATTATTTATTTATTTAACGCACTATGAAGGCAGGCAGTTGGTTACCATACACTAAAGTTTATGGCGACCAAGCACAATCAATTAAAAGAAAAAACAGATATTGCGCCACACTGCAACTGGAGGAACTTAACACACGGTTTTACTATGTTTGTACTAACCTTTACTGGTTGTGCAACACCCCGCACAACCAGACTGATGGCTTAATGTGGATCACTGTAGTGACAAGGGCCAATAATCCCTCCTCCTCAGATACTCCGGGCCTGGTGGTCGGCTCCTTAGTTCCTCTGGAGATGGAGGTGGGCTCCTTCACTCCTCCACCCGAAGAGGCAGACTCGCTGCACTGGCTTCCGTCCCAGCTCCACACTGTGTATCAGTTGATCATTCAAGGGTGGGTCTTTATGATGTACTGCCAGGTACTGTGGATCTTAGAGCAGCTCACACACCGCACTCCCAACAAGGGAGAAGGGGATTAGCAAATAGAAAAACAAGCGGTGTCAGAGGATTGGAGCGCTAAAGAAACCACGGGTTGGTGATTAGATTACCGATAATTTATTGCACGAACAGCAGGGGTCCAGTATGCCACAACGCGTTTCGACGCACAGATGCGTCTTTCTCAAGTGGATGGCGTCGAAACGTGTTGTGGCATACTGGACCCCTGCTGTTCGTGCAATAAATTATCGGTAATCTAATCACCAACCCGTGGTTTCTTTAGCGCTCCAATCCTCTGACACCGCTTGTTTTTCTATTTGCCAAGCACAATCAATGTCCAGATTGAAGTCTGATAGCAACAGCCAATCACAGACGCTCATGTAGTGTATGGCAACCAACCTGCCATCGTAGTTTGTTAAATAAATTATTTTAAAAAACTGCGCAGAGTTTCGAATGAACATTGCCAAATTCCATCCGGATTTGAGTTTGGAGAACACGTTCAAGAAAAGTTCGCTCATCGCTAGTCCACATTTTACAAACAAAAAAACTAACCAATGTTTCATGTTATGCTGCAACCATTTTCCTTTCTATATATTACACTCCTTTTGTCTTCTGCATTGCAAGACAAGGATGAAGATGCATGTGACTGCTGCAACAGACTACACAGGTTTATTTGTAGTCTATAACTGTAAGGAGATTGACAGTTCCCCTTTGAAGACACCAATGTTATTATTAATATGTAAAGTGTATTATGTTGTGATGTACTGTAATGTTTATCTGATAATGTTTTGCACTGTACTGTGATGAAGCAGTTTTCTGCACAGCAACAGGCAGCGGGTAGGTAATAAAAAGTTAAGGTTTTGGGACTAGACAATAATGGGAGGGGCTAGTGCATGTGGGAAGTGACTATTTCCTGTTAGAATGACAGGTAGGGCCCAGCGTGTGACAGAGACAGACCTAAGGTGAGAATAGTCCACAGAGCCACAAGACATGGGTGTCGCTAAAGCAAGGAAAGACTGAAGCAGAGGATAGCAAGATTCTGAGAAGCAAATAACAGAGAGATAGAAAAAGTGACAGTAACGGAGTGATCTATGGGAGTCAGGTCACAGGACTAAGGAACCGAGTGGGATGGATCCTAGTTCAGGTCAGAGCAGACCATGAAACAAAGTGAGTGCCAGGGCGGGAGTTTCTTAAGTGTCTGAGAGCTTGAAATTTGGTTTGGTCATATTAGCAATATCTAGTGATGGGCGAATCCTAAATTACTCGGAATCGCTTGACTCTAGCGAGTCCGAGCCCGGGACTCGCTACTCGTTGCGAGTCTAGCGAGTCCAATGTTAATGAATGGGGAAGTGAGTAATAGCGAGTAATGTGCGATTTACAAATTGCAGATGTGTCTCGGAAGCTTCAGGCTCTATCTGCTAGGACTCGTTACTCTGCGAGTTTCCCAGCGTTTACTCACAGTAACGAGTCCAATGCAAATCAATGGGAATCCTAGTTTTGTCAAAGACTCTGACAAAACTAGGATTGCAATTGTCTTGCATTGGACTCGCTACTGTGCCAGTGATAGCAGGGAAACTCGCAGAGTAAGAGCTGTCTGCTCTGTGCAGCTCCAGGGTCCTAGAGCCCGCCTGCTCACAGAGATGATGTAGCAGAGCTGCGATTGTTCTCAGTCTGCTCATTCCCTGTGCATAGACATCTATATCTATGCACAGGGGATGTAGCAGAGAGGACATCGCGTTTTGGACTACGTCGGACGGAAGAGGATTTTTTTAATTAAAGATGGAGTCCCTAATGGCTTTTTTTTTTATTTCTAATAAAAAATTTTCTCTGTGTTTGTTTTTTTTTAAACCCTTTATTGGAATTCTAGTGCCGGGTCAACGTGGCCTGACATAAGAATCACGGGCTTAAACCAGCTTGTATAACAAAGCTGGTATTAACCCCTTTAATACCCAGTGTGCAGAGGATGGCGCTTCAATGAACGCGCCATCTTCTGGCCTGGCTAGACATGAAAATTCGCCGTATTTCTGGAACCAGCAGATCCACAGGCAGCAACGGGCTGCCCCCAACCCCAGTGCCTATTTGTACTGGCCGGACACAAGAATATAGGGGAGCCTTTTTTATTATTTCATGAATTTCATGAGAATAAATTAAAAAAAAATGCGTGGGCTCGTGCAATTTCTATGTCTAGTCCAGGTACACTAAGCAGCTGAGGGCTGGAATCCGCAGCGCAGGAGGCCCAAGATTTCTGGCACCCCCGCTGCAATTGCAGCCCGCAGACGCCCAGAAGATGCCGATTAAACGAAGCGCCATCTTCTGCGCTGAACCCCGCCTTCCAGCGGCCCGGTGGGTGGCTAACGCTGGTAATAAAGTTAATACCACCTTTGTTTGTACAGCGTATTAGAATCCCGTTCTTAATGTCAGGCCAGTGTTGACCCGCCATAGAATCTCCAATAAAGGTTAAAAAAACACCACGCAGGAAAATTTTATAGAAATAAAAAAAAACCCATTAGGACTCCATCATTAATTAAAAAGATCCTCTCCGTCGACGTAGTCCAAAACGTGATGTCTCTCTGCTACATCCCCTGTGCATAGATATAGATGTCTATGCACAGGGATGAGCAGACTGAGAACAATCTCAGCTCTGCTACATCAGCAGCAGGCGGCTCTAGACCCTGAGCTGCACAGAGCAGCACAGCTCTTACTCTGCGAGTTTCCTGCTATCACTGCACAGTAGCGAGTCCAATGCAAGACAATTGCAATCCTATTTTGTCAGGTCTCTGACAAAACTAGGATTGCCATTGATTTGCATTTGGACTCTGTTACTGTCGAGTAAACCAGGAAACTCGCAGAGTACGAGTTCTGCGAGTCCCTTACTACTCGCAGAGTAACGAGTCCTAGCGAGTAGATTCGCCCATCCTAGCAATATAACCTTTTAAGAGGTAAAAGATGTGAAACTGCGGGAGGAAAATATGACTTCCATGAGCTGTACTGTAGTGATAGGCTGGCTGGTGGCAGAACGAGCAGGACTATTGGAAGCCAGAGCAGGTGAAGTGAAGTGTGTATGCTTTGTGATAAAGAAACGTATGAGGAGATATGTGCCCGCTATCTAATGTAAACAGCTGGTATTAAGTCAATTTTGAATAAAACTATATTTTAAAGAACTTGTGGTCTGCCTTGATGTACTGGTTAACATCTGATCCTGGCCAGCCGGAGCCATCAAAATCATGTGCCTGCAAAGGCTAGTGCCTCCTTAAAGCAACACCAACCAGTATCTCCATCTTTACGTAGTCGCCAGGCATTAAAAATAACTACCTCCCCCATGACTAGCACCCTGTGCAACGCTCCATAACCAAGGAGAGAGAGACGATTTACAAGATTCATTAGTGCAAAGGGAAAAATGGTGTCAAGTGTGGATAAATGTTTTTTTTTTTACTTCTATCCCAAAATATCTAATCATTATGTTTAAGTAATTAGGAGTCTATACGAACGTCTAGCTAATACTTGTAAGGATATATAGGATGTAGGATATATTTCTGTGTCAACATACATCATGGATGTCGATAAGAATCAGCTACAAAATCCATCCCTTCATTTAAGTAGATTTCTCACTGTCAGTTAACCATACTGATGAGTGAACCTGGAGTGGAGCCCTGTCCGCTATATCTTCATATTGATAGCACTTTTGCTGTCTAGACACGATAGGACCATCTGTGGAAGTGCTACAGTAGCCAAAGGGACTGTTGTTGTGCCAGTCTGATAGGGCCAGCAAATGTCATTCAGGGTTTATTCTAATTACGCCGGTGACAGGAAGGCAATACTCGTCTGACGATTTCTTTTTTATCTTTTTATAGATTCCAAGAAGATATTAGAATGTTTTATGACACAGTAAAATGAAATGATGAGCAAGTGTGAGATTCATGGGATAGGAGCCTGCAGATAAGCACCAATTTACTGTAATCTCTCCGACAAGAGAATGAAAACAAGTCCTGGTAACTAAAGCGTAGGCAGACAAATAATTTTACAAAAGCCATGTAAATCTTTGCATTTCTTTTTCCATAATGTGGGTCATTTATATTTAGCATCATAAATATACAATATATACAGGATAAGTCCAATATTCGGGAACCATTTTTTTTGTATATTTCCCCATTCTGTTATTTTCATGGCAAATTATTCTAATGTATTATGAATTATGCATATTCTGTGTTTGCTATCAGAAAATACTGTATGATTGAAATGTTTGTGTCTAAACAATGTGAATTTTAGATTGAACAAGGGCAACATGAAATAATAGCTACTGCTCTTCTGACCAGTCAAGTGATCTGCCGCTAGCTATGGCTCTGGGGTCAAAAAACCTTGGAAAACACCTATCTGGTAATCAATACTTTAACCACGCTGTGATCATTAATGGGTAAATACAGTATAAATCTGATTCATCCAGGGTGGCATTTTTTAGACCACTCATTATAAAAAGTGCACTGCAGGAAGGTTAGCCAAGTTAATTTAGAGGCAGTCACCTATATAAAGAGTTATTAATATAAGTCTTCATCTGTGCACAGTTACACATCCTCTTCAATTTCTTGCTGGGGGGGGGGCTAGGGAGAAATGCATCCATCCTTGAGTAACAATGGTCCATAAGATCACCACCCTTCTGCTGAGCTTAGGCCCCTTTCACACTGGCGTTTTTTACAAATTGCGACAGATGCGGCAGATTTACCGCATCCGCGCCTAACGGCCACACTTGTGGGACACTTGCGGCAAGCCCCATGCATTGTCTATGGGGCTTGCGGCAAGTGCGGCAAGTGCCGGAATAACCACTGTTCCGGCACTTGCCCGGAGTTGCGGCCATGAAAAAAATGCTGCTTACCGCAGTTTTTTTCATGGCCGCAACTGCCACAAGTGCCAGAACTGCGGTTATACCACACTTGCCGCACTTGCCGCAAGCCCCATAGACAATGCATGGGGTTTGCCGCAAGTGTGACGCAAGTGCGGCCGTTAGGTGGCAGATGCGTTAAATTTGCGCATGTGCCACAATTTGTAATAAAACGCCAGAGTGAAAGCAGCCTTATTGTGTCATTGTGAAATAGCAAGTCTGACAATGTGCTTGTTCTGAAGTATATACTGTTATTATTATAAAAAAATGAAGAAAAAATGGCAGCTTATGGACTAAAATCCAGATATTTTATTCAAGTGGCATACTAAAAATACATTCTGGAATGATGTGCAGTTGCTGGAGAACCAAACCGGATTTGCAGGAGAAGGAGGAGCAACTTTAAGATACAACAAGAAGCTGGAATCCTGGAAGAATACTCAAGACGAGGACTGGAAGAAGGACTGGAGCATATAAAAGGTAGAGAGACAAAAACACATGGAGAGAAACAAAGCAGGGGATGCTGTCTTGAAAAAGGGCGAGAATGCACAAAAGGTGATCAGAAGATCTGGAGTCCTGACAAGAATCTAGGTGCAATTTCTGAGATTGAGATTAGCAATTAAAGATTTATTGTCTGAGTGGAGTAAAACCTATAAAGGTACCGTCACACAGGGACATATCTCCGGCGATATTGCCGGGGATCGCGGGAGCGCGCATCCCTGACAACATCGCCGGTGAGATGTCAGACTGAGCAACTTACCGGCGATGTCGCCGGCTAGTTGCCGCGGCTATCGCTCGCTGGGTTGCCCAGCAACCCAGCAAGCGATCACTCGCAATGTTAGATATAGGCGGAATCGCCCACAACATTGCGGGTTGCCACGTTACACAGGGCGATCAGGCAGAATCGCCTGAGCAACATCGCCAGATTTCCCAACATTGTTGGGAAACCTGGCGATGTGACTCAGGCGATTCATCGCCTGATTATCGCCCTGTCACACGCGGCAATTAGCCGGCGATGTCGCCGCAACCTGGCCACGCCCCTCGGTTGCCGGCAACATCGCCGGCGATATCTCCCTGTGTGACGGTACCTTAAGAGACATCTGGACAGAAACAGCCTCTTAGTGGCATCTTTCCCAGATCAGCTCCATTGTCTTTAAAATGCTGCAGAATACATTACCAAATGTTATATTTGGGTGTGGGGACATACTTTTTTTATTTTGTTGTTCTTGTTTAACTTGTGTTAGACAAAGATGTGAAAATCATTCTGGTAAAGAAAGCATACAGCACATGGCCAACCACGTAACACGTAATCAAATCATACAATTTTCCAATATACTTTCTTCACAGTTGCCTGCTTGTTGTCATTTTGTAAGAAGCTTCACTGATAAAAATCAATTCTGGTCGTGTAATGGACACACAGGTGCAGGTCTCATTACTGCTATAGTACAGTTATCAGAGATATGTATTGTGACCCGTCATGCATTTGTGAGACCATCAGATGGCCAGGATAGATGCTGTATTATATCTGTGGTATGCCAAATACATCCTGCAGCTGAGAAGGGTATCCACTAGAAATGAATGAATATTTTGAAATTTAAATTTACCAGGTTTGAGAAATTTTTCCCGAAAGTTTGATTCTTAGTGAATCAATTTTCTGTAAATCCCGCAAAATCCATCAAAGCCTCCAACTGTATGGCAAGAAATTGTCTGGCCCTCCAATGTCATCTAGGACTTTATTCCGCCTCTTTCAAGCGCTCTATGCAAATACAGATTTAGTGTTATCCAACTGCCGTCAAATATGGCTATAGGTAAACAAATGGTAACGGGTGGTGACCAAGGACTTGTTTAATGACACACTGAACCGGCATTTTTTATGTTGTTTTTTTACACTATCAAATGTATTCATCCAAGATTTATGTGATCAGGCATACTGTTATTGTCATTGCCTGTAAATCCATGAGAACAAGTAAAATTTCTTGCAACTAAGGCTGCTTTCACATCAGCGGTAATCGCTGATCACGGCAGTGGCGGTGAAAAAACCGCAACTGCCGCAATTACCGCATAATGGCCGCACTTGCAGTTCGCCTGCGGCAAGCCCCATGCAATGTCTATGGGGCGGCAAGTGAGGTACAGTTGCAGTTTCGGCACTTGCCGCAGATGCGGCCGCGAAAAAAACGTGGTCAGCCGCGGTTTTCTCGCGGCAGCATCTGCCTCAAGTGCTGAAACCACACTTGTCGCACCTGCCGCACACTTACTGCAAGCCCCATAGACATTGCATGGGGCTTGCCACAGGTGAATCGGAAGTGCGGCCGTTATGCGGTAATCGCGGCAGTTGCGGTTTTTTCACCGCAACTGCCGCGATCAGCGATTACCGCTGATGTTAAAGGGGCCTAAGTAAAGTATTCACCTACTTAGGCTGATGGTCTTTACCAAAGCTGATTGACAGATATGGTTGGATCTGCTGAGATTTGAATTTGCCAAATCATGTGGATTTGGCAGAGAAATTTGTTTTGTAGACAAGTCATTGGATGAGAATTCAATGCTTCTTATTATGCTCCAGGATCTCTGCAGATCCCAACTATAATATCGGAGCAAGGCAAAAAAAAGTATTTTCCCTTTCTCCCATAACTCGCATTTTCTTTGCTGCTTCACTCCTGGCCCTGGCGTTTGGCACATCTAGACCTCAGATACCACAGCACATGGGGCGGTCACTTGGGATCATGTATCATAATGTTGTGACATCAAGATGTGCGCTGTGAACGCATGTCACACAGGGAGGTCAGCAGCTTAGAGAAGCCGGGACATGTAGTAAAAAGGCCGCATAGGATGTCCGCAATGAGGAAAGAGGACAAGAAGTGGCTTGGAATATTAGACAGGTGACTGTGGGGGCACAGAAAAGGTGAGATGATTATTATCAGGTTATTTTTTAATAGTTTGCCTGGATCTCTATGGTTCAACAAATGGGAACAAAATAAATAGCAAAATCTTGTAGAATATGCATGTTGAAGCTTAAATTATATTATGTGCAATACCTTTATATTTATATGACTTTTTTTTAAGACTTTCATGAATCACAGACCAACTTTGGTCGAAAAGATGTAGCCTTACCACTCCTTCCCTGAGCTAACTGAGTGATATGTGCCTATAATAATCCAAAAAGAGATAGAGAAAGGGGACCAAGGCGCGCTGACATAAAACAACATCAATCCAAAAGAGAGAAAAATGTTGATTTATATTTGTTGATGCATTTCATGGATTGATTTCTCCTTTAGGACAGTGATGTATGGTCAATAAGGTATTTCCAGGAATTATCATTAGAGGGGATAAAATATTACCTAATTAGATCAGACATGTCAATTGGATCATTAACCTGAAGTAAAGAGTGTCAAAATAAATAAAAATAAAAAACAGAGAAAAACAATGTAAATTTAATAAAAGTTCCTTGTAAAAAAAAACGTATAACCGATACATACAAGTTTTAGGAATTCAAGAAGCAAGCAAAAGCGGCACTCTGTATCCACCTCAAGGTAGGACCGGTGGAAGCATGCATTCGCAAAACAATGTGTAGTCCCTGAGGCCTGCTCTCTCCCTTGTTGGAATGTTTCTAACTTGCTGAAATAAAACATAGCTTTTTATACTTACAGGATGCCGCTTTGTCAATTTCTGGAATTGTTTGGATATTTTCAAGGGAGCACACAAACTTCTGTTTGCTACATGAAGCCCCTGTTTGAGATCCGAGAATGCTTTTCTTTGCAGTAATCGAGAGCAGTGCCAAATGTATTTTTTTCCATCTTTGATTTACCAATTTTTAGAAATAATGGTTATGGAAATCTGTATGTTAAACATGTATGTTAGTGGTCCTTTGTGGACACAAACAAATAAGTAACTAAAAAGATGAAAAAGTTGTTTGAATATCTGAAGGGAAAAATTGCACAGCACTTTAAAGGGAACCTATCATTTCCTCAATCACTAGTTACGGTACCTTGAAATATGGGGTAAATCTGCAGGATAATAGTGTTATAATGCTATCAGGCTGCCTTATCAAAAGAAAATGAACTTCATTGCTCCTGAGAGCTGTCAGCTTTCAGTCATAAAGGCGTGCTGGTAGTCATAGTAAGTAGCTTCTTGAGCAGTGACTAAGAACTCCCCGGAACATTGACTGACAGCTCGCTCTCCATAGATGTGTGTGCACAGTGAGCTGTCAATCAAAGTTCTAGGGTGTGCCTTTAGACATCATTCACTATATACTGAGTGGTGACTGGCTGCTTTGGGCAATCCTCTAACTGAAAGATGGCTGCTTCCCAGTGGAATTAAGTTCATTTTCTTCTGGTAGCCATGTTTTCACTAAGGTGGTCAGGCAGCATTGTAACACTAACAACCTGTGGATTAACCCATCATCTTCAGGTTCATATTATTTGGGGACACGTACGGAAAAAAATTCGAAATGTATCCGGTCTGGAACAGGGGGAAATGGCCGAATCTTTAACGTGTAAAACTACTGCTTTAGTGGTCAGATTTTTCAGGCTTTGCCTTTGCCCACATGGTCCAAATTATATGTACATGAAAGTTTAGAATCTCTACATTTTGTAGGCCACCTGTATACTTAATGACTTAAGTCCAGAGTTAGTTGGTTTTATACTTTTACAATTTGGCATTTTATATCATCTTTCAAAAGAGTAGAAGTTTGGCTACACTTTGATTTAAGTTGCAAATCACCAAAAAAGGGAAAATCATAACTCCCGGAGTGTCTATCAGCCATATTCTCCTTCTTCTCCTCTCGTTTCTAAAACTCAATGTAGACAAAACCGAACTCATCATCTTTCCTCCATCTCACGTACCTTCCTTACCAGATCTATCTATCACAATAATTGACATCGCACTTTGTCCTGTACCCGAAGTCCGTTGCCTCAGAGTAACTCTTGACTCTGCCCTGTCCATTAAACCGCACATCCAAGCCCTTGCCACCTCCTTCTGCCTCCAACTCAAAAATATTTCCAGAATCCATCCCTTCCTCAACCCTCATTCTACTAAACTACTAGTGCATGCCCTCATACTCTCTCACCTCGACTACTGCAACCTCCTCTTCTGTGACCTCCCTACAAACACTCTTGCACCCCTCCAATCTGCCCTTAACTCTGCTGCCCGACTAAGCCACCTCTCTCCTCGCTATTCTTCCACTGGCTCCCAATTCACCAGCGTATCCAATTCAAACTACTAACATTGACTTACAAAGCCATCCACAATCTGTCCCCCTCCTATATCTCTGAACTAATCTTTCGTTATCATCCAACTCATAATCTTCGATCCTCCCAAGACCTCCTTTCCTTCACGTTTGTACGTTCCTCATCTAACCGCTTGAAGACTTCGCCCGAGCATCCCCCATTCTATGGAACTCTGCACCCCAAAATGTCCGACTGTCCCCCACACTCGGAACCTTCAAGCAGACCCTGAAAATCCATCTCTTCAGAACAGCCTACAGCCTGCATGACCACAGTGCCACCTCACCACCACTGGACCCGGAGCTCCACCACCACTAGACCTGGCGCTCCACCACCATCAGACCTGGCACTCCACCACCATCGAACCCGGCAATCCACCACCACCAGAACAGAACCAACCTACTGTCTCTCTCCCCACTGCCCTGTAGAATGTAAGCCCGCAAGGGCAGGGTCCTCGCTCCCCTCTATTGGTCTGTCACTGTTAGTTTGTTCATTGTATTTTTAACTTGTTTGTATGTAACCCTTTATCATGTACAGCACCATGGAATCAATGGTGCTCTATAAATAAATAAATAATAATAATAGTAACTGATGTGATGTGCAGGGTGCTGTAGAGCAGCAGATGTAATAACAAGATTACATAGAGATATAACAGAACATTACAGCTCTGCTGACTAGCTATGGATTTACTTTTAATACGGTATTCTTAACCATCTGTATTGATTTCAGCATTCCGCAGCACAGATAAGTTAATCCTGTTTGAGTTTCTGGAGAGTACATTACTTGCATGCTTTTTACTGTCACTTCATACATTTAATTACAACACTCTGCAGTGGATTGTTCCGTTACTATTTCTAACATAGAACATTTATATATATTCAGTCTCATTTAAATATTAAAACTGGTTTGGGAATTTAAGTGAATTAATAATGAGCTCATGGGCACCTGACCAGTCCTTAAGGAGGTTGTGTGGTCTAAAATGATAATTCTGCAGTCTCTCTATGTGTCACTCTATGTGACTGCAGAGTTATCATTTTTAATAGGACAACCCCTTTAAAGGAACATGAATAATAGTGCTTTCTTAATGTAAAGGAAAATTAAGCATTTTCATAAGTGTATGTGATAAAAAAAATTACATTACTATGCAAAGATAGACTTAAAGGGAACCTGTCATCCCCTTTGGGCATTCTAAACTGTGCTTACCAGCTGTAACATGATGTAACTGGGTTTCCCGTAACCCCTCTATGTGCCCAGACATCCCCCTGCATACCTCATAAATACACTTTTGCTCTCTCCCGTGCTGTATGTAAATGACTCCTGAAAAGGTCAATAGGGGCTGTTCTCTGTGGTCCTCACTGCCCTGCTGCCTGCAAAATCTGTCCCACTCTATTGAAACCACTGCCCCCCCTGTGTATGCATGTTGAGTTACAGACACTACTCTCACACCTGCGCAGTGGTGCGGGTCACCGTGCTCCATTGAAGAAGCACAGTGCCTGAAGTCTCGCGAGATTCTACTGCACAGGCACAAGACTTCACAAATCTCGCGAGACTTTGTGCACTCTGCGTCTTCAATGGAGCACAATGACCCGCACCACTGCGCAGGCGTGAGAGCAGTGCCTGTCACTCAACATGCATACACAGGAGGGGTGGCAGTTTCAATAGGCGGCAGAGCAGCGAGGACCACAGAGAGCAGACCCCACTGACTTTATCAGGAGTCATTTAATTACAGCGCAGGAGAGAATAAAAGTGTATTTCTGAGGCATGCAAGGGGACGTCTGGGCATATAGAGGGGTTATAGGAACCCCAATTCCATTATGTTACAGCTGGTGGGCACAGTTTAGAAACCTAAAGGGTGTGACAGGTTCCCTTTAAAATGCTGCCTTTGCCATATCTGGAGTACCTGCTTCTGCTCGACGGAGCAGGCAGGAGTTACTCCATGCTAAGGACATCACTCTCCTCTGTCTGTTACTTTCATCTAAGTAGCAATGGTATGTGCTATAGCAATAGGACCTTTGATCTCACCTTAATAAATCATATGAGTGAAGTACTAGAAATTTAGGGTCCTTTCACATTAGCATTTTTTGCTGAATGCAGCAGATCTGGAAGATTTACCGCATCTGCCGGATCTGCCGCCTAACGGCCGACTTGCGGTACACCTTCGGCAAGCCCTCATTCTTTCTCTATAGGGCTTGCAGCAGGTGCGGCAAGTGCGGTTTTGCCACGATCCGGTGCTTGTGGCACTTACGGCCATGCATAAAACCTGCAGCTAACCACGTTGTTTTTCCACCCGCAACTGCCGCAAGTGCCAGATGGCGGCAAAACCGCACTTGCCACACCTACTGCAAGCCCCATAGAGAATGAATGAGGGCTTGCCAAAGGTGTACTGCAAGTCGGCCGTTAGGCGGCAGATACGGCAGATGCGGTAAATCTGCCGGGTCTGCCACATTCAGCAAAAACACTGATATGAAAGGACCCTTAGTGGATGAATATATAAAATGAAAAAAACAGCATATGTGCTCATCATCTGTGCTTTTTGTACTGCACTTATGTTGTGAGGAGGTGATCGAATCCTTGCACCTGAAGACACAAGCATATTAATGTATATAATGTATAGAGTGTGATAAGAATGTTAAAGGAGGATGTTGTAAACATAGGAACTGATCAGCAATTAGGTGACTGCGGGGCAAGGAGTAGTTAGCGTGGCGCCCCGCAACGAGTGCGTCACAGGAGGGTATTGCAGCCAAGACAGCAGCAGAAATATTCTCTGACTAAGCAATGATACAGTTAACACTCAGAGCTCCATAACCTACATGCACATCAGCATAGAGGGCCAATAAGGTCCTGGTGGGCGGAGTGTAGGAGGAGTAAGGCGTTGAGGAAAGACAGCGAAGAAGAAGGGAGCAAAAAACAACAAGCTCTGCAACCTAGGAGAGGGGGCCTGCACAGTCCCGTGCAGCCCCCTGGCCATCACCCCAGTTGGGCGCCATTACCCCGGTGCCTCAACAACCGGACTCTGGGCGAATGCATATGGGTCAAAACATCCCCGTGCCCACTTACAACCGGACTACTGGTTCCGAAGCTGGGAGTCGTTTATCACTGCCATGCAAACCAGGAGTGGAGGGACCGCTTTACAGGAGCACCCCACCACCGCCGCACACACAGAGTTGTCTAGCCAGCGGAGTACCCATCAACAGGACCCAAGGCTCCCCACAAATCCGGCCAGAATTCCCCGGTAGGGCAATTGAAGCAGCCTCCTTGTACCCGACCTGGCATTCCAAGGCGACCTCGGCAACACAAGTTAGTTAGAATGGAGGAACACCGCGGAGCTCTGAGAAACACTGGTCATTGCTGAGTCCACCCGGTCCGTTACCCGAGAACTGTATGCCATGTATCACCTGCTGGTTACAGTAAAGTACCCATTACAGAGACTTCCAGTGTCCGTGCTTTCTTAAGAACTGTCAATCTCCGCATACTAAGGTAACCGCAGCTGCCTCAGAACATCTTGTGCAGCTCCTGCCTCCGGAGACTACCGCTCAGCCTGTGGGGAGCGTTCCATCTTGCTGCATTCCATCCCCCGGATGCCCAAGCAGCGCCGGTGGACATCATCGGAACACTCATAGGTGGCGTCACGAAACAATTACCCCCTTAACTGTTCAGCCAATATATTGATCTGGACCACCGGGCTTCCACAGCCGCAGGCTCGGTTCCCATTACAAGGAGGTAGAAGAAATGCCTGCAACGTGTCGACCCGGCCACGGTGAGTCATTAGGCTTTAGGATCAGCCAACAGAGGGAGGAGCTAGTGGCTTGAGAATAAGACTTTCTCAGTCGTAGATTCAGATCGGGTTTGACTACAATTGGGTTCAGACGTGCAGGTCGAATTATCACATACTTATGGCCACGTGACCGCTGATCCCGACTCTGACAACAGCGAATCCTCACAGTGCTTAGTGCATGCGAAGTGAGGATTCACAAGTCTGCAGTCAGAGTGACTGCAAACTTGTGGATTTAGACTGGAGAACTTATCATTATGAACTAAACAACACTTTTATTTACACTTTGCTTTATGAAACAATCTTTTTAAACTAAAGCCAATTTAGATATACGGTGAGAGTTTAAATGGAATCTGTTAGCTGGTTTTGCTACCTCATCTGGGAGCTGCATGATGTAGACAAGAAACCCTGTATCCATCAGTGCGTCACATAGATTACTTTTTAGATTTAGCAATGTGATCTGCTAGTCACGGCAGGGGCGTGTGGGACTACAAGTCATGAGGCAATGTAGCCTAAGCAATGATAAGCTCCTAGTGTTAAAACAAGCATTGCATGTAATCAACGGCAACTTTGAAAAGAGAAACATTGCTGAAATCTGTTTTAACACCTACCTCATTCTGTCTTCAGTTTACATAGCAAAAACCTGCTGACATATTCCATTTAAGAGATTCAAAATCAACGTGTCATCAGAAAAAAACCTATTACTCAATCAGGTTTTTAAAAGTATTTTGTCCCATATTTTAATCTCTTTATATAGGACTTAAAAGCCTTAGATAAAATTCCAATGGAAACCAACGTCGATACATACCAAAAGGCAAGAATTGCAGGTGTTCTGCGCTGCTGGTGAATAATTCACAGGATAAAGATGAATAGAAATAGATTGTAGTTTATGTCCATGGTTGAATGGGTCTCTTACTCAGGGAAATCACAAATAAGATCATCTTTATTGTGGTCCCCCTAGGGAAGTTGTCCGTTTGACCTAGAAACGTATTTGGAATACCGTAAACTACAATCTATTTGTATTTATCTGAATCCTGTGAATTCTTGACCGGCAGCGCAGAACACCTGCAATTCTATTTTCCCTTTTGGTTTAAGCCAAATACTAAACTCACATTCATTTCTGTACATGCAGCCCCATGGACATAGGCAGCAAAAGTCTGGCTCCAACTCATTTGTTTTGTTCAGAAAAGCTTTCTAAATATGCTTTGATCTGGGCCAAAGTCATGATAAAGTGAGGGTGAGGAGGTGAGCTTTGAACATAAATAATTCTGTGTAATCTGTATTTAGTGTGTTACCCCCCTCACTGTTATCCTGTCTATGGTGATGAATATGAAAAATGGTCAGTAGCACTCATAATGGATAAAGAGTAGAGATGAGCGATGTTCGATTCGAATAGTTCGCCAATCTCAAATTCGAGTTGAATTTGGCCCTATTCGAGTCATTCGCCGAATTTGAACAATTTGGTTCAAATTCGGCGAATTTCGAACATGTTCGATTTTGGTTCGAAAATGCGGCAAATGCGATCACAAAACCGCATCTGCCGCATTTTCAGCCAAAATAAACATTCTCTATAAGAAAGAAAGTGTTAAAAATACAAAAATAATCAATGCTCACCTGTCCGCGGTCCACCGACGCCTCCGGCAAGGTCCTGTGGCTTCTAGGACCTGTGGTGACGTCATGTTCTCGCGGGAACTCTGGTCACATGACCGGAGTTCCGCGAGAACATGACGTCACCACAGGTCCTATAAGCACAGGACCTTGCCGGAAAGCTTAAAATAGATATTTTTATGTTTCGGACCCTTTCTTTAAGTTGAAGAAAGTGTCCGAAACATAAAAATATCTATTTTAAGCTTTCCGGCAAGGTCCTGTGCTTATAGGACCTGTGGTGACGTCATGTTCTCGCGGAACTCCGGTCATGTGACCGGAGTTCCCGCGAGAACATGACATCACCACAGGTCCTAGAAGCCACAGGACCTTGCCGGAGGCGTCGGTGGACCGCGGACAGGTGAGCATTGATTATTTTTTTATTTTTAACACTTTCTTTCACTTTTTTTCACTTCCACAATGTATGTATATACATTGTGGAAGTGAAAAAGCCCCACAAGCCCGGTTTGTTCGTTTTCCGGGGTGTTCGACGGTGTTCGTCGAGCATTCGACGAACATTTGTCGAACACCCCGTCGATTCGTCGAATCGAATCGAATTCGAACACCGGGGTGGTAGCTCATCGCTAATAAAGAGGGCTTCTATTTACCCCAATTGTGGTGCACGTTACCTCCAAGGAATCTTCTTGGCATCAGATAGGGATAGAAATGTAAGGACAGAGTCTCACAGGTTGGTGAGTCAAAATATGTCTTTTCCACCTTCTGTAATGTTTCGATCCAAAGAAGAGGATCTTTATCAAGTATCTTTAATAAAGATATTCTTCTTTGGATTGAAAAGTTGCACAAGGTGGTAAAAAGGAAGTATTTTGAATCACCAACCTGTGAGACGCTGTCCTTACTTTTCTGTGCCTATGATAATGAGACTGCTGAAAACCAATATTGTATTAGCTTTAGTGGCCCCTGAGAAATGTGCAAGTTTTCTCATTTCTTTTAATCAATGACTTATTTAAACAATAACTAACTTCCCTAAAAACACATTCTATTTATACAGAGACTACTGTGAAACCTCGAGAAAAGATAGAGTAGATTTTCATTGCCTCTATCCTTCAGGTTTTCACATACAAAGGGCGGCACAATGCAGAAGTTCCCAGCATCGGCTGTTACACTTGGATTGAGCTTTCCTTTGCAATTCTATTTCATTTGTTTTCATCTAGAAGCTGCTAGAGCAAGTAATAGCTCATTGGTCAGACCTACACCCATCTCATATTGATAATTCATCCTACCAATAAATCATCATTATGATGTGACCAGACCACCCCCTTAAAGATAAGAGAACATCAATGTAAAGTTGTGGTTGCCTGGCAGCCATAAAATAGCTACCATGGAAAGTCATGTCACAAGTCCATTGTCCAGATCCCAGTGATTGCCTTGACCTTCACCCATTAACCTACGTACAGGGATCTTGCCTTAAACAGGGGCCCACTGGGCTTGGGTCCATGTAAATAAGCTGCTGGCCAGTGGTACAGGCTGGCACAAGTGGCCAGGTAGCCAGGTCAAAACCAAGAGGGCAGCAAAGGTACAAAATCGTCAGGCAGGAGAACCGTCAATGAGCAAGTCAAGCTAGAGACGTCAGTAGGGTGTGGTGCTTTCCAGTTGGCTGAAGCAAGGTGGCGATAACTTCAACTGAGCAACACAAACACCCATACTACCAGACTGGACAGCACTGCAGGTCCCAGACACTGCAACCTTAATTGCTGGACAGAGATTGCGTTGTTGAGAGCTTCTGGTTCCAACATCTCTTCTATCACCAGCGCTGCCCGCGGGGTGAGTACAGCAATACCTGGAGACAGAAGATGACGTCACAGGAGCAGGCTCTGGTAATGATGTGACAATAAGGTGATTTAGTTTTACTATTTATATTCAGTCAACATATTCTACAGTGTTTTGTAGACAAAATTATCACTTACTGTTCCCAGTATAGTCAAGTAATCAATTTTCATGAATGATATCAAAATCTAATAAATTGAATAAATGAAGAATAAATCAAAGAAAATCTACACATTACTAATCTAAAAAATTGCATTTTATCTTTATTACTGTATCCAGTACAAGTCTCAGGTTTTTTTTTGTTATTCTACAGTAGGTGTGATATAACTGACTTAGTAGACTCTTAGATTTTTAATTACCGTAACTACCTCAGCTGCATTAGCCAACGATAATGAAGCATTATGCTCTACACTACTTGATGAAACATAGATTGGTCGTAGCGGCATACTGAAGGGCATCATGCGGAACATATTGCAAAGGTCAATGTATTGTAGAGAAGACACGGTCTGGAATACAATAATTCGGTAGTGCAGTGCGGTGCGCAAGACACTGAACTTACAATAGAAGGTCAGATCATTGAAGTCAGATCATATAAACTTTACTTCTTGGTGAGTGATCATGGAAAAGAGAACATTAATGGTACTTTATTATGAAGCACAATGGTGTGTGCTAGAAAAAGTTGAGAGGAACTAAAAAATTCAACAACTTCATTTTATTTTGGTCTTTTCTTGCATAACATTTTCATTTTTGTAGTAGTCACGAATAGTTCTTTAAAATTCTCATAAAGGACAACTTCATAACAGGGTAAAATAGACAGAAAAAAGCCTATATAAATGGTTGATATCTCAGGATACTCTTTTGGCCACCACAGCCTCATCATATTTCAACACCATACCATCCCCCACTCAATACAGAAGAGAAAATTAGGTTGAAAGGAAACAGAATATGTAAGGTCTCCACATTTCAAGGCCCCAGCTAATCAAAAGTTTAAGGCTGAAAGATTGCCCTCAAATGTGGATTTCACTAAAATTTACAGGACATTCATTAGATTCTGCCCATTTTTAATGTGCCAAGACTATTAACATATTGGACCTGTATTGGAAAGTCGGTGCTGCGATAGTGGAGCTTGCAACATATTCCTTGATATACAAATATTGGTAGCGCTATAGTTGTCCTTGTTCCATGTCCCCTGAGGTACAACTATTGGTAGTGCTATACTGGTGCTCCCACCATGGCCCTTGAGGTGCAACTATTGGTAGTGCCATACTGGTGCTCCCACCATGGCCCTTGAGGTGCAACTATTGGTAGTGCTATACTAGTGCTCCCACCATGGCCCTTGAGGTGCAACTATTGGTAGTGCTATACTGGTGCTCCCACCATGGCCCTTGAGGTGCAACTATTGGTAGTGCCATACTGGTGCTCCCACCATGGCCCTTGAGGTGCAACTATTGGTAGTGCTATACTGGTTCTCCTACCATGGCCATTGAGGTGCGACTACTGGGAGTGCAAAAGTTGTGCTTGCACCATGTTTCTGTGGCTGAAACTATTGGTAGTGCTATACCTCTTCCCTCCTGCCTGTTTTTGATTTACTGTTTAACTTTTGACATGTTTAAAGTGTAAAAATTTCATTTCATTGAAAAAAAAACAACTCAATACTGCACTGGTAGTTAATGATGGGTCACCTAGCAGCTAAGAGGATGCTTTTTTGTGCCATGTGACTCATTTTCTCACATTTTCAGTGCTCTTTTAAACACTGCATTTTAGGGCTGTGTGGGTATGGCCAGCAGCTGATAGGGAGCAGTGCAAAGTGACAGCAGTGAAAGGGTTAACATAGATCGTGACTGAGCTGTGTGGAGCCAGATGACAGATCAGAACCTTGTGCAAAGGATAGAGGAGTTTGCACTGATCCTAATATTCTGACATTGCACAGCACTGTGCTGTAATCTGATACATATTGTTTCCTCACCAGCTGCAGTCAGAAGCTCGCACTGTGTGGGCCATGTCACTTTACCCATATATGGTTATATTCAGTGTGAGAAGCTTGCAGACGGGATCTGACTGATAATGAACCTATGTCTGCTTCAAACTCAGTCCAGTGGGGACACCTTGATGGAAGGTTTATGAATGATTTTCAACCAGAATTCTTTTATAAAATATATTTTGAAAGTTTATTAAAATCTCTTGCTCTACATTATTATTAATAAAAATTTAAGTGGCGGTTACACTTTAATGAACTGGGGATTCTACTAAACCTTTACCGATAACATTTAGGTATAGAAAATTGGAACTACGAACTGCTGTAAGATACAGAAAAACATATTTACCTTTTAAAGAATAATTACGAAGTTTTATGCATGGTCAATTGATAATAACTTGTGGAAATTAAAATAATTAAAAACAAATGATATCTATGTATCCAGATGTTTCTTTTTTTAAAACTGAAGATTGAATTATGTCTGAGTATTGGCAAATCAATGTATGTTGACACCTAATCCAAGAATGTTAAACTTTGCCCAGAATTCTAATCCTTCACACATGAATTATATAAGCCGCACGGAATCCAATATTTTATGAAACCTGGCTGTATCAATGCACGGTATGGAAAAATATGTCTCTCCGCATGTATATCCCAGATAACGCACAAACTGAAAACTTTCTTCATGAAAAGATGGAATTATCACAGTATAAATACTACCTTAATGATATTTATCGGGTTTAGTACATTAAACTTTAAGTCTTATTTTTGATCCTTTAGTGTTTGATTTGCCATTGCCGTCAGTTCGCTATGAAGACAATATCACACATGCCGTACCCTTTCCATTTCACAGATTATGTGATTTCACCTTTTCAAAACGTTCAAGGTTAAACTGTTCAGTTATAAGACAAGTTGCCAGTTTCATTTAAACGTTAGATTTCAAGAAGTTACAGGAGCATAGCAAGAACAAGACAACGGCTACTAGGATACAGCAGGTGATTTCAGAGCACGTCATACGATCACCTTTAATTACAGGACACGGCTCAACTATACATTTCATTAAAATGAGAGAAAAAATATTAACCAAAAATTGTGATGGATTATAGGAAGCTGGCAGATTTAAAGGTAGAGTTAATTTATTCTCAAACTTGTACTTATACTACATTTATGACTTCTTCTTTACCAGACGAGGGCCCGATTCTATCACATCGTGTGATTCTAGAATGTGCACTTATATATGAGTTGAACTATGTTGTTAATGTTTTAGGTTACCAAATTAAATAAAAAAAAGGTGCATTTAAAACTGAGCGATAGCAGTAGAATTGTATAACATGCAAACAACAAAGTAGGTATGTGCTAGGGTCACACATAAGCCCTTGGTCCGTTTCAGCATCAGTTTTTGCATTTTTTCTTCTAAGTCCAAAAATGATGGTAGATTAAAGGTTAGAGTTAATATCACCTATACTCTGTACCTTATACACATTGTATGAATTTTTTTACCAAAACGTGCCCCAACGTTTGTTGGGTGCCATTTAAAACATCCATTTTTTAAATGGGTATGGAAACGTATGTTTTTGTTAATTTTTAGTAAAAATTAACATAAAAATAGGGGCATAAAACTCAAAGCCCAAAACACAGAATTGTATAAAACACTCAAAAAGAGCTATGAGTGACCTAATGTGTAGGTTAAATATCATGAATGCTGTTATAGATGAAAATGTTGCTATTCATGGTGGAAGTAATGAAAATAAACACAATATAAGATACTGCTGCATCCTGTGAGACGTCTGATAGATCTGTACTCTGTAGACTCATCATTAGTACTGGCGGTGGGATGCTGCATCCTATGACAGTCTGATAGATCTGTACTCTGTAGATTCATCATTACGTACTGGCGGTGGGATGCTGCATCCTATGACAGTCTGATAGATCTGTACTCCGTAGATTCATCATTATCGTACTGGCGGTGGGATGCTGCATCCTATGACAGTCTGATAGATCTGTACTCTGTAGATTCATCATTACAGTACTGGCGGTGGATGCTGCATCCTTGACAGTCTGATAGATCTGTACTCCGTAGATTCATCATTACAGTACTGGCGGTGGGATGCTGCATCCTATGACAGTCTGATAGATCTGTACTCGTAGATTCATCATTACAGTATGGCGTGGGATGCTGCATCCATACAGTCTGATAGATCTGTACTCTGTAGATTCATCATTACAGTACTGGCGGTGGGATGCTGCATCCTATGACAGTCTGATAGATCTGTACTCTGTAGATTCATCATTACGGTACTGGCGGTGGGATGCTGCATTCTATGACAGTCTGATAGATCTGTACTCCGTAGATTCATCATTATGGTGTGCATGTGTGATGCTGCATCTGTGAAGTCTGAAAATCTGACTCTGTAGATCTCTACATGAGGATGCTCATCAAATTAACTGGAATACTGGCGGTGGATGCTGCATCCTGTGACAGTCTGATAGATCTGTACTCCGTAGATTCATATTACTGTAGGCATGTGTGATGCTGCATCATGTGAGAGTCTGATAGATCTGTACTTCGTAGATTCATCATTACGTTGGGATGTGTGATACTGCATCCTGTGACAGTCTGATAGATCTGTACTCTGTAGATTCATCATTACGCACTGGGGGTTGGATGCTGCATCCTATGACAGTCAATTTGATCTGATTGCAGAGATTCCTTCTCACGGTGCGGCGATGTATGATGCATCCTGTAACACTATCGTAAATGTGTGGCAAAGAAGAATCTTCTACGTCACGTGCGTTGTAATACTGCACTATTATCAACCTCCTAGACCTTAACGTTGCAGAATTAGCCGCTTTTGTGTTAAAATATGCTGTAACTTACAAAATGATAAAGGTTTGAGTTTTGGGAATTCATCAATCCTTATATGTAGATGCAGCTCTGATCTTTTATTTTCCAAATTGAATATCCTGTCCCATTGGTCAAATTCCCTCTGATTCTAACACTGACAATATGTCAAAACAAAGATACAATGTAAGATCAGGCATCCTAATATAAAAAAAAAGTCTTGAAATATTGTGATATTATAATATTGTACTTGAGCAGTCACGCTAGACTGACACCCAGATTTGGTAGTTTAGTGATGTAGACTGGTGCTTAGGTAACAGAGGGTAGTAGGTGTTTTAGGACATCTCTTGTTCCGCTGATGGACTACACAAGATGGAACAGTAACACTTAGGATTCTGTATCTAGATGTTCTGGAAATACATGCCTTTAATTTTTAAGGAGTGCTGTGCTCCATCATTACCTGGAAACTGTCAATTCACAACCTTTTTTTCATACATAAAACATTTTTTATTATGATACTTTAAATGTTTTTTTTAATAGAAAAATGAATAAAGATTATCAATGCAAACATGCATCCAATTAATTGAAACTTTGAAGTACTACTTTAGATTTTTTTTTCCTGCACACCCGATTAGCCACCGGGAATGTATGTAATTGTCTGCATGAAAATACGTACTTGTTGCTGTCTTTTGCTATTATCTGTTCTGCTCCCATCCTTTCTTGCATAATATGTCCACAGTTCTGACTTGCCAACTCACACCTTGGACCTTTTTTAGGGACCCATGCAAACGTTGGAGTATTTGGTGAGTTTTTTTACATCAGTATTTGTAAACCAGAACCTGGAGTCGGTAAAAAAAATACACAAGTGATGACGTGTTTCTATTATACTTCTTCACTGATTGTCCAATCCAAATTTTGGCTTCAACTACGGAGGTAAAATATTGACGAAAAACTCAATGTGTGAACATGGCCCTGATACAAGTGTATGACAGTCTTTTTCTGAGTCTCATAGAATAAAATTGAGTATATAGCCCTTCATTGGTTCCCCACTGCCCAGAGGCTCCAGTTCAAAACCCAAATTATGACATACAAAACCATCCACAACCTGTCCCCTCCATACACCTGTGATATGGTCTACTGGTCCTTATCTGCACGCAACCTGTGATCCTCTCAAGATCTCCTTCTTTACTCCTTTCTTATTTCTTCTTCCCATACCCACATACATGATTTCTCCCCTGCATCCCCCATACTGTGGAACTCTCTGCCCCAACACAGACACTCGCCCACTGTGGAAACCTTCAAAAGGAATCTGTAGACCGACCTCTTCCAACAAACCTACAAACTGCAGTGAACATTAGTCCACTAAATGATCAGCTCTACCCTCTCCCATGTATCTTCACCCATCCCTTTCAGACTGAGAGCCCTCACGGGCAGGGTCCTCTGTCCTCACCTACTATATCCTCACCCGTCCCTTGTAACTGTGAGCCCTCTTGGGCAGGGTCTTCTCTCCTCCCCTACTGTATCCTCACCAATCCTTTGTAGACTGTGAGCCTTTGTGGGCAGGATCCTCTCTTCTCCTGTACCTGTGTGTGCCTTGTATTGCTCATGTTTGTTGTACCTTTCTATGTATACCCATTTTTACATGTTAAGCGCCATGGAATAAATGGCACTAGAAAAATAAATAATAACTTCTGGTGTAAGACCTTGTTTGAGCCGACTGGTCAGAAATGCAGTTACATGATGCAGGAAAATCTTAGGAAATGGCAGGGGACATTAGTGATGGCTAATAGAGGGGTCAATTAAAAAAATTTTGGAATAGTCCTTTAACATTTTAGAAATATTAATATTTATTGTACTCTAATCACAGTTATTACTGTTCTTTAACACCTTAACGACGGCCCACTTTAAAAAAAACTGCAGCATTACAGGGTCCTTATTCTGTCTGACGTGAAAATAATCAAAACAGAAAAGGCCCTGTAGCGTCCCCCAGTGTGGGAAAATCTCCAGGGTTTCAGCAATCTACCCTGCAGATCATGGATTGGGCCGGTTTTTACCGGTACTGGCCATGTGATCACGGTTATACACCGTTTACCGGTGTATAACCTGATCACATAAATATACACTAAATTGCTAGTAAATAAATGATCTCTCTGTCATGCCACAGGATCAAATCTGTGGCATGAAAGAGAAATGTCTGCCCTTGTCTCCAGTACTTTACACAGCCCCCGGTATCGGTACTCAGCCCCCACCCCCTCCGCTCCTCCTAAAATGGCACGCAGCGCACGAGAAGCGCCCTCTGCTTGTGTATTCCTCTCTGATGTGACATGCCACACATGTCACATCAAAGAGGAACAGCCCCCTGCTTCCAGGTCCCCTCAGTCCCATCCTCCAGTTCCGGTCATCACCCTCAACCACACCCCCGCCTCACCCGCCGTCATCATCATCATCTCCCTCCCATCTGACAGCTCAGATGGGAGGGAGATGATCCGACCACAGTCACCCCCGGTCATCCCCCGGTCATCCCCGCATACTTACCGGCCGGGATCTTCTTTGTGACCTGCGCCTTCCTCCTGCTCTGTTGGGCGCATGCCAGACAGAGCAGAAACTGCTCTGTCTGCCAGGGGATGACAGCTCATGACCTCAGTAAGGTCATGGCAAGTCATGATCCTTGGTTCACACAGGCGTCAATTGTGATCCATGATGGGATCACAATTGACCCTGTGTGAACCAAGGATCATGACCTGCCATAACCTTACTGAGTCATGGCAGTCATGATCCTGGTTCACAAGGTCAATTGTGATCCCATGATGGGATCACAATGACTCTGTGTGAACCCAGGATTGTGACCTGTCATGAACCACTAAGTCATGACCTGTCATCCCCTGGCAGTGTACCTGCTCTAAAGCATATGGGGGAATGCCCCATATGCTATAAACGAGAATCGTCGCGGGACTGCCCTGGACTACGTCGAGATCACCGCCCACTGGACTACGTCGGACGTCAAAGAATAATAAAGAAGGGGTCTAATTCGTGTTTGTTTTTTTTTCTAATAAAAATATCTTTCTCTGTGTTGTGTCTTCTTCAATTTACTAGAGATTCCTAATGGCCCGGTCTAATATTGGCCAGACATTATGAATCTCGGGCTTAGTGCCAGCTGCCAAAAAGCTGGCATTAACCCCTTATTACCCAGTCTGCCACCGCTACATGGCAGCTGGAAAAGCTTGATACAGTGCCAGAAAATGGTGCTTCTATGAATGGCGATTTTATGTGTTTAAGAAGGGCTCTCCATACACAACATGGTGTCCGCAACAATTGGAGCTAATTTTCCATTCAAATCGTTAGCAGACACCATGTCGCATATGGAGAGCCGCTGTGTGCCTAAATATTGGAGCTCCCCTATAAGTAACCCCATTTTGGAAACTAGGCCCCCAAGAAACTAATCTAGATGCATAGTGAGCACTTTGAACCCCCCAGGTGCTTTACAAATTCATCCGTAAAAATGAAAAAAGAAAGTTTTTGTGGAAAAAAAAGTACTTTTTCATTTTTATGGATCAATTAGTGAAGCAACTGGGGGTTCAAAGTGATCACTATGCATCGAGATAAGTTCCTTGGGGTCTAGTTTCCAAAATGGGGTCACTTGTGGGGGAGCTCCAATGTTTAGGCACACAGGGGCTCTCCATACGCGACATGGTGTCCGCTAACAATTGGAGCTAATTTTCCATTCAAAATGTTAGCTGACACCATGTCGCGTATGGAGAGCCCCTGTGTGCCTAAACATTGGAGCTTCCCCCCAAGTGAACCCATTTTGGATCCTAGACCCCCCAAGGAACTTATCTAGATGCATAGTGAGCACTTTAAACCCTCAGGTGCTTCACAAATTGATCCGCAAAAATGAAAAAGTACTTTTATTTCACAAAAATGTTCTTTTGGCCTCAATTTTTTCATTTGCACAAGGGCAAAAGGATAAAATGCATCCTATAATGTGTTGGGCAATTTCTCCTGAGTACACTGATACCTCATATGTGATCATAAACCATTGTTTGGGCGCACAGCAGGGCTCAGAAGGGAAGGAGCGCCATTTGACTTTTTGAATGGAAAATTAGCTCCAAAAGTCAAATGGCGCTCCTTCCCTCCCGAGCCCTGCCGTGCACCCAAATAGTGGTTTATGACCATATATGAGGTATCGGTGTACTCAGGAGAAATTGCCCAACAAATTTTATGATCCACTTTATCCTATTTCCCATGTGAAAATAAAAAAAATTGAACATTTTTGTTGGAAAAATTAAAATGTCCAATTTTTGTTTCCACTTTGCTTTAGTTCCTGTGAAGCACCTGAAGGGTTAATAATATTCTTGAATGTAGTTTTGAGTAGCTTGAGGGGTGCAGTTTTCGGAATGGTGTCACTTTGGGTGTTTTCTGTCATGTACACCCCTGAAAAGGACTTCAAATGTGATGTGGTCACTAAAAAAAATGGTTTTGTAAATTTTGCTGGAAAAATGAGAAATTGCTGATGAACCCTTGAACTCTTTATAACTTCCTACCCAAAAAATGTTTTTTTTTCCAAAATTGTGCTGATGTAAAGTAGACATGTGGGAAATGTTATTTATTAACTAGTTTGTGTCACATAAATCTCTGGTTTAACAGAATAAAAATAAAAAATTTGAAAACTGAGAAATTTTCAAAATTTTGGCAAAATTTTTGATTTTATTCACAAATAAACGCAAAAATTATCGACATAAATTTACCACTAACACGAAGCCCAATATGTCACGAAAAAACAATCTCATTGAAGCGTTCCAGAGTTATTATCTCATAATGGGACACTGGGACACTGGTCAGAATTGACAAAAATCGGTCTGGTCATTAAGGTGGAAATTGGCTCCGTCACTAAGGGGTTAAAACAAAAAGTGAAAATATGTGTAACAATTGAAGTATGGTTTTTCTTCATCAAGTTTCCCATATTTCTGTCTGTTGATAATAGACCATCTTTGTTGTTGTTAATTGAATGCATAAATGGAACACCTTAATAATAATTATGTCTCTAGACGGCTCTGCTTTTGCCAGAATTGTAGAGCAATTTCCCTGGCTGTTTCCCCTTAATTAATTAAATTCCTTTATACATCTGTTATCATTTGGAACTATAAATGCATTTATTCTCGATTAATATTTGCTGTGTTATTGTCGCCATGCCACAAAAATCAGAGTTGTTTGTTTACAACAAATGCATAAATTTCTGATTTTACATAAAATTTATATGCTGTTTAGTTTGTTATGCCAACGCCAAGTTGGAAGACAAGATGGCAATGAAAGGCCAAAAAAGTCTGATAATAATACAGTTAGTGGTTCTCAGCTAAAGTTCTTTGATCACATATCTGAAAAATTAATTTCACATTTCTTTTAAACCACAGTATTTTTGTAGAGAAATTCATTATGTCAAGACTATATTGTGAAAAAAGAAGACTAAAAGCGACAACTAAAGGTCTCTCCACCAATCTATCGGAGACTGATTCCATAGAACGCTTGGCACTGCATGCTGTACTTTTCTTGTCAAAGTGATAGCATTCTAATATAACTTTAAGAACACCATTGTAAGTCAATGAGGTCTATTGTTATAGTTGGTTTTCATGGTAAGGCAGAGCTGGCAGAGCCCCATGTCTTTTACTGTAATGGAAACCATGGCACACAATCGAAAACAGAGCTTTTCTCTGTTAGACCATCACCATACCCTTATCCATGCAAATCTATCAAATCTACCCACGAGCCACAAGATCCAATAGTCTGGTCACAACAGAGCCAATACTATCCAAGATCCAATAGCAGACAGCCTTTTAGGCTATAAAGTTATAAGAGTTAAACTCTCACTTCACTAACCAAGATCCTAAAACTGGAGTATATAACTCTTCTTGTTCAAATATCCCAACAGCACAGTTGAAAAAAAAGGTTTGAATGGTTGTCTGGTATTTTTGTATTAATAACCTATTCTTCCAACAGTTCATCAATATCAGATTTGTGAGGACGTGACACCCGATACCCCTGCCGATTAGCTGCTGCTGATGCCAGTGGTGGTTGCGGGATGTGCTCTGTGGCATACCTTAATAGCACAGCTCCATCATTTATATAGTGGCCACATTGGGGTACTGCATATCTACCCTTACCCTTATTCATTTGAAAAAGGATGGATGGAAAATACCCTGGCCACAGGCACAATACAGTTGCTAGAGATGTACTGTTCCGTTCTGTTACTGAGCACATCCACAAAATGAGGACATATGCGCTTAAATATCAATGATTCGACACTTCCTGGCCTGGGTCTTAATAATATGTTCGCTTAGCACTGTGTGGCAAACAATGGTGTGTCAGCGCTATGCCTACTACAGAGCACATAGCGCCAACAGATGTTTTTTTTTTCCCCCACACAGTATCACGTGAACATATGATTAAGACCCGGGATGTCTCGAAACGTCAATATTTAATGTTGCATATGTCCTCAATTTGTGGAATCAAATTTATTTTCACTCAATAAGTTGAAAAAAAACAAACATTTTTGCAACCAAATCACTGACGTGCGGTTGTTTTTCAGTTATTGATATTTTGAGTTTGTTCTCAGTACAACCGGCAGCACCACTAACAATGCTGAGTGCACACCAAAATTTCTTTATAGAAAAAGGAAGGAAGCACTAATATCCTTTCAGTAGAAAATCTTCTTTATTAAATTGTTCACATACAAATTACAGTTAAAAGCATCAAGGACACACAGCCCCACCTGAAGTGTTTCGGAAAGAAAATCCCTTAGTCGTAGTCTGTTGAAACATAATGACACTCAGGCCAATTGTGTTGGGGATCGGGTCCCTGAGTGAAAAACTTTCTGAATGGGTGGATCGTAGACTACAGCCATTGCTTCTTAGTATGACGGGATACAGCAAGGACACCAAGCATCATTTATATTCTTTGAAGAATTTTACTTGGAAAAGTAGAAATAAGTGGATCATCTTAGATGTGTTGTCCCTGTACCCCTGTATCCCGCATGGTCAGGCTGTGGTAGTCCTGTCCTATGTTCTAAACAAATTGTCTTTATACTCTGCTGATGAAACGAGGTTTATTCTTATGCCAGTTGAGTTTCTTCTTAGAAATAATTTTTTCAAATTTGACGGTCTGTTCTTCCTGCAGATGTGCAGTTGTCCAATGGGGGCGAAATTCTCGCCCTCATTGGCCAACCTATACATGTCTGTATAGGAGGACAAATATATATATACACCCTGGTCAATTCTTTGGTGTCTAAAATTTGCTGGTACAGGAGATACATCGACGATCTAATCCTTATTTGAGACGGGTTGTGTAGTGTGTCTCCCACTGCCAGATTGGAATCTTTTCTGTTGTATTATGATGGGAATGATATGAATATGAGATTTACCATGGAGGTCAAGGGCAACAAAGCACATTATCTGGATACATTACTTGCTGGGGTGAAGAGACTGTTGGGATACTATCCAGTTTGTTTAGAAAGCCCATTTTGGGCAATTCCTTGTTGCACGCTAAAAGTTGTCATCCCCCCACACTATCAGAAGTTTACCTGTGGGGGAGCTGACAATGGTGAAGTGGATGTGCTCATCTTTCAGGGCTTTCCAGGCCAAGAATAAGTTGGTAGCAGCAGAGGTGTAACTAGGTTTTCTGGCACCCGGGGCAAAGATTTATTTTGGCGCCCCCCCCCCACCGCCGCCAATTTATATATACTTTTATATATATATATATATATATATATATATATACACACACACACACACACATATGATATATATATATATATATATATATTTATACCTTATATACAGAGTGTCTCTCATACACACAGTATATACACTTCATAGTGTGTGCCAGCCTGGTGTTTACATCTATACACCTCATAGTGTGTGCCTGCATGATGATGTATACATATATATACGGTATATATATTTATACATCATCAGGCAGGTACACATTATGAGGTGTATATATGTATACACCAGGCAGGCACACACTATGAGGTGTATATATGTATACATCAGCCCTGATGTATACATATATACACCTCATAGTGTGTGCCTGCCTGACGTATACATATATACACCTCATAGTGTGTACCTGCCTGATGTATACATATATACACCTCATAGTGTGCCTGCCTGATGTATACATATATATACACCTCAGGTATATATATGTATACATCAGGCAGGCACACTATGAGGTGTATATATGTATACATCAGGCAGGTACACACTATGAGGTGTATATATGTATACATCACCAAGCAGGCACACACTATGAGGTATAATACCTCATAGTGTGTGCCTGCGCCTGATGTATACATATTCATATATACACCTCATACTCCCAGCCCAGGACAGGCCCCCCCCCCTGTTTAGGTTACTTTATTACTTGTAGAGTAGTAGCCTAGGCGTAGCTATTCAGGACGGACCGGACTCAGAGGAGGCAGGCCACAGGCAGGCAGGCTGCAGCAGCTCGGAGCTCCTCTTCTTCTTCTCTCTTCTCTGTCCCACTGTGCGGTGCGCCGGGGGTGACGTCTGCCGCAGCGCGACATGACCCGGGGGGTGGAACTGCTGCCCTGCTGCCAGGGGCGGATCAGCAGCAAGGGTTGTGCACACACAGCGCCGCGGCCGCCCGTGCACTGCACAATATGCAGGGCGGCGCGGAGGAGATTAGCTCCGTCGCTGCAGTGCCACCGCTGCCGGACACCTGGTCACCTGATGATGGCGCCGGCGCCCCCGCACTGACTTGCGCCCGGTGCAAAAGGTCCGGCTGCACCCACCTAGATACGCCCCTGGGTAGCAGAGAAGTTGTCCTGTCGGAAGTGCAAAAATTAGATGTACGATCGAGGTATATTCATTGTAGATCAAAAACTGTGAGATACTCTGCTGAAATATTACGAGGACGTTTTGTCATCAAATAAGAATAAGAGCAAAAACAGTCCGGGATCCTTTTCCACCCCCTATAGTACTGACAACAAGGACATAACTTCCATATTACAGAAATATGTCCTGTTATTACATTAGAATCCTGCCTTATCTAAAATATTGAACCAGGGCTTCAGATGTGCAGGGATATAGGTAGTCTTGCATTTCCTAGCATGTTTTCCAGCAGTAGATCTGGGATGAAACCCACCTGCTTAAATACACCAGGAATTTAATCTGTGGCCAAAAAAGATGTATCTCATATTGATGACCTTTCATAAAGATCAATTAAAAATAGAAGGACAAGCACTTTTAAAACATCCACAGAAAAATAATATTGGGCAGAACACTTAAACCATGAAGTGTTAAATACATAAAAAATCCCCAATCATATAAAAGTTCATCAACACGTAGGATAGGAAAATACAAAAAAGTCAAAGGAACTTGTCAAAAAACTGTGGAAACACAAATTATTACCCACACTACCTTAGAGTCAAAGTGAAATTACTCTACTGACAAACATTCCTACTGGAGATATCCAGGGACAATGTGCTGTCGGTCCGCGACTGCCACAAATGGCTCGAAGTCCAATCTTCACTCTATAAGTTTATTGGATCAATCCAACGCATTTCGGAGCCTGCTATGATCCTTCATCAGGGATATACACTCCCGGATAAAATAGCATAGCAGCTCCGAAACGGTTGGATGGATCCAATAAACTTATAGAGTGAATTTGGACTTAGAGTCATTTGTGGCAGCGCGGACCAACAGCACATTATCCCTGGAAATCTCTGGAATTTGACCACATAGCACGTGGAGGTGTGGGTCCAGCAGCAGCCGCCATTACATGCCTTCAACACTGGTTATGTGTAACACAACTACATAAGGTGAGCAGTGACCATTATGGCTCTTAAGCCGCCGATTGTCTAAAAAGATAAGACCCTATCTGCGCTTGCTTCTCTTTTCTAGTTTTAAACATTCGTACTAGTCCTTTTACACTTTATCTCACTCCTTTCACAAAGCTATTATCGAAAAGGTATCTAAAAGGCTTAATTAGAGCTAGGCATGGACACCAAAGAGCAATATGATTACATATTGTCCCCCCATTGACAGACACAGGAGGAAAAGGTCCTCTGTTTAATAAAAATATCAGGGCTCTTTTAAGTCCAATAACATTAAAATGGACAGTTCCACCAGCCTTGGGGTTAGGAATGGGCCCTCTTACTCTTGGGCCCCTGTGTGGCTGCACATGTTGCACCCAATGACATGTCCACCCCTGGATTCCTCATGCTACAGAAGCAGCACTGACCCACCAAAACATATCAAAAGGCATAGTGTTGTATCTGACATCAGTTTGTAAGTAGTAGATCACTTCAGTCTTGTGGAATGAAAGATGGGATATCCTTGCATTTTAATATTGACTTCTAAAACTGTTCATTTGCTGCCCTTAATAGATGCCATTGTTATTAACCCTGCTGTTAAGGAATGTTGACTATTCATAACTGTCACTGATTCATTGCCTATAAGACTGCATTAGATTGCCAAGTACAACTTGAGGCCATTGCCACATTCTAAGAGTCTGTGCCCATGTTAATACTTATTTCTGCACCATTTCTGCATCTCTTGATAGTGGAAATGTTTTTACACATGTTTTTACAGCATTTTTAACATGCGTTTTGGTGCAGATTTTCCACAAATAGTTGGCATGGATCTGCAGCAAAAATGCTGAAAAAATGACATCCAGCAGATTCAAATCTGCCCCAAATCTGCAAGGAGAAAATACTCAACTTGTTCATGAGACTTCAGAATTAGACATGAGCATACACATAGAAGTTCAGGTTCTGGGGGTTCAGCTGGACTAATATAAAAATCTGTTCTGGATCCAAACTTGACTGGAACCTCGTTGGAAGTCACTGGCTCTCTGCCCACATACAGCCTTAAATAAAGCACTTCCAGGGGAGGGTTGTTTTGGGTACACAATACATCTGGTAATGCTGATTTTACCTGCTTGAAGTGTTTGTATGGCTTGCACTGGGCTGAGCACCGAGTGTACCGAAGCACTGAGTGTACCCAAGCACAGCGATGCTGTCTCCAGTGGTTTGCGTGCATAAAGCATCTGAACTCCGAACCAAAAATTCTGTGTTCAGTATGAATTCCAAGCTGCTCATCTCTATTTAGGACTCTCATTCAATTTGCTATTATTAGGAAGCTTTCATTTTTCCATGACAAAACCACATTGAAAATATGCATAAACAACGCAACAAAAACTCTGTGTGTGCACACAGCCTAACAGAGCATTTTTGAGCCCTGTTCTCAGGATTGGAAGGGTGGTGGGCAGAGGTTGAATCCTCAGTGGATTTTGATGCAGACTGGCGATAACTTGGAAATAACTAGAGATAACGATCCCAATGCATAACATTATTCCACGTCTAAGGCTGGCTTCACACCACTGCACTATCAGGTCCAGGGCTGTCAGGGGTGAACCTAACAGCCCTGGACCCGATTTGCAAACAGAACCGAGGGCATAAGCCCTCCGGTCCTGTTTGTAGCAGTATGCATCAGAGCGCAGCTGAGGTAGCTGTCCCCTGCTGAAATGGTGCTGAATCACTTCACAGGGGACAGCTCCCTGGTGCTGAAGTTCAGCGTAGCTCACAGCCGGCGTCCTGTTCCCGATACTCCCGGATTGGGGCAATTTGGCGCATAGACTCCCATGTTAGGGAGCACCGGATTGCCCCGGATCCAGGAGGATCCAATTTGAGCAGATTTTTCACCCCGGACACAAGAACGTTGCAAGCAGCATTTTTGTGTCTGGGACAAAAATACGAATTGACCCGGATTCTCCCGGACAGACGGAAACCGGATGGCAGATAACTGTCATCTAGCTCCATCTGGCCCTATAGGGCAACATTAGGACAAAATTGGGTCCGGGGCTGTCTGATTCGCCCCGGACAGCCCCGGACCTGATAGTGCCGTGGTGTGAAGCCAGCCCTTAGAAAACAAAACAGTTGGGCATTCATAATTCAACAAAGGACACCAAAAAGGAAAACTAACGATGCCGAAATACATTGCACTGCTTGGCAACAGGAACCACTTTAAGATGGAAGGGAAATTTGTCAGACTGAAAGGATGATGTATGTTATAATTTTTTACAATTTCATCCTAAAATGTCAATTTTTCAAAAAATATTGCTTAGAGTCCATATAAACTGAGTGAACAGATATGTGGCTTTGTTATTTTTCTTCCACTAGTCAGGAGAAATGAATGCATAAATGCAGCTGACAGTTTCTTAGAATTACTATTCATTGACATGCAACATTTTTAGCCTTTATGTTTCACAATCTGATATTTGCCATTGGGGTCTACAGACAATACAATTGATGGTTCCTGCCCGTCCATAAACAAAAATGACGTCAGGAATGGAAAGACACGGAAAATAATAGGTTCCCCAAGCAGTGAATTGCAACCACCCAGGGCTTGCCTAGGGCTACTGTACATAGCTTTAAGGCTTCTAATCGCCTCAATGACGATGAAAGGTAAATTATAATATTCTGCATTTGCAGATAAATACACATCTATTATAATGCACAAAAATCTAGTTTTGACACTTCAGTTCACATGAAAGGCTTTGTGACCAGCAGAAATATGCAGTTTACTAGGAAAGACAAAAACATTCCTGCTTTTCTTGGCAGAGTTGAATCGTGTGATTATTATTTTTTTCCCCTTTTCATAGACGAAGTGATGATGTTTAAATAGCTGTAAATAGACACAGCTTTGCACCATTTACAGCTGTCAGGGAAAATCTACAGTCGTAGATCTAGGCTGTATTTCCATGCATAATAATGACACTTTAGCTGGAAGAAGCCGCGTGAAAATAGATGAGATAAGAAAAAAATTACTTGTATGGTATGGAAGTCAATGTTCAGTTTCTGCATTAAGAATGTTTAAACATCGGATAATAAAATAAAATATAGGTAATAAAAGACATAGCGCCCGGTTCATTATTGTATTTTTGTCTAGTTTCATTTGTGCTATTTTTTATTATTTTGTAATTTGCTCAAATTTTTGCATGTGGTCACAATGGTTTTTTTTTTATGTTTCCAGCTGATTCATCAATTGTGACTTTTTGGAATTATTTTATGTATGTCGAAAAAAGAAAAATTAGGCATTTTGTAAAAAAATTAGATTAACAATTGGGAAAGAAATAAATGAATAAACGCTAAAAGAAAAAAGGAAAGAGAGGTGAGAGGCAAGAAGGAAAGGTAGAGGAGAAGGGAGGTGAGAAAGGAAAGGTGAGAAAGTCAAGAGAGGTAGTAAGGAAGGCAGGAGAGGAGAAAGGAAGGAGCAAGAATGGAGAAGTGAGAAACAGAAGGCAAGAAAGGAAAGGACATAAAGGAGAGGCAAGAAAAGGAGTGAGAGGGGAAAGGAAGGGGAAATAGAGGCGACAAAGAAAGGAGAAGCAGGAGATAAAGGAGAGGAAGAGAGGTGAGAAAGGCAAGGCAGAGGGAAAAAAGGAGAAGCAGAAGAGGCAAGAAAGGAGAGGTGAAAAGGAGAGGCAAGAAAGGAAAGGCAAGAAAGAAGAGGTGAGAAAGGAAATGACATAAAGGAGAGGCAAGAAAGGAGAGGTGAGAGGGGAGAAAGGAGAGGTGCGAAAACAGAGGCGACAAAGGAAAGGCGAGAAAGGCAAGGAGATAAAGGAGAGGCAAGAGAGGTGAGAAAGGCAAGGCAGGAGAGGAGAAAAAGGGAAGCAGAAGAGGCAAGAAAGGAAAGGCAAGAAAGAAGAGGTGAGAAAGGAAAGACATAAAGGAGAGGCAAGAGCAGAGATAAGATAATGTGCTGATTTTATGTATCTGTTGATCCTAGCTCAACCAATTATTAAAGTTCAATAATGGACAACTTCAAGCTTGCTTTATTGGACTACAGTAGATTTATTTAGCTCCCATTAAGCTACATATACACACCCAGGGTATCATGCAGTGAGGACAGAATAGTATAGGTGTTGAGCCGACTGACAGTGCATGTGAGTGGTTTACTGTCAACTCACTATGTTCTGAATGGTGATTGAAAGCATATCGACTGACCTCAATGACAGAAAGTGAAGTGCTGTTAAGAATAAAATCTGTTTTCTCACGGTAGTTGGGCAGCTTTAGAATGTAATTCCAGAAAAAATCTTCTTCTGCAATTATGATTAAGCTTTCTCTCCTAAAGACGTAGAGGATGCTCCTTGTCCTCAACACAGGTCTAGGTGCAAAAAGATATTTAGAAAGATCTCTGTACTGTCTCCTCATTAATGGGTACATTGTAATAAGATCACCACAAGCCTTCATTTTTTCAAATCCAAAGTTTCATAGCCCAACTTCTGCAGACCACCCATGCCCTTACCGTGGTCGCTCTTCCAGCACCAGCCCTTGTTCAACTATGTTCATAGAATGGTGGAGTTGGAACAGACCTCCTGGGTTATATGGTCCAACTCCCTTCTCAAAGCAGGATTAATTTAATCATCCCTGACAGATATCTGTCCAGCCTCTGTGTGAAGACTTCCATTGAAGGAGAACTCACCATCTCTCATGGCCGCCTGTTCCACTCGTTGATCACCCTCACTGTCAAAAAGTTTCTAACATCTAATCTTCTTATACATCGGAGGAGCCCAAAATTGTACACAGTATTTTAAGAGTGGTAACACTAGGGACTGGTATAAAGGCAAAGATACGTTCTTGTAATTAGTATCTCTGCCTATTTTATTTGCCTGGGCAGTTAGGCCACTGCACATACGGTCGCTTTTAACGATATTGCCTACAAATCTGTAACTATGTTTCTCCTTCCTCTCTTTTATATACGATTGTATTTATTTTTGTAAGTTGCAAATAATTATCATACCACAAATATGATCAGACATTTTGCCTTTCAAAGTAGAATGGAAAAAAAAAAAAACTTCTTTTTTTCTTTTCCGCTGTAGCTTTTCTATACTATGAATGTAATCGTTAGTGATTGATTAGAATTACAGCTGTGCCGTGATCTTTCATATAATTATCAAAAAAAGAGCATGATGGTGTATTCATAATGGCCTTTTTAATATGAAAACAAGTTCTTAATAGCAATGTTAATTAATACAAGCACAGGATACGGGAAAAAAAATGCTTAAGGATGAGTTTTCTGTTCAAGCCGAGCAGATGGTAACCTTTAATAATTGATTATGGGATAGATCACTGGATGATAATTATTCAGTATTTCTGCAAAATTGTCATTTCCATTTGTGTGATAAATAGATTTCCTGTCCAGACACGGAAATTAAAATTATATTTATCTGTTTAAGTGTTAAGTCATCAATATCAACTACGATTACACTATAGAATATTAGATGGAATAAGGTATTGACAATATCCAAGCGATTCTGGACCAAGTTCGATATAAACCAATTTATATCATGTAAAAGCTAATGTGTAAATTAAGTTTGATTTAACTGAATGGACTTACTAAATAAGATACTAAGATACTGAACTTCCCTATGAGATTCTAGTGAAGTTCTTTAATCTGATTGAAATAGTTATTTCAGGGTCAAACAGCAGGGTAAAGTTTGTTTTTTGGTGACCACGTTAATACAGAAGCTTCATTATTGACAATGAGCATGCTAGAGCTTGGAGAAGGTTCAACTAGTTTATGGAACAGAAATATTCTAAAAATGCATAACTAGGGATGAGCAAGTAGTGAAATATTCAGACTTGCTATACTCATAACGAGGAGTACTCGGGTACTCGTTACATGTCCAATGTAAGTCAACGGGAAATGCGAGTACATTCGCAGTGTATCTATATACACTGCGAAAGTGAAATAAAAGTTAGTAAAAGGTGTTAAAAATAAAACAATAACATACTCACCTATCCGACGGCTGTCTCTGGACCCGAAAAGAACACATCCGATGGGCTGCCAGGACCTTAAACCTGATGGCCAATCAGATGACCGGTAGCGATCAGGTAGTGTGTAATGTCACAAACCACCTGATCACTACCAGCCATGTGATTGCCCATCAGACTTAAGGTCCTGGCAGGCCATCAATGTTCTAACACATCGATGACCTGCCAGGACCTTAAGTCTGATAGCCAATCAGACAGCCGGTAGCGATCAGGTGGTGTGTGATGTCACACACTACCTGATTACTACCGGCCATCAGACTTAAGGCCCTGGTAGCCCATCAGATGTGTTCTTTTCAGGTCCTGGAACAGCTGTTGGATAGGTGAGTATGTTATTTGTTTATTTTTAACACCTTTTATTAACTTTTATTTCACTTTCACAGTGTATATAGATACACTGCAACAGTGAATGTACTACTCACTACTCCTAACGAGTAATCACAAGGAAACTCGCAGAGTAGCGAGTAGCCTGAATACCATAGTATTCGGCAAGTACCGAATAGTTACGAGTATACTGGATCATCCCTATGCAAATGATAAATTAGGAGGTTTAACCTATAAATTTGGGATTTTTATGCAGTGGCATCAGGTCAGGACAAGGAAAATGGAAAGTACTGAAATATCCAATGTACTAGAAACTAACCTTGAATACAGTAACATAAAAAAGAAGAAAACATTTTGGATTATTTTTTTATAAAAACATTCAAAAGATACAAGCATTAGAAAAAAAGGTGAACCCATGAAAGTGTTTATTCATAGTTTTCCAATGATCGATTAGTGGAGGAGTTCAAAGGCATCTCAGCCCTCTTGTGAAGCGTACAGAAGCTTCACCACTTTTGTGGTGTAGCTTCATATCTTAGAGGATATCTGGAATTTATAAAAAAAAAAAAATCTGCCTAAGCGCCAACAGGCAGGCCACCGACATACCTGTTGTGTCAGGCACCGTTCACGGAGCTGTCTGAGAATGCTCCCGTCAGCAATTTTTTAGCTTCCACTGATGTCACGACTACCGAGGGACGGCTTCTCTCCTCTGTAGACGAGCTCATAGCCGACGTCACGCTCATTGCAAGCCGACTCCACCTATCAGGTAGCAAGAAGTCAGCAGTCAATCAGCGTGATGTCAGCTATGAGCCCACTTCCACAAGACAGAGTGGAAAAGAAGCCTCTGCACTTCCGCTCTGCTCTGTTTACCCCTTTGTGCTGTCCCCGGCCGGAATGATCTGTGTCGGGGATGAACAGTGTGGACTGGCGCCGGGCACAACATGCAGGTTGGTGGCAGCTACATGCCTGTTAGTGCTTGGCTACTTTTTTTAAAATAAAAAATCCCATGTAACCCCATTTAAATATAAATGGGGAAACATAAGAGTTGAAAAGGAGCTGACAAAACAGTGTTTTAAGTTTCACGATCCCAAGGATGACATTGCCGACACCACTGAACAGTGCCAACAGTGCGTATGAGTTTCATTATTTTAAATGGGGGAAACATACAGATTGGGCAGGGGTTGTCCGAGTTGTAGACAACCCCTTTAAGCTCTAAAGAACAAGGCAACCAAAGTGTTGCATCAAGTAATTTTTTTTATTATTGCTATAAAACAATGTATTGTGATAAGCTGGTGTGAATTAGTTTAATAGCTAGCTACAGGGAAAAATCATCACTATGTAATGAATTCCCAGTATGCATATATCTAGTGTTCTTATCTGACACATTTAGACATTGGTTTTATCTATACCACGCTGACGAACTGTGATTTGGGCTTCTTAAATTTATGGTTAAATCTAGTCATCTAAAAGAGAGTATTTAGCATTGAACAACAATATAGACAATATTACCATCAGCTCTACCATACCAATGCAACAAATATGACCGGTATATACCTTTTCTCTACTCATCTGAATAATGGAAGAGCTGTCGAGATTTAGCCGCCTTTCCCAATAAACACATTTGCACACTTATAAGAAATATGTGTGCAGTCCATATGGCAGCACATGAGAGGTATAAGAAACAGGAGGGGCGCTCCTAAGGGTGGTCTAGTGTGGGGGTTCAGATTATTGTAGCAACCTTTCCTTGTTGTACTGCCCATACAGCCAGAAGCTGCACCAGGACTTCTGGGTAGGCAGTGGATCATGTGACGGTGACGTCACTGCATGTCCTCTGTGCCCAGGTCCTTATGGTTAGTTCTCCCGGTGGTCACCTGATGAAGGCGGGCTTTAGTGCCGAAACACGTCGTGATTATGATCTGTAAGAACCACCTTCCTTCCTGAGCTAATCTCTGGCACCCGGACACACTATTATTCTAAATCTTTATTTGGCAGCCTTGATTCATTATTGCCCTTTCTCTACTTTTCTGGAGTCATTTAGTTTTTTTTGCTAGTGGCTTTAGTATTTGTACCTTATTCTCAATATGTTTAGCCCTACTTTAAGTTGTCTTGATGTAAGTTTTTTTTTATTATTCTTCATCCATGACTGCTTTGCTTATGTAAATGTGTTAGACAGATGCGTGAAATACCAAATGCCAAATTTTAGGGATCATCTCACTCAAGTCCCGGCTTAGAGTAGGGACAAAAAACTGGCGCATTTGTGATTTTTAAAAGGATTTTTAAATTGTTACTTTATAAAAGGTAAAAAACTGGTGAGATATAAACGTAAGGGCCACGTCACAGGGATTACAATAAATTGCAAATAATGAATTGGGCCCATGGATTCTGTACTTTTATATGATAATATTCCTACAATAGGGTGGCTTATAGATCTTGGAAGAATATGAAGGTATAGAATGTGGCCATAGATTTGTAGGGTAACATGGTTGCTCAGTCGTTAGCACTGTACGGTGGCTCAGTGGGTAGCGCTGTTTCTTTGTGGCACTGGGGTCCTGGATTTAAATCCCACTAAGAACATCACTTGCAAAGAGTTTATATATTCTTCCTGTGTTTGTGTAGGCAGGGGTGCACCATGCCCCACTGCCGCCTGAGCAGTGATTACCGGGGGGGGGGGAGTGCTGGTGGAGCCCAGCGCTGCCGCCCCTTCTACATTGCTCCTCCGGCGGGTCGCCGCTTACCTGCGGTGAGCGGGGTGAGCTGCCGGTGCCATGACAGGGGGAGGCTGTGTGCATGAGGTGCCGCCCCCTTCTGCACTGCCACTCCCCCTGCCTCTTGCCGCCTGAATGACAGGGCTCACACTGTCCAATGGACGGTGTGGCCCTGTGTGTAGGTTTCCTTGTACCCTGCAAAGACATACTCATACAGAATTTAGCTTGTGAGCTCCAATGGGGACAGTGATGATGGCATCTGTTAAGTACTGCAAAATATAATGGAACTACAGATGCATTTCAATGAATTAGAAAATCAGCAAAAAGTAAATTTTTTATCAGTAATTTATTACATAAAGTGAAACACATAACATATAGGGTCATTAGATAGAGTGATTTATTTCAAGTGGTTTTTGTCTGTTAATGTTGATGGTTATGGCTTACAGCCAATGAAAACCCAAAAGTCATTATCTCAGAAAATTACAGAGAGGATGAAGGGTTAAAACCACGCTGCCGTATTCCAGAAGACACCAACAGGTGAATATAACATTGATTTATTCGTCAAGGTGTTTCAGGGCTCCCAGAAACGCTGTGAAACGTGACAATATGATATTGATTTGTTCTGAGAAGGTGCCAGGGAGCCCTGACTGTTGACTAATAAATCAATTTTATATTCCCCCTTTGATGTTTCGTGCAATACGGCAGAGTGTTTTTTAGCCTTTTATCCGCTCTACTCTATATGCAACACGTTGGGGGACTTCAGCAGCAGTGATCTGCTTTTATAGTGGTTGTGACTCTCACAACCACACAAGGTGAAGCCTTTGATACCTATTTAGGTCAGATTTTATCTCTCAGACCCTTGATATTTGTCAAAACATCATACAAGATTGGGCATTGATCAGATCTGCCTTCAATTTTTAAAGAGAACTTGTCAGGCCCCTTATGTCCTCCAATCCAGTATTATTTCCATTGCCTAACCAGCCCTGTCTAATGCCATTTACTAAAATCAATGTTAAAAAAAAATTTGTAACCTCCGCTGTTTTTATGCAAATTAGGACTTTGACTAGTCGATGGGGTGTTGTTTCCCCAGATTAGTCAGCACTATTTCCATGCCCCTGTGGGTGTGATAACATGAGTTCTCCAGGCCAATGTCTTGCTCATGCACACAGTTTTGGTTGGCTCCTGGTTTTGTTCCCTCACATTGAGCCTCTGAAGTCCGGTATATGCATTCCGGCTTGAGAGAGGCTCACTGTGTTCCCGCACTTCTGATCATGCTCAGTGTGCCTCTCTGAAGCCAGGACATGTACACTTGGCTTCAGAGGAGCACTAATGGTGCGGAAATCAGCTGCGCGCATGCGCAAGATTTCCAGGAGCTGCAATGACTCTGGCTCCTGGAAATCATGTTATCACACCCACAGCCCTATTTAGCATATGAACAGCGCACTTTATAAAACCTTATTTTAAAACATTAATTTTAGTGAATGACGTTGTACAGGGCTGGCTAGGCAGGGAATTTTGACATGCAGATGTGAATGCTGCTGGGTTGGAGGCCATAAGGAACCCAACAGGTTCCCTTTAAGGCCCTTTTCACATAGGTATTTTTGCCCTGATCCAGACAAAAAAACGCATTGGCCGCACTTGCGGCACACTTGCGGCAAGCCCCAAGCATTGTCTATGGGGCTTTCGGTAAGGTGCGTCAGGTGCGGCAAGTGCGGTTGCGGCAGTTGCGGCCGCAAAAAACAACACTGTCAGCAGCGTTTTTTTTTTCATGGCTGCAACTGCTGCATCTGCCACAACCACAGTTTCCGCATCTTACCGCAAGCCCCATAGACAATGCATGGGGCTTGCTGCAAGTGCGTCCGTTAGGCGGCAGATGCGCTAATTCTGCCGCATTTTGGCGAAAACGCCAGTGTGAAAGAACCCTAACTTTTACATATCTCCTCTTCGCCAACATTCCCAAATATAATTGAGATAATATGGTCATTTTACCTACATAGAAGAACATCCATGTGTATGCCAAGATCAGAACTGACCAATTGATAGGTCTTGCAGGCTTAATCAAAGTGGTAACTTCTGTAATCAATCATATTTAGCCAGTCGAAGAAACTTTCAATACAATGGACCACTTAATGGCTTTGAATGCTGCACTAAGTGATAAGATGACAGTTAAGGAAAGCACGGCAATTGTGTCATTAGTACAAAGTAGCTTTCAAGGGCATTGAGTATGATCAGATGCAGTCAAGAGGTGAAGAAGGGGTTGTTTCACATCAAAGAAAGAGCAAGATGGTGTTATACAGTAATATATAGTATAATATGTATGAGACTAAAATGATTGAGTAATTCAAGAAGAATGGACGGATAGACCGAACAAAAATTGAGAAAAAAAAAGTACCTTCACGTTAAAGGGGCTGTTACAATATAGGACACATAGTATGACATCTAGATTCATTCTGTTTGAGGTCCAAACAGTGTTTTGATCATATAATATGTACTAGAATGTAGTAATAGCAAAGCTACCTCTGTTCCTCATGGTGCTGCGCTGAGGATCATGGAGGGTACAGGAGCATCTCAATGAATTAGAATATCATCAGAAAGTTAATTTCTTTCAATATTTCAATACATAAAGTGAAACATATATATTATATAGAGTCATTACAGAGTGATCTATTTCAAGTGTTTATTTCTGTTAATGTTGATGATTATGGCTTACAGCCAATGTAAACCCAAAGGTCATTATCTCAGAAAATTAAAGTAGGGAGGATGAAGGGTCTGAGAGAGAAAATATGACCTAAATAGGTATCGGAGGCTTCACCTTGTGTGGTTGTGAGAGTCACAACCACTTGTGAGGTAGTGCCTCTGGGGAACCCACTTGGCAGCAGAATAACATCCCTACAATGGTTAACAGTGCATAAAGTGTCTAACGGTTTATTAATAACGGCATAAACCGGGAACAAAAGACACTTACATAATATAATACCGTGTTTACATCACACATATCATAACCTTCACGTTTGTACATTACAGGGTATTTCATCACATTATGTACACTATATTTACAGTTCACATAACATATATCTTTATGCTATGGAGCACTAACTACCGCTCCTTTGGTGCTCCCGGCCGCCTAGCCGTATCCACCCTTCACATTTTCATACAATACATTTTCAACAGAACCTCAAGGTGTCCCCCACCGATCCTTGCAGACCTCTGCCTGGTTCTAATGGCGGTGTTAGCCACCTGGCCCTTTGAAAGGGACCTTTCCCCATCGTTTGCACCCTTGGACATATCATATGGTACTTTTTCATACACCACTAAGACTCCCACAGTTACACTTCACAACCATCACCCAGGGTACTTTTGCATACGCCCTAGTGATCCATCACATACAGTTGTGGCCAAAAGTATTGACACCCCTGCAATTCTGTCAGATAATACTCAGTTTCTTCCTGAAAATGATTGCAATCACAAATTCTTTGGTATTATTATCTTCATTTATTTTTGTCTTCAATGAAAAAAACACAAAAGAGAATGAAGCAAAAAGCAAAACATTGATCATTTCACACAAAACTCCAAAAATGGGCCAGACAAAAGTATTGGCACCCTCAGTCTAATACTTGGTTGCACAACCTTTAGCCAAAATAACTGCGATCAACCGCTTCCGGTAACCATCAGTGAGTTTCTTACAATGCTCTGCTGGAATTTTAGACCATTCTTCTTTGGCAAACTGCTCCAGGTCCCTGATATTTGAAGGGTGCCTTCTCCAAACTGCCACTTTTAGATCTCTCCACAGGTGTTCTATGGGATTCAGGTCTGGACTCATTGCTGGCCACCTTAGAAGTCTCCATTGCTTTCTCTCAAACCATTTTCTAGAGCTTTTTGAAGTGTGTTTTCGGTCATTGTCCTGCTGAAAGACCCATGACCTCTGAGGGAGACCCAGCTTTCTCACACTAGGCCCTACATTATGCTGCAAAATTTGTTGGTAGTCTTCAGACTTCATAATGCCATGCACACGGTCAAGCAGTCCAGTGCCAGAGGCAGCAAAGCAACCCAAAACATCAGGGAACCTCCGCCATGTTTGACTGTAGGGATCGTGTTCTTTTCTTTGAATGCCTCTTTTTTCTCCTGTAAACTCTATGTTGATGCCTTTGCCCAAAAAGCTCTACTTTTGTCTCATCTGACCAGAGAACATTCTTCCAAAACGTTTTAGGCTTTTTCAGGTGAGTTTTGGCAAACTCCAGCCTGGCTTTTTTATGTCTCGGGGTACAGTCCCTTTTCAGTCAGACGCCGATGGATAGTATGGGTTGACACTGTTGTACCCTCGGACTGCAGGGCAGCTTGAACTTGTTTGGATGTTAGTAAAGGTTCTTTATCCACCATCTGCACAATCTTGCATTGAAATGTCTTGTAAATTTTTCTTTTCCGTCCACATCTAGGGAGGTTAGCCACAGTGCCATGGGCTTTAAACTTCTTGATGACACTGGGCACGGTAGACACAGGAACATTCAGGTCTTTAGTGATGGACTTGTAGCCTTGAGATTGCTTCCTTGAGGAAGCTCATAATTCGGTTTCTCAAGTCCTCAGACAGTTCTTTGGTCTTCTTTCTTTTCTCCATGCTCAATGTGGTGCACACATGGACACAGGACAGAGGTTGAGTCAACTTTAATCCATGTCAACTGGCTGCAAGTGTGATTTAGTTATTGCCAACACCTGTTAGGTGCCACAGGTAAGTTACAGGTGCTGTTAATTACACAAATTAGAGAAGCATCACATGATTTTTCTAACAGTGCCAATACTTTTGTCCACCCCTTTTTATGTTTGGTGTGGAATTATATCCAATTTGGCTTTAGGACAATTCTTTTTGTGTTTTTTCATTGAAGACAAATTAAATGAAGATAATAATACCAAAGAATTTGTGATTGCAATCATTTTCAGGAAGAAACTGAGTATTATCTGACATAATTGCAGGGGTGTCAATACTTTTGGCCACAACTGTACATCAACAGAACATTAAGGAGTCCCCCACCTGCCCTTATAGACTACTCAGTCTAATTCTAATGGCGGTTACGGCTGCCTGGCCTTCCTTCACACTTGGATCCATCATATGGCACTTTTGCATACACCACTATGATTACACATGAACCCTCACACATAGTCAACGGGACCATATCACAACTTCACAGTCAGTCCCAATGGCAGCTATGACCACCTGGCCCTTGAGCCGTCCTCGGTCTCCACATGACACCTCCATGGACTCCAGCCCATCACAGGGCCCACTCAAACACACACACAGTCAAGCATGGACTACCGCCCTCTCTGGTCAGAAGGGCATGCATCTCCGGCGTGGAGAGCCCAGCTTCTCGCCTCACATCCTCACATCTTGTAGGATCCCTCTGGTCTAGTTCTCATCTCCAGTCTCTCTCTCATGCAGACACCTGGCAGGTTAAGTCCTGCTAGCCACACCCATCTGACACACCCACACCTGGGCCGTTAGCAATCAGCACACATTGCTCTTTCTCTCGGCCACTCATTTGTCTCATCAATCTCTCAGATCTTAACCCACTGTGCACCGGTTCAGTCTTACAGCTCTCACACTCAGTGAAAGAGACTCATGTGAAGAGGCACCTGTGCTGACAGCCCATGTGATGCACCCCAGCCCTGGGACTATGCTGATGGTGCCTCACACACTATAAAAGCATATGGCGGCTACTGCAATGCGTGGTGCATATAGACTAGGGAGGATGAAGGATTAAAAACCATGCTGCTGTATTTCACGAGGCATCAAATATTGATTTATTAGTCAACGTGTCTCAGGGCTCCCAGAAACACTCTAAAACATGGCAACATGATATTGATTTTTAATGATATTCTAATTCATTGAGATGCATTAGTACATGGTATAACCCCCATAAGATCTCAGGTTGAAACTTCCAGTATCATTCATGGCAATATCCTTGCAAAATCCCTGGTGACAGTCCACAGTATAAACTGGCTGCAAATTCACCAATTTCAACATCTATTCTGCATGAATTTTTACATAGACATTAATAACATATGAAGAAATGTCATTTACTTTGTCAGTGCTAGAAATATGTTGAAACATTTTTTGTCTGCAAGATCAAATGTATAGTGCTGTTATTTTCTGACTAAAACCAGTCAAACCACATTTTGTTACTCAAGGTTGTACACTCACACCTGTTCAAAGCAGTTAAAACTGGTGTGAATCACTGACTGGTAACCCAACTTACAATTTTACTTAAACAATGCTTTGTCCCAATTAATTTGCACAGCACTATATATTCGGTAGTGTATCCATCCCATGTGAGCCTATCCGAAGGATCGGTGAATATACAGTACAATCCAGATTGTGGAAGAAAATCTGATAAGTGCCTCAATCAAAATATTCTATTCTTTCATACAACAGACTATTACTTTTTACCCTACATGCAGTTAACATTTAATGTAAACCTTTGGTGCATTGTTTTATTGAAATACCATATTTTTCGCTTTATAAGACGCACCTGATTATAAGATGCACCCCCAAATTTGGTGAAGGAAAAGAGAAAAAATGTTTTTTTAATGATAAATTGGGTCCAACTTATAATGCCAGTGTCCACCTTACAATCAGTATATATGTCCCTTATCTTGTATATTATATATATATATATATATATAATATATATATATATAAATATGTATACACCCCCATCCTGGAATATTATTCCATCATCCTAGTACATGCACCCCCATGCTGGATATGGCCCCCTTTGATGGTACATAGCCTCCTGGGATGGTACATAGCCCTCATGATGGTACATAGTCCCCCATCCTGGCAATGGCCCCAGTGATGGTACATAGCCTCCCATCCTGCATTGGCCCCCATTGATGGTACATAGCCCCCCATCCTGCATATGGCCCTCAATAATGGTACATAGCCCCCCATCCTGGCTTTGGCCCCCAGTGATTGTACATAGCCCCCCATCCTGGCTATGGCCCCAGTGATGATACATAGCCCCTCATCCTGGCTATGGCTCCCAGTGATGGTACATAGCCCCCATCCTGCATATGGCCCCCAGTGATGGTGCAAAGCTCCCCATCCTGCATATGCCCCTTCAGTGATTATACATAGCCCTCACCCTGGCTATGGCCCCCCATCCTGCACTCACATACACGTCCTGCACTCACCCTCTCCATTGTGTATATAGCTCCAAGTCCTGCACTCACTCCTCCATTGTACACATGCCCCCCCCATCCTGCTGTCACCCCCTCCATTGTACATATGCCCCCCCCCCGACCTGCACTCACCCCGTCACACTTATATGTCCCCATGGTGGCGCGCAGCAAGTAAAATAAAAGAGATGATTACTTACCCTCCGGCGATCTGAGCTCACAGGGTCGCTGCCAACTCCCTATCTCTGTGCTGCCCAGCAACTTCCGATCATGTGATCGGGCAGCTATCAGTTGAGATGTGTGGGAAAAGATATGAGCTCAGCGCCTCAGCTCACATCAAAGACAGGAAGCCGACACACGACGTACTGGATACGTCAAATGTCGGGAAGAGGTTGAGGACCTGTCCAGGATAGGGGGAAAAAAAGTTGCTGCTTTTGCTCATCTGAATTCTAGGATAAAGTGCAAAATCAAGCAAAGTTTATGAACAAACATAGCACTGTTTCTTATGGGAAAAATTCTAGACACCTTTGTTAATTCCAATCTGTGCTGTCCTTGGTGCTGAAAATATAACATCAGTATACTTACAAACATGGATAATGCATTTAAATGGCATGACAGAAGAAAAAGTCAGATCAGTATACAGTATTCAGCTATTCTCGACTGCAAAAGCAGGAACTCAGAAGTCATATAATTCCAATAATAGATAATTCGGTATTCAAAAAATATGCAAAACATTAAAAATAATGTTTATAAAATTGTTTGTAAAATATATTATTGTTCAGGCCAAAAATGAGACTTCCTGCTGCAAACACCCCTGTGCCCATGCATGCTTCCACAGCCAGCCCTACATACAGTCATTCCACCTCGAACTTTCCCAAGATAAAAACCTTGATAAAGGCTCATCTGAACTGAAACGTTGGTTTTCCTCTATTTTTTCTTATTTTTTGCCTGCACAAATAGAATCAGTCTATTCCATATTTTTGAAGTTATCTATTATTACCAGGGCTGTGCATTCGGAAACCAAACCTCCGACCCAGTGGCGGGGCTTATGGGTGGGTGCTGCTAGGCAACGGCGGTGAGCGTGGCTGTGTGCACCTTCTCCTACCTGCGTCGTGCGAGCTGGCTGGCAGCCGCGCTGGGAGCCGGGGCGGCAGAGGAGGGGCAGGCTCAGCCAGGGGAAGCAGGAAGCTTCCCTTGGTTAACCCCCTCTCCTCTGCCACACTGGCACAGGGTCATGGGGGTCGGCTGGGGGCCCTCCTGCAGGCTTGAGGGGCCCCCTAGCTGCTCGGGGCCCTGGTGCAGCTGCTCCAGCTGCACCACGGTAGGTCCGCCCCTGCTCCGACCCCAACTCAGACTCCTCAATATCCCTGAATCCAAAGCCAACAAAATCGATAATGATTCCAACTCTACAGTCCTGGTTTGCAGTCAGTAAGCCAAACCTCTGACTCCTCAATCTCCCTGGATTTGACTCTATTATGCTAAAAAAAGGAATCAAACATAATCAATTTCAGAACTGTTAAAAAAAATTATTATTGTAAAATCCTGAATATCGTGAAATATGCCCTGTGCTGCTTTTTTATATGTGCAATATTGAGGCGTGAATGCTGGCCTGACTTTGACAGACTAAACAATTCTATTTCAATAAGTAAGATTAATGTGTTTCCTATTTATTGCTACAAGTCTCTAGGGGAACATCAAATACTCCAGATCCGGAGCAGTAAGACACTCAAACTATTGAAAAGAAAAAAATATTACTATTTCACACCAAAACAAGCAATTAAACCATCTGCCACTCAACAATATTCAAGGTGCTTGATCTTCTGCTCTTCCTTTTCTAGGTGTGTCTGAAGTTCAGCAGCTCCATTTCTGACAATCTGTTTCTTTGATCTCTTGTTTTTGTGATCAATTACAACGTGTCCTCTCTACCTTCTACTGAGGCTCGTTAGTACACCATGTCAGTGCACGGTGGAAGCCGATCGGCAAGAAAAAATAAAGATCCAACGGTCAAAATCTAAGTTCCAAAGTTTAGCAGAAATACAAGAGTCAATGTATCTATCCAATAACAATCTGAGGAAATCATAAAACCTTATATTCAAAGCCTTTAAAAAAAAGTTACCAAATGGACATCATATGTTTGTTCAGAGATTGGAAAATATATTAGTTCCGTTCATGTATTACTAAAATGTGCCTAAAAGCAGTTTAACATACAAGACATACCTATCCAGTGAAGCTATAAGTAAGAATGTATAGTTGAATATATATAGTCACCTACACACTTATTACCTATTTTTTGCTTTATAAGATGCACTAGATTATAGGGTGCACTTCAAATTTGGTGAGGGAAAAGAAAAAAAAAAATATTTTTAATGTTAAATGGGGTTCATCTTATAATGTTAGTGTCCCTCTTACAATCAATATATATCTCCCCCATCCTGGTATATATATCTCGTATTCTGGTACATGACCCCCCATCCCGGTATATATAACTTTCCCCATCATGGTACATATAGCTCCCCCATCCTGGTATATATAACTCTCCCATTGTAGTTCATATATCTCCTCCATGCTGGTACATGCCATCCATCCTGGAACCAACATGGCTTACCGAGGGGAGGTTGCAGTGGTGGAGCAGGGGTGCCACAGCAGGTTTCATAGGTCAACGGGGGTGGAGATAAATCTGCAGCCCACAGCTCTGGGGGTTCACTGGTGGTGGCGTACGGTGGGGGATCACCATTTTCCATGTTCCTGGGTTCATTCCCAACCTGCAAGTAGATGCTACAGGTTGAGACTTCAGAAGGACCCATAGAAGTGCCTGAATGGTACAAAACAGTACGCCATAGTCCTCTGTCCTCCCACCCCTTCTCCGCATCATTTACTAGTGAGTTGGTGAGTGCCATGTCTTCCTTCGATCTTACAATAAATATGGATTTCTTATGAAATTTAAGGTGAATATGGTTTGCCTCGATTGATGTACTCATGTGCAGCACCTAAACTTTATATACAGTTTGCAAATTGTCTCTTCATATAGTGAGAGGACTTCAACGGTAGTGTCACCTATTTGTCTGCAAATTGGGATTCTGGTTTGGTTTTTATCCTAAGTCACATGGTAAGGCTTGTTAAAGGTTGATTTTGATTTTTAGGACTGGAACTTCTAATAGATGGCATTTGAGTTCAAACAATTTGTAGATTTTATTTCCCAAAGGAGCAGTGCAATGCAATATGTTTGACACGTAGCAGTGACCGGGCCCCGCTGTGACATCGCCGATCTTGTCAAAATGGCCTGGACCATTTTTTGATTGTTGGGCTCCCGCTGGGCAGCATGGTCGGTGTGTTTGACGCCTTAACAACGACCTCATTGGCGACTCAAAACTCAGCCACGTAGGTCTGAGTCGTCAGACTAGCTGCTGTGTGACAGGATCCCAACGACCACCGAGGTCGTTAATGGGTCGCCGTATCATTGCTGCGTCGTTGAGTAGATCTGACTGTTTGACATCTCACAGCGACCACGTAGCGATGTTCCAGCGATCCTGGATCCAGGTCGTATCATTGTCGGATCGCTGGAACTCTCCAAGTGTAGATCTGTACATTCACTCTTAAAGGGAATGTTTACTTTAACAGATGTGTTGGGGACAGGATTGTGTGTATGCCTACTATTACATAGTTATCACTGGGTTCTTCTCCTGCACTTGTTTCATCACAAACTGCACAGCTATCCTGTCTGTGAAATGGCTATCGATAAAGGAGCAGGTGACCAGATCAGTCCAATCAGCCTCTGTAATGCAAAAGCAATTTTCCCATGCGAAGTGTTTTTGAACTGGTCAAGGATGAAGGACAGGTCCGGTCATGTTCCTTCATCAGATGAAATAATATGGACAGAATAGCTGTGCAAACCTGCCCTAACAAGTGCAGGAGAACAATCTGTCATACTTCTATAAAATAAGTATACATAAAAGCTTGTGCTCAACATATCTGTTAAAATAAAGATAAAGTTGGAGGCGTTCATTCTTGGCAGTGGAAGCATGACCAGAGTAGACCTCCATACCGGCTATACCTTAACAGTTGAAAAATAAATGATAAAAAATGTTGCAACTGTAATATATGCGATTTCCAAAATATTTATTGAGATACAGGTTATAAATTAAAACAAACAACTTCGCAATTACCTTCTTTAACCTTCTGTCATTGTTTTATAGCCTAAAAGATTAAGGGAGATTCTCAATCTGATTGCTAGAAAAGGACAAAAAAAGATTAAAGTGATAAAGCTCAGATAATAACGGAGTATTGCAAATTCCATTTTTCAAGGGTACAATAGAGATTCCAATCATTTATAAATCACGAGTCAAGGCAGAGGTAAACGCATGACCAAGTGAATGAATGAGACCTTGGACTGAACTCATATGAAAAGTTAATAAACTGCTAAATTTAATATATAGGATGCCATTACTACTGAAAAAGGGAAGAAACACAGCACTAACATATCTACAGCTGGGAAAATAACTAATATCAGAAAGGAACACTTCAAGTCTTCAAGCAAATTTTGCTATAATTTCATTATTATGGGGTAAGAAAAATGACTGAATTGTGGCTCTCCAGACATTGCAGGATAGGAACTCCGAGTCTACAGCTGAGAGGAACCTCTTCGGGTTGGGGTCTTGCAATCTGTTGAGTGGTACAGGTTGGAGACCCTGATCCAAACCATACATGAAAAGGGTTGTCCAACATCTAGACAGCCCCTTCTGATTTCACTTGTTTCCATCAGTTAAAGGGAACCAACCACCTAAAAATACCTATCTAACCTATAAATATCTGTCCCTGGAGCCTAAAATTATTATTCTAACCAATCTTACTGACTAAATCTACCTAACTACATGCACAATAAATCACTTTTTATACTTACCAAATCCTTGTATGATGGGCGTTCCTCCAGGGTCTTTGACCGATAGGCGGTCTCCTCGCTGCGCTCGCACCCGCCTCGCTGCTGTCCATCTTCTTTCCAGGGCGTCATCTTCTTCCAGGAGGATTCAAATTACCGCCATCGCACTCGCAATGAGCGGATCACATGCTGCAGGCCCCGTGTCACTTCCGCCAGCCGCGTCACTGGTACACCCAGGCTGGCTTCAGAGCATGCGCAGATGGCATGCTGAAGCCGGCCTGGGCGCATCATAGACCCAGCGACGCGGCGGGCGGAAGTGACGCGGGGCCTGCATCACGTGACCCGCTCATTGTGAGGACGCTATGGGCGGGTAATTTGAATCCTCCTGGAAGAAGATGATGCCTTGGAAAGAAGATGGACAGCAGCGAGGCGGGTGCGAGCGCAGCGAGGAGACCCTCCTATCGGTCAAAGACCCTGGACGAACGCCCATCAGACAAGGATTTGGTAAGTATAAAAAGTGATTTATTGTGCATCTAGTTAGGTAGATTTAGTCAGTCAGGGATGGTTAGAATAGTAATTTTAGGCTCCAGGGACAGATATTTATAAGTTAGATAGGGATTTTTAGGTGGTTGGTTCCCTTTAAACTTAAAGACCCATTACTCACCTCCGATGCTGGCACCATTCTAGCACTGGTTTGGGGCTCACATGACATTGTGAAATCACGACGCGAGCCCCGCATCCAATTACCAGCAGCTTCTCTCCACTCCTTCAGACAAAATGTGATAGCTCATTTGGTCCGAAGGTGTGGAGAGACGCTGGTGGTGATTGGATGAGCGGCTCGCGTCGTGATTTCACAATGTCATGTGAGCCCCAAACCAGTGCTAGAATGGTGCCAGCATCGGAGGTGAGTAATGGGTCTTTAATTGTAACTAGGAGAAACAAGTGGAATCAGAAGGAGAAGTAAGTGGCAGCCAAAGCATCACTTCCTGTTGATTGTCCATTCGGTCCTAAAGTTGGGAAGTTGGAGGTGATTGGACGCAGGACTCGCGTGATGTCACAGTGTCATGTGAGCCTAGAAACTTGATTACCAACAGTGCTGGAATGGCAGCAGTATGAGAGGAGAGTACAAGGTCTCATTTTAAGTGGGGGAAACAGTTGAAATCAGAAGGGTTGTCCTAGTAGTGGACAAACCTTAAAAATGATTAATCTCCCATTTTTAATTATATTAGACTAGCTGGGAGCCTGATGCACATGCATTGGGATTCTAGAACGGTGAGTCTCTGACTCGCAATGCTCGCTGCGCGGGCATTGCGAGTCGGCTTTGAACTTGTCGCAATGGCCGCTGCGAGTCGACTTATCCACATGACCACGCCGGAAGTCGAAGGGGCAAAAAAGCTATTCGCAATTATATAATAGATATGTCAACTTATATTGTGTCCTAATCAAAGCACAGTAGGAATAGAATGAAAGTTTGATCCTGATGTCCAATAACAGGTCACACTTCCAGAAGGACAGCCATTCATAACTTAGACTGTCCATATCAACAACAACCCCAGGGTACGAATAAACAATGGCAAAGTGTTTTATAACTACTGATATCCAATTGCTAACCTATAAACCGATCCTCCTTGAAAATTGTGTGTTGAGTGTAATTTTGCATTAAACCCTTGAAAAAAAATATGAGAGTGGCTCTGTAGTAATTCTTCTGCTCAGGAATATGGCTAACAATCAGACGTACTTTAATTGCAAAGATCAGAAAATCCTTTGATTACCACCTTGTAATCCTGTTCCCTTTGATCTCGGAGGAACCAACTACTTGCGCTAGCAATGGAACAAAGTGTAATCTGTGGTCACAGAGACATGGTAGTATTCGCTTAGAAAATGTTAAAATAAATAGAAATAAACTTTGTGAAACAAAATATAAATAGATGAAATAAAACTGTTTAAAGGGAATCTGTCAGCAGGATTTTATACCCCAAACTATTTATATTTTACAGTAGCTCTTTAAAAGACAAGTGCAGCAATACTTTTACATGGACAGTCTGTTCCTCTGTCCGGTACGTCTTTGGGCGAACTTCCACTAGTTCCTCACTCCCTTTAGGCTTTACGCCTTGCCTTGTGTTCCCATCCAGGCTTGTGGGACGTCACAAGGGCCACTCTGGGTCACTGTCTCGGGCATAACCGCGTCACCGACCACCAGGACATCTTGGCAGCTCTTCTAGCATCTGCACACTCTCCCTAACTCCTCCCCCAGCAGCAGTATTTATAGGGGATCTTGCCTAAGGTCAGCAAGTTGAGCTCCCCTTACTGTGCCAGGGGGGAGGATGTTGCATGTAGTAGGTACCTGCTGTGGAAACCCAGCTGTGGATTAGGGAAGTCTGTGGCAACGTGAAGTTACTGCTACAGACAATCACTGAGCTCATCAGCTTTGAATTTGTAAACTAAGGCAGGGGTAAGAAGTGCAGGTAATAACTGTTCTGTTTTCATAACTACCAGGGCTCATAATAGTAAGTTTTCTGAAAAGTGACCACCCCTTTAATGAATTTTGCGTATCTTACTCCTCATCAAGGTTGGTCACTCCTCGTTAAGGTTGGTCACTCCTCATCAAGGTTGGTCACGCCTCATCAAGGTTGGTCACTCCTCATCAAGGTTGGTCACGCCTCATCAAGGTTGGTCACTCCTCATCAAGGTTGGTCACTCCTCATCAAGGTTGGTCACTCCTCATCAAGGTTGGTCACTCCTCATCAAGGTTGGTCACGCCTCATCAAGGTTGGTCACTCCTCATCAAGGTTGGTCACGCCTCATCAAGGTTGGTCACTCCTCATCAAGGTTGGTCACTCCTCATCAAGGTTGGTCACTCCTCATCAAGGTTGGTCACTCCTCATCAAGGTTGGTCACTCCTCATCAAGGTTGGCATACAAACCACCAGACATGATGATAGGCACCTTTGTCTTTCATTTGAAACAAAGAATAGAACTTTGCATAAGAATACTTCATGTTTACAAAATCTTTTCCAAAAAATCAAAAGAAAAACCTCAATAGAATTTGCATTCATTTAATCCCGTCAATAATCTCTTACTCCTCCCTATCGTCAGGACCCCGGTCTATCAATTTACTCTACTCCCGCACTACCTACTGTATTTTTTTCTAATTTGTTTTCCTGTTTATCCAGAGGCTTATGGAAAAACAACATATCTCATGATACATTAATCTTCCATTACGAGCAAAAATACACAAATGCTGTAAATGCAATTATGTCATTTCCAAATTGCTTTGTAAAGCCTTGATTTCAGATTCGCGGAACTATTTTGCAAAGAGGGAAACTGCCACAGGAAATTATACTTCTTGCAGCTCGTAGGAAGCAGCCATGAAAGTCTAAATCCCATCTTTGTTTTCTTCTAACATATGCACCATTGCTCAGTTTTATTAAATGACCCTTTGTCCTTTAAACTGTATATGGTTTTTAGCATAATGAGAAAATAAGATATACTACTCAGTCTAATCGCATTTAGTGACTTGCGCTCAATGACAGATGATCCAGTGGTTTTGGAGTTAATACATTTCTGGAAATGACACTGCAGCTGTTCCAGAAGGTCGTGTTTGCTTTCCATTTCATAAGCTCTTTATGGTCTGGTAAGTGTCTGCTTTAGATAAACAGTATGGCGCAAATAGAGGAGGAATCTGCTAAATACGACTACATTAAGGAAATACATACATTTTATTACAAACCTGTTGGAAAACTCAACAGTTAGAAGTCGTTTCATTGTAAGAATTAACTTTTAGGTTATGGGTATTTTCTGCAGTCAATGATTTCATATTCTACAAATTTCAGAAATTCCTACACATACAGTGCTTTGTGAAAGTATTTGGCCCCCTTAAACTTTTTAACTTTTTGCCACATTTCAGGCTTCAAACATAAAGATATAAATTCTAATTTTTTTGTGAAGAATCAACAACAAGTTGGACACAATCGTGAAGTGGAACCAAATTTATTGGATATTTTAAACTTTTTTAACAAATAAAAAAATTAAAAGTGGGGCGTGCAATATTATTCAGCCCCTTGAGTTAATACTTTGCAGCGCCACCTTTTGCTGCGATTACAGCTGCAGTCTCTTGGGGTTTGTCTCTATCAGTGAAATTCTTGCCCATTCTTCCTTGCAGAACAGCTGGAGCTCAGTGAGGTTGGATTGAGGCGTTTGTGAACAGCAGTTTTCAGCTCTTTCCACAGATTCTCGATTGGATTCAGGTCTGGATGTGACTTGGCCATTCTAACACCTGGATACATTTATTTTTGAACCATTCCATTGTAGATTTTGCTTTATGTTTGGGATCATTGTCTTGTTGGAAGATAAATCTCCATTCCAGTCTCAGGTCTTTTGCAGACCCCAACAGGTTTACTTCCAGAATGGTCTATATTTGGCTCCGTCCATCTTTCCATCAATTTTAACCATCTTCCCTGTCCCTGAAGAAAAGCAGGCCCAAACCATGATGCTGCCACCACCATGTGTGACAGTGGGGATGGTGTTTTGAGGGTGATGAGCTGTGTTGCTTTTACACCAAACATATCGTTTTGCATTGTGGTCAAAAAGTTTGATTTTGGTTTCATCTGACCAGAGCTCCATATTCCACATGTTTGGTGTCTCCCAGGTGGCTTGTGGCAAACTTCAAACAAGACTTTTTATGGATATCTTTGAGAAATGGCTTTCTTCTTGCCACTCTAACATAAAGGCCAGATTTGTGCAGTGTATGAGCGGTGGAGATTCCTCCTCCTCAACTGCAGCAAAGTGATGAGTCATCACCCTGCAACCTCATCACACTGTGTGCTGCAGCCGTCCAGGAAGGAGGAAGCTCCACAGCCCATGGAATCTGCTGTAAGGATGGGGACAGCATCTGAGGAGAAGACAGTAGGGGGAGAGGAAGGAAGGTGAGTATAATTTTTTTTTATATATACTGTTTGAAGGAAGCTGCTGTTGGGGTATATGGAGGCTACTGCTGGGGTATGATAAAGGCTGCTGCTGGGGTATACAGAGGTTGCTGCTGGGGTATACAGAGGCTGCTGGTGGGGTATATAGAGGCTGCTGCTGAGGTATTTGGAAGCTGCTGCTGGAGTATATGGAGGCTGCTGCTGGGGTATATGGAGGCTGATGCTGGGGTATACGGAGGCTGCTGCTGAGGTATATGGAGGCTGTACTTGTGTAAATAGATGCTGCTGGGTTATATGGAGGCTGCTGTTGGGGTATATGGAGGCTGTACTTGTGTAAACAGAGGCTGTGCTGGGGTATAAGGAGGCTGCTGCAGAGGTATATGGTACCCTCCTCAGACGAAGCTAACGCGAAACGCGCGTTAGGGGGGCTATACAGACAGGTAATTACACCTTAACCCCTTGGTGTATTTGGCACTGGCCAGTATATATTGCTTTGGCGTTTTTTTGTCTACTCTGAGGCTTATGATGATGGGTTGTTTAGCCCTATGCACTGTGCATGTGAAACAGGATGTAGACTTTTTCTATATTGAATGATTGTACCAAGTGGGTTATTCCTGGTCTGTATATTTTGTATATCACCGTTTTTACCGTGTCTTGTGATGTTAATATTTAATAAAAATCGATAATATTGATTGATGTGGCCTGACTCCTGGGTTTTGTAATTGGAATTTTTAGAGGTATATGGAGTCTGCTCCTGGGATATATGGAGGACGCTGCTGGGGTATATGGAGGAGGCTGCTGGGGTATATAGAGCTACTGCTGGAGTATATGGAGGCTACTGCAGGAGTAAATAGAGGCTGCTGCTGGGGTATATGGAGGCTACTGAGGTATATGGAGGCTTCTGCTGAGGCATATGGAGGCGACTGCTGGGGTATATGGAAGCTGCTGCTGGGATATATGAAAGCTGCTGGGGTATATGGAGGCTGCTGCTGGGGTATATGGAGGCTGCTGCTGGGTATATGGAGGCTGTATTTGTGTAAATAGAGGCAGTGCTGGGTATATGGAGGTTGTGCTGGGGAATATTAAGGCTGCTGGAGTATATCAAGGCTGCTGCTGGGATATATGGAGGCTGCTCCTGGGGTATATGGAGGAGGCTGCTGGGGTATATGGAAGCTGCTGATGGTATATATGAAAGCTGCTGGGGTATATGGAGGCTGCTGCTGGGGTATATGGAGGCTGCTGCTAGGGTATATGGAGGCTGCTGCTGGGGTATATGGAGGCTGTAATTGTGTAAATAGAGGCTGTGCTGGGGTATATGGAGGTTGTGCTGGGGAATATTAAGGCTGCTGGAGTATATCAAGGCTGCTGCAGAGGTATATGGAGGCTGCTGCTGGGGTATATGAAGGCTGCTGCTGAGGTATATGGAGGCTGCTGCTGGAGCATATAGAGGCTGCAGCTGAGGTATATGGAGTCTGCTGTAGAGGTATATGGAGGATGCTGCTGAGGTATATGGAGGCTGCTGCTGAGGTATATGGAGGCTGCTGCTGAGGTATATGGAGGCTGTGCTATTTTATATGGAAGCTGTGCTTGTGTACATGAAGGCTGTGCTAGGTATGTGGAGACTGTGCTGGGATATATGGAGGCTTTGTTGTGAATTCATTAAGGAGGAATTCTGGTTGTGAGCTCCCTCTGGTGGTCATTGCTGGTAATGCAGCTGGCTGTGTGTTGGAGTGTTCCACAGCTGATCTGGATGATTGCCAGTCAGGTTTGGATTGGAGCATATAGTGGTTTGAAGCTGATCAGTCGTTGCCAGTTGTAAAAGTTCCTGGAGGTGTCCACACCTTTTTCTGGTTTCTCCTAGTCTGCTGAATTCCTTGCAAGCTAAGTGAATGGTTTTTGTAACTTTGCGGCGCACATGTTGTGTGCTTGTGGATCTGTTTTCAGTTTGTCCTGTTCTGAGTTGTGGGTTTGGTGATATGTTGCCAGCAATGAGAAGTAGCCGACAGAGTGGTAGAAGGTGGGAGCAGGATAGGGCATGATGTGGCCATGTGTGCCTGGAGAAAAAGATTGTATGTGGCAGAACAGTTCTGAGGGGAAGTGAGATGGCTGGGGAGGATTCACATGTACAAAACTTCAGAATTCTCATTGATTTGCTGGCATTAGGATTTGCATGTAGTTTTGATAAAATGCACAGCGTGCACAGGGTCTAAGTGTATGTGTATACTGCCTTTTTTCAGATGGGTCGTTTGGGGCGTCTACTTTACAGTTTTTTTTGGACTTTTAAAAAAATCTCTATTCAACAACGAAGAATCTATTTGTTTTTTTCAGGCAAAATGCTTAAGTGTGGGTGCACACGATCCAGAACAGCAGCGTCTAACATTACAGCTGCGGCCATAACATTGCGCTATACAGAACACACACAGTGGATTGATTTCTAGAAATCCTATGCTCACTGTGCTTATCCCCTCCTTCCCCATCCCCGCAGCATTATTTCAGTTGCGGTGCGGAGTGTGGGTTGACGTGCCTCCATATCTGTGCAGCATGTTAATTTATTGCTGTGGAGAGACGGGAGCGCAAGGTAAAGCCACCCTACACCATACGCAGATCATGGGCACAGGGCAGCTACATGGAACAAGAAACAAGAAAGGAACTGGCACTGCTTTAAATCTATATTAGGGAGCGGGGATCCACTTGCAATCCAAAACAAGTAATCGAGGAACAAAAGAACAGAGGGATTACAATAATGATGATACAACCCAAATTTGTTGAAAAAGTGCAAAAATCTTTATTACAATGAACAATCATAATTTGACAAACCAGTGTACGATATAGATCAAAGAGATCAAAAACAATTAAAAGGCTGAGATAGCTGTAAATACATTGGACCAAAAATTGGTATTTATTGGCCCCAAACTCCAAACCTCCTAAGCAGATGGTATATCCCCACAATATGGTTATAAGTTGCACCGTATGGCTATCTTAACAAGTATTATCCTGAAGATCCAGTATAATGGAATCCTTTTATAAGGATAAGATCTGATAGATTCAAAAATAGTTTTTTGACAATGTTCAACACCAAAGAATTCAGGGAATTCAAATGTTAGATAAACTTATAGCAAGGCATATTGTCACCCAGTAAGGGAAAACACATACAATCTATAACCGAGATATATAGGTAGTAAAAGTATATCCCATACCCAATAAAGACAATGAGGGTTTCAAAGATAACATATGGTTGATGAAGCCTATAGACATATAAATGAAGGAAAACCACAGTATGGTCCCAAAATCTTGGGTAGGGATCCTGTAACTGACAGTATAGAACCCTATATCAGGGTTCAACATTGGTGTTAAACTATCAGTGTAAACCCAAATAGCAGGATTCAAAATTGGCTGCCACAACATAGGCTAAATCCAATCTCAGAGCTAGGGTTTTGCAAAATGATCAGTTTTCAAAGGAACTCTTTGTTGTCTATCGGTAAAGTTGAAAAAACCGTAGTAATAAAGAAACCTGCATTAAATAATCCCAATATATTGGGTGGATTTCAGTATACATGTATGCAAAATGATTCCATATTGGTATAAGTTGCCAAAGCCCAATCCTTATGGTTAAAGTTATACTTAACTGTCCATAGTACCAGCCTAAGTCGGATTTATCAGTGTATCATAGGGGAGACCTATGGATGGATGGTGAAATTGAGGAATGGAGAGGGAGAGCAGACCCCACACGTATCGCTGCCCCACTAGTGGCAGCTTCGTCAGGGGAGTGATCTATGGTTGCAAAGAAAATCCTTTTATAATTAGTATAGTAAGTCCATACCTTTGTTGCCCGGGTGATCGATGTTTGCAATGATTGGGGACGGGTGGCCAGTCTGCCCCCATCTGCTCCCGGCATTCCAGAAGAGCAGTGTGCGTCTGTACGATTACCACATTGAACGCTGGAAACGCCGCACATGCGCGGTAAGTCTATCCACCAAGAAGACGGCGGCGCATAGTAAAGGCGACGATCCCGTAATCAGGAGTGCGCATGCGCGGAAACCAATAAGATGGTGGCCGCCAGTAGAAGCGACTGTCAGTAGTACGGTGCAGCTTATAACCATATTGTGGGGATATACCCATCTGCTTTAGGAGGTTTGGAGTTTGGAGCCAATAAATACCAATTTTTGGTCCAATGTATTTACGGCTATCACAGCCTTTTAATTGTTTTTAATTTCTTTGATCTATGTTGTACACTGGTTTGTCAAATTGTGATTGTTCATTGTAATAAAGTTTATGGAACTTTTTCAACAAATTTTGGTTGAATCACCATTATTGTAATCCCTCTCTTCTTTTGTTCCTCGATTACAGGGCAGCTACACTCACCTGCATTAACGGGTTCTCGTCGTTCCGGAGGCATGGTGTCCAAGACACACTGCTTCCAGATTATGTGCACATATCCTTAAAATACCCCCAGGTATCTTTTTTGCCTTCCTATTGACTTGTATTTCAAAGTACAAAGTGTCTTTAGAACAAAAAAAAAAACGTCTGAAGAATGGTCGGGGTCTAAAAAGAAAGGTACCTTGTACACACACTACAGAGGGAGCGTATCCCAAAATGGGTTTCCCTTTAAAAACTCATTGTTTTTATCCACTTTGAAAGCTCTATCTGCACAGAGCCTTATCATACAATACAATACTCTTATCCTGATGTATTATTATCTAAAAGAATGCGATATCTTGGCATTTAGAAGGAATTGTTGCTACTAAAATGAAATCTGCTGTATATTCTACAGCAACGTATTCTGATATTGTGGAGAAAGTGTTCAGACCTTTGAGAGTGTTACATGTGCCATAGAAAAACATTCTCTTTTCTCTATGAGAGAACTATAATAATCTGCTCTAAATAGCCAAAATTTACCTTCAAAGATATAAGAACGTGTTAAGTTTGTCAAAAAATCTTTATATAATGAAGAAATTTCATTAACTGGCAAAACAATATTTCAATAGTCACATAATACACACGTGAGCAGATTCAAAAGGTAAATTATCAGTTCTTCGGACGCCATATTAATTAATTCTAATGAGACATGTACAGCTGTAATGTAATCACAAAAAAGAATGTCGTGGCAGATTGTGCAATGCTAAATGACATCCCAGGTCATCGATATAGAGGTACTTGTGCAGAAAATCAGATGCAAGGTCAGGCTGAAGTTGACCCTCAGTAATCTTGTGCTTAACGCTTCATTCTAGTAACAAGTGAAATATAATGGAAAACAGCGTACATGTAACGAGGGGTTAAGGAGACAATCGTATGTGAGATGCTGACATATGAAATATACCAATGTTGTATTACAGTTTATCCTGCCGACACATTCGTCATATGTTGAGTAGTAGATTACCATGGCCCAGAAGCTGTCTGGGGCCTCTGGCCCCGGGTGGCAATTCTGGACAGCCAGTCCCGTGTTGACAACCGGGAGGGGGGGTGTGGTGCTATCGGAAATTTTTGTGGACCGGGGGGGTGGGAATGTGCTATCGGAATTTTTTGTGGACCGGGGGGGTGTTGTCAGAGCTCTCTTACCACCTCCAACGCTGTATCGCCGACGGCCGCAAAGCGCCGCCCACGGCCGGCCCGTTTCTGTAGCACCAGCCCAGGGGGCACTTGCCCCCCTGCCACCTTTGCCAGTCTGCCCCTGCCATGGCCCTCAGTGAGTGCCGTGCGGTGGTAGTCTTTTATTATTCTTTCCGACCTTCAGCTCAATCTTGAGCCATGGCAACTTGATGAACATTCTATAGAACAATCAATCTTGCGTGAGCCTAGATAGGTCCACCAGGATCTTCTCAGCTGTTATCTTCACAAAATTAAGCCATTGGCTTGCAGGTCTTCCTCTTCGTCTTGTGTCTTCTACTCTTCCTATCATATTGTTCTTCTCCAGTGCTTGCTCTCTTCGTATGATGTGTCCAAAGTAGGCAAGTCGTAGCTGGTGATCCTTGATTCAAGTGAAATGTCTGGCTTGATTTTTTCCAAAATTGATGTGTTTGTTCTTCTTGCCGTCCATGGTATTGATAACATCCTTTTCCAGCACCACATTTCAAGAGTGTTGATTCTTCAGTAATCTGCTACCCATTATTGTTTTTATCTTTCCCTGAGCACCTACAAACATTTGGCTGGTGTGACGGCCATTATTTTCTCTATTAAGGGTGCTTCACATACTGCAACATCGTTAGCGATATCGCTGAAATGTCACAGGTTTTGTGATGTAATTAAAAGAAAAAACAGATATTGCGCCACACTGCAACTGGAGGAACTTAATACACGGTTTTACTATGTTTGTACTAACCTTTACTGGTTGTGCAACACCCCGCACAACCAGACTGATGGCTTAATGTGGATCACTGTAGTGACAAGGGCCAATAATCCCTCCTCCTCAGATACTCCGGGCCTGGTGGTCGGCTCCTTAGTTCCTCTGGAGATGGAGGTGGGCTCCTTCACTCCTCCACCCGAAGAGGCAGACTCGCTGCACTGGCTTCCGTCCCAGCTCCACACTGTGTATCAGTTGATCATTCAAGGGTGGGTCTTTATGATGTACTGCCAGGTACTGTGGATCTTAGAGCAGCTCACACACCGCACTTGAGAAAGACGCATCTGTGCGTCGAAACGCGTTGTGGCATACTGGACCCCTGCTGTTCGTGCAATAAATTATCGGTAATCTAATCACCAACCCGTGGTTTCTTTAGCGCTCCAATCCTCTGACACCGCTTGTTTTTCTATTTGCTAAGGTTTTGTGATGTAACAGCGACCTCGTAAAGGGAACCTGTCACCTAATCTATGGCCCCTAAACTATCACTACCTGCCCCTACAGACCCTAACTAGCTCCCTAACCATCCCTGCCTGACCTAATATGGCTTTATATAAGGTGAATTAAACACTTTAGAAACTTACAATTTCTCCGTCTGTGGGGTGTTCCTGTCGGCTCTTGTCTGTAGGGCGGGGTCCCCAGAGCCGCGCTCCCCCCGCCTCGCTCCCTTCCTAACGCCCTAATGGGCGGCATTATCGATTTGAAGAGCGGGGGAGCCCATTGGAATCTTCCCGCCCCGCTCTTCATGACGCGAGGCCCGAGACCGCGTCATTTCCGGTCCGCGCATGCGTAGTGCGCCGGGTGAAGCCGAAGCCGAGTCCCGGCGTCGCTAGGCAACGATCGGGAGCGTCTTCGGAAGGTGAGTATAGGCGGCCCCCTCCCTCCCAAACCAGCACATATATATGTGTGTGTAATCCACATGTACATATGGATTACACACACACATATATACATTCACTTTGATTAGGCACATTTCATATGTGCATCTATATATATATATATATATATATATATATGCACATATATATAGTTAGATTGTGTGTGTGTGTGTGTATACATACGTGTGTGTGTGTGTGTGCATGTGTATACTTACGTGTGTGTGTGTGCATGTGTGTGTATACTTACGTGTGTGTGTATACATACGTGTGTGTGTGTGCATGTGTATACTTACGTGTGTGTGTGTGCATGTGTGTGTATACTTACGTGTGTGTGTGTGCATGTGTGTGTATACTTACGTGTGTGTGTGTGCATGTGTGTGTATACTTACGTGTGTGTGCGCATGTGTGTGTATACTTACGTGTGTGTGCATGTGTGTGTATACTTACGTGTGTGTGTGTGTATACATACACGTGTGTGTGTGTGTGCGTGCATGTGTGTGTATACATACTTGTGTGTGTGTGCGTGCATGTGTGTGTATACATACTTGTGTGTGTGTGTGTGCATGTGTGTGTATACTTACGTGTGAGTGTGCGTGCATGTGTGTGTATACATACTTGTGTGTGTGTGTATACATACTTGTGTGTGTGTGTGTGTGTGCATGTGTGTGTATACATACGTGTGTGTGTGTGCATGTGTGTGTATACTTACGTGTGTGTGTGTGTGTGTGTGTGTGTGCGCGCGTGCATGTGTGTGTATACATACGTGTGTGTGTGTGTGTGTGCATGTGTGTGTATACATACTTGTGTGTGTGTGTATACTTACGTGTGTGTGTGTGCGTGCATGTGTGTGTATACATACGTGTGTGTGTGTGTGTGTGTGTATACATACTTGTGTGTGTGCATGTGTGTGTATACATACGTGTGTGTGTGTGCATGTGTGTGTATACATACTTGTGTGTGTGTGTGTGTGCATGTGTATATATATTTTGTAGAGAGAGGAGACTGAGGGTGAGAGGGTCTGTGAGTTTTGTGTAACGCTGGGACCTGGGTGACGCAGTAAACTTCACCTGAGGTCAGAGTTAATCCTCGTCACTCTATCTGACCTCAGGTGATCTACACTGATGTCACCCTGTTCACATCGGTAACAGAAAACTCACTCTATGTGGGTCACGCTGTGAAGTGGGAAGTTTCACATGAGGTCAGAGAAACACATTGCTTTATCCGACCTCAGGTGACACAGACCATGAACTCTCCCCCTTCACTGCACGAGCCTTCAAATATAACTTTTAGGGAATCTTCACTAACGGACGGACCTCTACCAGGATCCTGGATGGGTATGTGGGAGTAATAAAGATGGAGTCAAAATACGTGTTTGTGTTTTTTGTTGTAATAAAAAAATTTTTCTCGGTGTTGTGTCTTCTTTACTACTAAATAGAGATTCATAATGGCCGTGTCTAACATTGGCATGACATTATAAATCTCGGGCTTAGTGCCAGCTGCTAAAAGAAAGATGGCATTAACCCCTTATTACCCAGTCTGCCACCGCCACAGGGCAGCTGGAAGAGCTGGGTACAGCTCCAGAATTTTGCGCTTCTATAAATGCGCAATTTTCTGGGGCGGCTGCGAGCTGCAATTCTCAGCGGGGGTGGCCCAGAACGCTTGGGCCTCCCTACGCTGGGGATTCCAGCCCTCAGCTGCCTAGTTGTACCTGGCTGGCAAAGAAAAATGCGGAGAAGCCCCACGCCGTTTTTTTTCTTGTCAGCCAGGTACACCTAGGTAGTTGGGGGTGGATGGCAGCTCCTAGCTGCCTAGTTGTACCTGGCTGGCAAAGAAAAATGTGGCGAAGCCCCACGCCGTTTTTTTTCTTGCCAGCCAGGTAGACCTAGACAGCTGTGGGCTGCCATCCACCCCCTACTACCTAGGTGTACCTGGCTTGCATGAAAAAACGGCATCTGTCTTCACCACATTTTTCTTTGCCAGCCAGGTTTAACTAGTCAGCTGGGGGTGGATGGCAGCTCCCAGCTGCCTAGTTGTACCTGGCTGGCAAAGAAAAATGTGGCGAAGCCCCACGCCGTTTTTTTTCTTGTCAGCCAGGTACACCTAGGTAGTTGGGGGTGAATGGCAGATACCAGCGACCTAGTTGTTAACAGTGATAAAAACCCGATTATAAACTTACATGTGAAGGACTACTTCACATGGATGTAGTCGAAAAAGGCCGTTCCCTGAGAGACTGTAGCCCTCCTGCCTCGCTCATTATCACGCCCCGATGGGCGTGATAACTAAGCCTAATCCTCCTCGCCCTGCTCTAGGGGCGTATTAGCCGGTGTGACGCTTTTTGCGTCACATCCGGTAACAGTGACGTCAGTACAACCCAAAGTGTGTACTTTATTAGAAAAAGGGTCCAGTTCGTTGGTGGGACAATGGGGGTTGTGAAAACAGCCTTTGTTTCTTACAGCCGCCGAAGCTCCGCACTGATCGTTCAGCACAGCGCAGTTTTGCTTTACAACGTTCACACACTTTGGGTGTACTGACGTCACTGTTACCGGATGTGACGCACAAAGCGTCACACCGGCTAATACTCCCCTAGAGCAGGGCGAGGAGGATTAGGCTTAGTTATCACGCCCATCGGGTGTGATAATGAGCGAGGCAGGAGGGCTACAGTCTCTCAGGGAACGGCCTTTTTCGACTATATCAGAGTGAAGTAGTCCTTCACATGTAAGTTTATAATCGGGTTTTTATCACTGTTACTCAACGCATTTTTTACAGAAAAGGACAGCTGGTAATCATCTGTAAGGGTGCAGGGACATGTATTCTTAGATTTGGGGGTCATTTGGAGGGGTTAGGTTCCCTTTTAAGGATTTTATAACCGTCTCTAATATTTAGCACTAATTGTTTTTTTTGTTATTGTTCTGGTCAGAACTTTATTTTTCTGGTAAATTAGCATGCAATTGAAAACCTAATTAAAAGAGGTATTGCTATGTAATACTGTACATTTATAGATACAGTTCCCACCACATTTATCAGTATCTACCTCAAGAACAGGACCTTTTTACATAGCGCTTTCAAAAGACAGTCTGCCGGCTGCACATGTACAATTTTCTCCATGGTAGTTCTAAAAATTTACAAAAAGGCATGCTCTCACCATTCATTTTTTAGGATCTCCTAAAATTAAAAATCAAAAGCCCTCAGCAATTTTTAGAACTCCCGCTTAAATGAATTGAAAAAGCAACTCTACTCTGAGATTAATGAGCAGTGGGCCCTGCTTTCTATATAGAACACTTATCATAGGAGTTGCTTTCTATCAGGCTAGGGTAAAGGCCCTGTTACACACTACAATATCGTTAACGATATCATTGCAACATCACCGGATTTGTGACGTTGCAGCGACGTCGAAACGACATCGTTGTGTGTGACACATAGCAGTGACCAACGATAAGTGTGTTGATCGTTGATCGTGGAAGAATGGCCAGGGCCTTTTTTTTATCGTCGGTCCCCGCTGGGCAGCCAGCATCGGTGTGTGTGACAGCAGTGTGTGAGACCAACGATCAACTACCTCCCAGTGCCGCACAGTACATGCTGGGAGGCTGGTAACCAGGGTAAACATCGGGTAACTAAGCGCAGCGCTGTGCTTATTTAGCGCAGCGCTGTGTTTAGTTACCCGATGTTTATCCTAGTTACCAGTGTTCTCACTGGTCCTGTTCGCTGGTGAGTCTGCCTGTGTGACAGCTCACCAGTGATCACATATGATGTCCCAGAGATCCCGATCATTGGTGGGATCGCTGGAACATCGCAGTGTGTAACAGGGCCTTTAGACCTGTGTCTACCCTCAGCCTGCTGGATCTGTTGAAAACTTAGATTCTGGCCCTCTCAGCACATAGCGTTAACAGCATGTATCGCTATGCGCCACCTGCCTATGCATTGCTATGGTAAACCGATGCTTACCAGAGCCGCTGGCTCCACAAACAATCCCCGGATATGCACTATTACAGAGCACACAGGAAATGCGGTTTGCAGTATTTTCTTGTGCGCTCTGCAAAAGCGCATATCCGGGTCTTCTTTGTGGAGCCAGCGGGTGCGATAAGCATCATGTTACCATTGTGATGTATAGGCAGGCGGCACATAGCATTACAAGCTGTTAACGCTGTGTGCTGAGCCTGCCTAAAACTAAGTTTCTGATGGATTCAGCAGGCTGAGGGCAGATGCGGGTCTGACCCTAGCCTTAGTTCTCACACGCATTAACAAGACTTTAGCGTCCAAAGCTATGTTGTTGGATTACGGACTGCAATCCAGGGACTCAACAAGGTCACCATATATTTGAAATCAGGTAAAATGAACAAGGTGTAGACCTCAACAATTATAATCATTATGTTTGTGCCTTTTTCGTACAGTCAAAATGTTCTAATAATAATTCTATTTTTTTGCTTATGTGGTTCTTTTTTTTTAAGTTATCTTTATTTAGTTTAATCCGATTGTTTTTCATCAATATGAGAATAATTTACCTACCTCACCTACATGCAACCATCAATCCTCTCAATATATCCTTCTCTACTCCTCTCTTATCTCATCTTCCCACAATCGCATACAAGATTTCTCCCGTGCTTTCCCTCATGCTCTTGAACTCTCTGCCTCAACACATCAGACTCTCACCCACCATGGAAACCTTCAAAAGGAACCTCCTCTTCCGAGAAGCCTGCAACCTGCAGTGATCCTCAGTCTACTGAACCGCCGCACGACCAGCTCTACCCTCTCTCAGTGTATCCTCACCTATCCCTTGTAGACAGTGAGCCGTCATGGGCAAAGTCCTCTCTCCTCACCAACTGAATCCTCACCCATCCCTTGTAGACTGTGAGCCCTCGCACGCAGGGTCTTCTCTCCTCACCTACTGTATCCTCACCCATCCCTTGTAGAATGTGAGCCCTCGAAGGCAGGGTCCTCTTTCCTCACCTACTGTATCCTCACCCATGCCTTGTAGAATGTGAGCCCTCGAAGGCAGGGTCCTCTTTCCTCACCTACTGTATCCTCACCCATTACTTGTAGAATGTGAGCCCTTGAAGGCAGGGTCCTCCCTCCTCACCTACTGTATCCTCACCCATCCCTTGTAGACTGTGGGCCCTCGCAGGCAGGGTCCTCTCTCCTTCGGTACTTGTGTGTGCCTTGTATAGCTCATGTTTATTGTACTTGTCTGTGTGTGCCCCTTCTCACATGTAAAGCGCCATTGTATAAATGGTGCTATAATAATGAATAAAAATAAAAATAAAATAATAATAAATAATAACAATAATTTTCCTTCCACAAATTTTTTAACCTTACTCATCATGTGTGACTTGTCGAAATGTTATGTTAATTTTTGTGTAATTGTACTACATTGAAGAACAAATTCTTCTCTATTAGTATTTTGTGCACTTAAAGACTAAGGGCTCATTTAGATGTTTTATATTCTCAAACAAGAGCTATATGTAGTTTTCATAGCTAGTGCTTGTACCCAGGGGTGCACCAAGCCCCACTGCCGCCTGAGTCGCGGCAGTGATTACCGGGGGGGCGGCTGCTGGTGGAGCCCAGCGCTGCGCCCCTTCTACATTGCTCCTCCGCGGGGTCGCCGCTTACCTGCGGTGAGTGGGGTGAGCGGCCGGCGCCATGACAGGGGGAGGCTGTGTGCATGAGGCGCCGCCCCTTCTGCACTGCCGCTCCCCCTGCCTCTTGCCGCCTAAATGACAGGGCTCACACTGTCCAATGGACGGTGCGGCCCTGCTTGTACCTATGATAATCTGTGGGACCACTCACATGTCAGTGATTTTACGAGGACCGGGCAGCCATCGAAAATTGGTGGACACATGTTTCATTTTGATCTGAGGGTTGGATCAAAATCATCAACGCAAGTCTATGGGTCCGATTTTCACATACTATCAGAAAGGAGAATGTGGAGAAACCTTTTATTTTTCTTGTCATACGAGAAAATCTGATACCATGTGGAGTTCCACCTTATCAAGCTCCGATCAGAAAAAGTGATCCGTTTTTCCTCATATGTACAAAAGACAGATGTTGGAATGAGCCTTTACGTGCATCACTTTAAAGAATGATGCCGTTTTTTTCCCTTTAAAAAGTGCAAAAACAGAAAAATGAAAGTATCTTTGATGTTGAGCAAAATTCATCAACCCACATAAGGCATTTTGTAGAATTTGGTCTAAAAAAAAAGCAACTAATACCAAGACTAAAAAACTCAGTAATTAAAAAAAATGCAAATAATAAATCAGAGCCATAGGCCACGTGAACACATTGAATATTTAGTGAGTTTTTTACCTCAGTAGTTGTAGCCAAAATCAGGAGTTGGCAGCGAATGGAATGATCATGTCAATTGTATGGTACGCTTTTAGCCCTCCCAGCTATTGACACCCACTTTAGCAGTGGGTGATAAATACAGAAGTGGTGACGTGTTTCTATTATACTTTTCCTCTGATTGTTTCACTCTTGGTTTTGGCTACAAATACTGAGGTAAAAGACTCACTAAATACTAAATGTGTGAACATGGCTTTAGCTTAGAAATACCAGGTCAGATCTTTTCTAAGGCTAGGATCAGATTTGCGCTACTAGGGGGATGTCCGTTAAAAACATAGGTTTTAGCAGCCTTAACGCAGTGTTACCGCCATGGTAGTGCCACATGAACGCTGCCAATGTTTCCCTATGGTAACGCAGCCTCTAGCGCAGCTCAAATGCCGGCACATGAGTGTCGGTGTTTGAAATCTCACGCTTTTTCCTAGCATGTCAAATGACGCTTCAGAGCGATGAACTAGGAAAAAGCGCGAGATTTCAAACACCGGCACTCATATGCCGGCGTTTGAGCTGCACTCAGGGCTCTGGCAGCATAGGGATGAATTAATATTGAAGGAACTCTGACACCAGACTTGTTGCAGTTAAAATTCCAGATCTTTATTCAGACATCCTTAAAAGCATTATACTAAGCCTTGATAGGGATGAATTGGCAGCACTGACGCCGTGTTACCATGTCTTTAATGGAACCCCCCTGAGCGCAGCTAATAGCGCTAATCCGACCCTATCTTAACACTGTACCACAGTAATGCACATGTTGAGCATCCTTTTGATTTTTTTACCTTAGTATTTTTATCCAAAATCAGGAGTGGGTGATAAACATGCACGGATCTAACTCTCAGGTCAATTATGTCTTAGGCTAACTTCACACCACATTTTTTCCCTGACAGGTTTTGTCTGGTGTTTTGCAGGAAGCACCGGACAGAAGCAGGCAGCCCCAGACAAAAAAGAACAGGAGTGCAAATATGCCCTCAGATCCTGTTTTCTGCCGGAATCCTCCCTGTGCCCGGCTGCCGCTGTCCAAGTGCTCAATTTCAGCATGGGCTCTGGAGGGGAGCTCTCCAGGTGCTGAAATTTCAGCCAGCGCCTCTTTTAGCTGAGCTGTCCAGGTGCTGAATGAACGCGGCTTGAATGTCAGAGCCGCCGCTCATTCAGCACCCGGTGTCCGGGAACTGTAACGATTTTCTGTTGAATCCACTGCGATCCGGCGCCCATAGACTCCCATGTTAGGGGGTGCCAGATAGCACCGGTTCCGGGAGGATCAGATTGTTTCTGATTTTTGCCCTGGACACAAAAAATGCTGCAAGCTCTGATTTTGTGTCCGGGGCAAAAAAACTAAATCTGCCGGATCCTCCCGGACAGCACAAAACAGGATGGCAAATGACTGCTATGCGGCCCAATTCAGCCCCATAGGGATACATTAGAAAATCGTGGTCTGAAGCCAGCCTCAGGCCACATGGTCACGTTGAGTATTTGGTGAACTTTTTACCTCAGTATTTGTAGCCAAAATCAGGGGTGGAACAATCAGAGGAAAAGTATAATAGAAACACGTCATCACTTCTGTATTTATCACCCACTCCCAGTTTTGGCTACAAATACTGAGGTAAGATCTCACTAAATAATCAACATGTGCACGTGGTTTTAAGAAGGTTTCTCAAAAATGTGCACCCTAATAATAATCTGTTGCACAGTAGAGGTATTTGCCCATGACATCAGTATTCACTACAAAGATCTGTTATACAATTACATTAATTATTAACATAATGAAATAACCCCTGTTGATGAAATTGGGGTTATCCTGAGGAGATGGACACTAAAAGTGCTGAAAGGGTTAACTTTGTTCATAAGCTGTAGAAATTGCCACAACTGCTGTGCCGGCTGAAACTGGTTTGAGACGTTTGTTGCGTGCCTAAAATTATTGATAGGTGATTGGCTGGCAAGGTGCCAGCTTTTGTATAAAAAGGCGAGCTGTGTGGACTTCGGGGCTAGTCAGAAGAAGCTCACCTGAGAAAGCCTCCCCTGTACAAGAATGGAAGCATTGTTAGAGCACCTATTCGCGAGAGCAGTTGGCAGTGGAGGAGAAGATTGGCTGCGGAGCTGACTGGAGGAGCCCTCTCCGGCTGCTGAAGGTCCCGGTGTGGCATCGGCGGGTGAAGGCGAAGACGTCGGTGAAGAGCCCGTGCTGAACATAGCGATATAGTTTCAGGAGCTTACTGCCACTTTGGGGGGTCTGCTTGGCTAGCCTATGATGAGGCATTTCGACAGAAACATGCTGTACACCCCTCATTGCGGTAGGGAGCAAAGGATGTCAGTCTGTGGCTCCACATGTTGGTGCCACAGAGGCAAAGCGTGGTGAAGCAGCCTTTGAATCAGAGCGTACACAAATGATTTTGCTTTGCGTTTAATGAGAGCTCATGCAAATGGCTGCATAATTGTCGCTATGGGCATGAGTGCCCATTTTGTGGGGGTGCTCATTCATCACTAAAATGTTTCATATAGCTTGGTCAGGTTCCTCTGGCGTCAAAGGAGTCGTTTCTCAAAAGTGGTGACTCCGGTGAGGCTGGACGCTCTCCTTCCTTGGCTAAATCAGTATCCAGACCGGGAGAAGGCGAAACTCATTGCGCATAGTTTCTGGCAAGGTTTTCCTGTCCCTTCTTTTCAAGGGGTCGGTTGCCAGATAGTGCCCAATCTTCCGTCGGCTCGCCAGTTCCCTCAAGTAGTAAGGGATAACATTTTCAAAGAAGTGTCATCGGGTAGATGTGTGGGTCCTTTTTCTTACCCTCCATTTCCAAATTTTAGAATCTCTCCATTAGGAGTGGTTCCAAAGAGAGACGCTGCACCTTATCAGTTGATCCACCACCTCTCTTAACCAGCTGGGTCTTCTCTCAATCACCAGGTTACATCGGATTTGGCGTCTGTTCTTTACGCCCCGTTTGACCTGGCTGTTGATCTTGTGAGATTAGCAGGACAAAATTCCCTTTTAGCAAAAACTGACATTCAATCGGCATTTCGGTTATTGCCCGTTGACCCAGCTGGATTTAGTTCGTTAGGTTTTTACATGGACAGGGGTTTTTATTTTGATAGATGTTTGTCCATGGGGTTTTCCATGTCATGTTTTTATTTTGAATCATTTTTGACTCTTTTACAATGGTGTGTTCAATCGGTTTGCCCCTTAGGTTACGCTACCCATTTCCTCGACAATTTTTTATTTAGACGTTCTGCAGCGTCCCCGGATTGTTTTAATTTGTTGTGTGAATTTTTGTTTTTGATGTCAAAATTTGGAGTGCCTATTGCTGCCCCCTTGTACCGAATTGGAATATTTGGGCATTCATATAGATTCCGTGCGCATGGAATGCCGCATCCCAGACAGTAAATTAGCTTCTTTATGTTTGCTAGTTTCCCAATTTTCATCACGGGAGACTTTCAATCTTTAGTAGGTAGTCTGAATTTTTTCCTACGCATTATTCCTGCGGGCCGGCCTTTTTTGCGACGGCTTTACAATTCGATGAGGGGTTTTTCTTCCCCTTCAGCTGTTATTCCTATCTCTGAAGGAGTACGGGATGATTTACTTATTTGGTCAGAATTTTTTGATAGCTTCAATGCAATAACGTGTTGGCAGCACGAGTTTTGTACTGCATGTTCGTTGGGCTTATTTTTTGAGACTAGAGGAATGGGTTTCGGGGTTTACTTTCAGACTAATTGGATTTCTTTTCCATGGCCCTTATCTGTCCACAAGCAATTTTTGCACGACCAGTCGCTTCGGGAAGTTTTTACGGTCCTCGTGATTTTTTCAGTTTGGGGCAATAAATTGCGTAATTTTGATCTCTGTGCATTCTAAAGGGTCGCATTTGGCTCTTGACATTTTGTCATCTAAAAATAGCTCGGTTAATCGGCTATTGCGAAAATTGACTCTGGTGTTGTTGCAGTACAACATCTGGATAAATGCGAATGTTTTATCTACAGATAGCAACATGATGTGCGTTTTCCTTTCCCATCAGCTCCTGAATCAATTTCGAGAGCTGTGCCTGGAGGCAGCAGCGGAAGGATTTCCCTGCCCAAGTCAACTATGAGATCTAGTTTAGAGTTCGTCCCTCAATACATAATTAATTCATTGGCCCCTAGAACTTGGGCGGATTATTCTTTGAGCTGGTCCATTTGGATTTCATTTTGCAATTAAATGGGCCAACCACTTCAGGTTACATCATCACTTACGGCTGTGCCATTTATTGAACATCTTGATTCTACAGGTGCTTCTTATTCTGGGATCTCAAAAAAATTGGCAGGAATTTCATTTTTTCTAAAGTTGTACAGTGAACAATCATTAATATCCCTCTTCCCTGTTAAACAGTTTTTAAAAGGATGTCGGAAATCCTTTTTCCTGAAAGACGATAGAAGCCCTATCACTCTGTTGTCAGACTTGTGGTCTGTGCTCCCTAATATATGCTTTAACTTATATGAGACAGTGATGTTTCAGATCATTTTTGTTTTGACATTCTTCGATGCTCTACGGATCGGCGAGGTCATTTCCGAGAATAAAAGAAAACATTCTGGTTTGGACTTGTCCGATGTGGTGGTGTCTAATTCAGTGTTAACTATTTATTTAAGAAGGTCCAAAATTGACCAGATGGGGATTGGGACCACAATTTATTTAAATTCTGTTTTTGATTCGGATTTATGTCCAGTGCAGAACTTGGCGAAATAGTTCTGTTATCAGGGTAGTTCTCCTGGTGCTTTATTTTTACACAAGCATAAGACTCCTACAACTAAATTTCAATTAAGGGCAGTTCTGGGTAAATGCTTAGCTTCAAGTCATATTGTAGGTCATAAAATAACTTCTCACTCCTTGGGCCGCAAATCAAGGTCTGCGGCCGGAGTGCATTAAAGGCATTGGAAGGGCGTTGGAAATCTGATGTTTAGAAATCGTATGTTCGTTCTTCTATTATTCATTGATTTGTTTTGTTTTTCCATAGGGCCTAAAATCGTATAGGTGATAGGCCACTCTTTCGTTTTCTGGGCTCATCAGCAAGCATTGCACAGAAGTTATTCGGAGACCCTATCTTTTTACCCTTCTGAAGTGCAGGTATACTGGCACGGGGTAAGTGGCCTTAAATGGGGAGAGGTTTCCGGTATTATATCTAGCCAATTAGCTTTTTTCCCCCGGCCGTACTTAATTATTATTCATGCAGCAGAGAATGATATAGGTAGATTTGCTACCCTGGACTTGCTGTGGCAAATGAAAAACGACTTATGTAGAATGTCCCAGCTGCTCCAGGGTACTACATTGATTTTTTCGGAAATAGTATCCAAGGTTATGCTGGAAACAGGATGGTCTGGTGTTTCTTGAGAAATTCAAGAAAAATGTAAATAGAGAAATGGTACGGTTCATGCCATTCATCGTGGTTCTTCTTACCGCCATAAAGATTTGGAGGGATTCGTAGAGGGCCTCTATCATTCTGATCGAGTATATTTATCAGACATTGGCCTTGATATATTAATGTGGGGATTCAGAGTGTTGTGGAGGAATGGGTACTGCGTCAGTTGGGAGGGTGGGGCTTACGCCCTGGTGGGAGGTTGTACAGATGTTATGGGTGAACCGATGTTATGAGGTTTTTTAAAGAATAGGGATTTATATTTATTATATTTATGTTATTATTGGAGAAATAATATTTATTGAAAATGTTTCTATCAAAGAAATAAATTTTGATCTATGGTTAACCTTAATAAGTACCAGATTATTCCACAACACTCTGGAGTTTGTCAATTATTTTAGTTTAAGGTTATTTGGGTATGTTAATAGGAGAATATCGTGGCCTATCTCCTCATAAATTTAGGGAAGAGAGGTGTAACCACAGTCCGCGCTGCCAAGTTCACTCACATCAAAGAAAACGAGTAGCCGATGTCCAGTTCAACCCTCTTTATTCTCCTACGCGTTTCGGCGCCTAGCCTGGCACCTTCATCAAGGATAGGCGCCGAAACGCGTAGGAGAATAAAGAAGACTGAACTGGTCAATCACTGTTTTCTTTGATGTGAGTGAACTTGCAGCGCGGACTGTGTACACTTTCTTCCCTAAGCTTCTGGTTTCATCTTCACGTTTGTCAGACCGGTGAAGTCCAGCAGCAGCCATCAGGTATTTATCCAAACAGGTCTACAAACCAGTTGTGGGTCTCACAATGAATAGTGAGTGTTCACTTTTCTCACCTTAAACAAGCTAGTGTCTAGTGATAAGGCACTATTGCGCCTCTTGTCCCCCCCCTCTTCTTTTTATCTCCTCATAAACACTGAGTACATTAGTCAGGGCTCTCAGTGGGGGCGTAAATCCCGTACTAAGTTTTTCTTTTGTGGCCCAATGATTTCCATGTTCTCTTGACTCCTTTTTGAATTATGCTTATAGATACAAAATCTTACAATGTAATAATACCGCCTGAGAACATTAATCGTTCTGTAGCAAGGAGAGAGTCACTTGACACAGTCATTATTCTCTTCACACAGTCATCTTACATTTTTCTAACCGTTCATGTTTTATCTATTAAGAGGAACCATTATCTGCCACTTTATTCAGAATAGTTTTCTATTACAATTGAGTGCTATTGTAATTTGTAAATAGGCTTTTTATAAGAAACTCAATTCATAATGGAAATTGTGGTGATTCTTGAATAATAGGATAGTTTGAGGGGGGTTGTTGGCCAGAAGCCCCTTTGTGGTATTACATCTGTTTGAAGGTAATTCTACTGTATTTCAGCACAGGTTACAGCATTATAACCGTATGATATCGGTATGCCATGGTGAAAGGATCTGAAAAGGAACCAAAGTACGAGGTTGTATCAATCTGTGATGATGGAGGAGAATCACATAGCCGAATACTTTGAAGGTAATATTCGAAGGTGGTTTATTGTACGCATTTCAGAATGGTCCTCACTCCTTCCTCAGCAAAGCCGTCAACTACACTAGAGGAGAAGACACAACCAAACTAGGTGACAATCTTCTTTTTATTTCCACCATATTTCTGCAGATAAGTTGTTTTCAAGGTAAAAATATAAAAATTCTCCTCTCCTTCATCTGTACAGTATATCATGGCTGACTTTTGGATATTCAGCAGCAGGAGTGAACATACCATTGGTGCAACTTGTGTGGTCAAAGTGGTAATGGGCTCACTAAGTAAGATAAGGAATCAGTCACTCTAGGTTATGCTTAAAACTTAAAATATTTAACGGGACTCCAGCTATCGTGTAAAAATCAGACATTTCGGTCACAAAGACCTTTCTCAAACATACTCTGTCCAGAAGGCTATAGAGTACATAGAGACAATAGGATCTGCTGTGGAGAACAGCATAGAGGCAATAGGATCACATTGGTGAAAGGTTTGTAAAAACTACAACATGCATCATTAGGAGCAATGTAGCTCACTACTACCTCCATACCCGATGGAATTGTGCATTATCATGACCTGGTGGACTAGAAAGGACTCATATATAGTGATGGACGATCCCGCTAATGTTCGGGTTCAGCAAACTCGCCCAGACTTTTTTTAAAGTTCGGGTTCAGGGCTGAACATGACTCAAACTTGAGTCCGAACCCCGAACTCTGACTTTAAAGTTATGGGATGCCGTGGGTGACTGTAAAAGAAAGAAGATAGGTGATTAAACAGCATTATACTTACTGGATCCCACCATCCCATCATCCCGCACATCTACTTGCGGGGCCACTCATTAACTTCTGGGATATTCACTGCCGAGAGACCCAACAACCAAGCACAGATGCTGTCACAGAGAATGGGCGTCTGTGATTGGCTGTTGGAGTAATCTGGAATCAGCCCATATATTCTGGCAGGGTTGATGCTAGAATGTATGGGCTGGTTTCAGGTTACTTCAACAGCCAATTACTGACACCTATTCTCTGTGACAGCGTCTGTGATTGGTACTTGGGTCCCGTTAATGAGCGGCCCCTAAAGTAGACGTGGTGGGATGATGGGAAGGCGGGATCCAGTAAGTATAATGCTGTTTAATCACCTATCTTTTTTCTTTTAAAACTCCCTGCCCCTGAACCCGAAAAGTAACATGAACTTCCCAGAAAAGTCTGTGTTCGGGATCTGTGCCCGGTATGGACCTCGAACTTTACAGTTCGGGTTCGCCCATCACTACTCATATGTTGTTCTTGCACACATTCTCTTTACTGTCTGTGTCTGCTCCTGTTCTGCAGGGCTGTAAATCTTTGCAGCAGTACGAGCAATTACAATATGTCATGGTCTACACTGATGAATGTAATTCGTACCAGTGTAATCCATTGTATAGCCATTTGTGAGGAACATTACCATCATGTCTATTATACTTGAATGATAATTCTTTAGTATGTTCAAATCTCAGCTAAATGACTAACCTGCCGCAGACCTTAACATTTTCATTATCACTCTTCAGTCTAAGGCTCTAAGGCATTTTTAAATCACTTTAACCTGAGCATACAAAAGTGACAAATGTATAGTGACCTTGCAGCTCTACTGTTAGTAATATAGAGGAAAATGACTCTTCATAATGTAATATGCATAGAATGATTTGTTGGTACTGAGAGAGATGGAAAAAAGAGCCACCAAAGGGAACAGCTTATTCAGCTCATTTCTCTTGCCACTACTACTACAGATGAAGTATTACAAGCAACTGAAGGGAATCTTTCAGTAGCGTGAACCCTCCTAAACCATATAGATAGGCATGTAGGTCATAGGTATCTCCAATCTTATGCCAAAGAAATACACATTGTTCTCAAACGCCGGCATCTGAATGAAATCTTGCGCTTTTTCCTAACACGAGAAAAGACGCTTTCAGCGTAAGATTTCATTCAGATGCCAGCGTTTGAGCCGCGCTAGGGGCCGCGTCACCATAGGTAAGCATTGGCAGCGTTACCGTGGCGGTAGCACTGCGTTAAGGCTGCCAAAACCTATGTCTTTAACGCAAGCCCACTTTAACGTTAATCTGACCCTATCCTATGCGTTTTGTTGTGCTCTCACCATTTCTTCAGAAGAAATCTATATACAGGAGCAGATGGAAGCATACATTTATAGGCAAAAAGGTGCGCCATGCAGCCTTTTTTGAAAAACCCACCACTAGCAGTGAACGCCTATACGAACATCAACTGACACAGATAATCATACTTCCATACAAAATAATAAATATCATAACATTTTACATGCTTAACAGGTAATTAAAAACAAAACATATACTGAATTTAAGATTCTATAAACTCAAACAATTGTAAAATGCTTAAAAATAAAAATGATGTGTCCAATAAAATATGATCTGGTTTCTAGAACTCATGTGGGAGAACTACCGACAACTCTATCAGAAGCAGTGCCAAATTGTCTGAGCCACTGGCACATTTATTAACCACACCAGGTGAGCCGATCTGAGGTTGCCTAAACATTTCATAGATAAGTCCCTACTGCGCTTACTTTTCCTTCCAGTTTCTATATATGCCGAGTGTCATTACCATAATCAGTCTGATTCTCTCGCTTGACTCTACAGCCATATGACCCAAGCCTAAGCAAAAGAATTGGCCACACTGCATGCTGTTTGGCTGGCGGCACTCCGCTGCACACTGTTCACAGCCTCAGTCTACCCCACCAAAACCCCCTTGGTTTCCACCATGTCCAACAACTTCCTTAGCAATAAAAAATCGTTTACGTCACAAAATACCTATGGACCTACTCTTCTTCCTTAAACAACAAATACTACCTTTTACCAATTGGCTTTAAGATATCACTATGACACACACAGGTGCATCTCAATGAATTAGAATTAGTGATGGGCGAATCCTAAATTACTCGGAATCGCTTGACTCTAGCGAGTCCGAGCCCAGGACTCGCTACTCGTTGCGAGTCTAGCGAGTCCAATGTTAATGAATGGGGAAGCGAGTAATAGCGAGTAGTGTGAGATTTACAAATCGCAGATGTGTGTCGGAAGCTTCAGCCTGAAGCAATCCTAGTTTTGTCATTTATTTGCATTGCTCGTTTACTTTGTAAGTAATCGCTGACTCGCACAGATAAGAGTCCTGTCTCCTCTGTGCTGGCTGCCAGCTCCAGGGTCCTAGAGCCTGCCTGCTGCCTGATGTAGTAGTGCTGAGATTGTTCTCAGTCTGCTCATTCCCTGTGTACAGACATGAATGTCTGTGCACAGAGATGATGTAGCAGAGCTGAGATTGTTCTCAGTCTGCTCATTCCCTGTGCATAGAGATCTATATCTATACACAGGGGATGTAGCAGAGAGGACATCGCGTTTTGGACTGCGTCGGACGGAAGAGGATTTTTTTAATTAAAGATGGAGTCCCTAATGGCTTTTTTTTTTATTTCTAATAAAAAATTTTCTTTGTGTTGTGTTTTTTTTAAACAATTTAATAGAAATTCATGGCGGTCATGTCTAATATTGGCGTGACCACCATAAATTTCGGGCTTAGGGCCAGCTGATAATACAAAGCTGGTATTAACCCCTTTATTACCCAGCGTGCTACCGCCACCAGGGCCGCTGGAAGAGCGGGGTTCAGCGCCAGAGGATGGCGCTTCAATGAACGCGCCATCTTCTGGGGCGGCTGCGGGCTGCAATTTGCAGCGGGGGGTGCCCAGAAAGCTTGGGCATCCCTGCGCTGCGGATTCCAGCCCCCAGCTGCTTAGCTGTACCTGGCTAGACATAGAAATTGCGCGGAGCCCCACGCATTTTTTTTAAATTATTTCATGAAATTCTGAGATTCTGACTCTGACTCTGAGACTCTGACTCTGAGACTCTGACTCTGAAATTCATTAAATAATTTTAAAAAAATGCGTGGGGCTCCGCGCAATTTCTATGTCTAGCCAGGTACAGCTAAGCAGCTGAGGGCTGGAATCCGCAGCGCAGGGATGCCCAAGCTTTCTGGGCACCCCCCGCTGCAAATTGCAGCCCGCAGCCGCCCCAGAAGATGGCGCGTTCATTGAAGCGCCATCCTCTGGCGCTGAACCCCGCTCTTCCAGCGGCCCTGGTGGCGGTAACACGCTGGGTAATAAAGGGGTTAATACCAGCTTTGTTATACAAGCTGGTATTAAGCCCGAGATTCTTAATGTCAGGCCACGTTTGACCCAGCCACTAAGAATCTCCAATAAAGGGTTAAAAAAACACAGAGAAAATTTTTTATTTGAAATAAAAAAAAAAGCCATTAGGGACTCCATCTTTAATTAAAAAAATCCTCTTCCGTCCGACGTAGTCCAAAACGCGATGTCCTCTCTGCTACATGCACAGGGAATGAGCAGACTGAGAATAATCTCAGCACTGCTACATCATGTCTGTGAGCAGGCGGGCTCTAGGACCCTGGAGCTGCACAGAGAAGACAGCTGGACTCGGCTCGCAAAGAAACAGCAGTTACTTTGCGAGTTTCCCTGCTATCACTGGCACAGTAGCCAGTGATGACTCGCACGAGTCTAATGCAAACAATGGCAATCCTAGTTTTGTCAGCGTTTCTGACAAAACTAGGATTGATATTGATTTGCATTGGACTCGTGCGAGTCATCACTGGGAAACTCGCCGAGTACCGAGTCCTGCGAGTCCCTTACTACTCGCCGAGTAACGAGTCCTAGCGAGTAGATTCGCCCATCCCTAATTAGAATATCATCAAAAAGTTAATTTATGTCAGTAATTCAATACTTAAAGTGATCTATTTCAAGTGTTTATTTCTGTAAATGTTGATGATTATGGCTTACATCCAATGAAATCCCAAAGGTCACTATCTCAGAAAATTAAAGTAGGGAGTATGAAGGGTTTGAGAGATAAAATATGACCTAAATAAGTATCAGAGGCTTCACCTTGTGTGGTTGTGAGAGTCACAACCACTATAAAAGCAGATCACGGCTGCTGCAGGCCCCAGCGTGGTGCATATAGAGTAAGGAGGATGAAGGGTAAAAACCGCACTGCTGTATTCCACGAGACATCAAAGAGTGAATATAATATTAATTTATTAGTTAACGCGTTTCAGGGCTCACTGGCCCCTTCCTCAGGACAAATCAATATCATATTGCCATGTTTCAGGGAGTCCTGAAACGCATTGAATAATAAATCAATATTATATTCACCCTTTGATGCATTTGTGGAATACGGCATCACAGTCTTTAACCCTTCATCCCTATTTAAATTTTCTGAGACCTTTGGGTTTTTATTGGTTGTAAGCCATAATCATCAACATTAACATAAATAAACACTTGAAATAGATCATTCTGTAGTGACTCTATATAATATATGTATTTCATTTTATGTATTGAATTATTGAAAAAAAATAACTTTTTGATGATATTCTAATTCATGGAGATGCGCCTATACATGTTCACATTGGGATCTTTCTTTGCCGACCCTGGCACTTGCACCTCCTCCCAATATCTCTTCCAGCTATGGTGACTCAACCAAGTACCACGTTTACCAATCCAGCAACCCAAAACCCGAAACTGTACCATCATCAACTAACACAATATCATACATACATAATAAGGGGCAAGAAATGAAAGAATTCAATTGCCCTTTGTTAAACAGACAATCAGTCTCTCCTACTGAATTGTGTTGTCTCTTTACCTATAAATGGGGAGCGGCCCCCGCTCAATGACATCATTTTGCTTCATTGGGACATATGGAAAGTGTTTGTTGAGATGTAGCAACCCCCTTTGATATGTAGGTATATAATTAGTATGCAGCTTTCTAAGAATAATATCTATTAACTAGGATATAATTAAGATGTCTTGAACATTTCAGACATATATGTGGATTTCCTCTGCTGCTTTATTCCCCCACCGCTATCGTTGAAGATACTGTGTTTTCTCGGGCGCCTTTATGTTGAAGCTCTTTACATCTTCTCGTTACATTTGCAGTCATTAGTCTTAAGACGTTTTACACTGGAAATAATTTTCTAAAAAGTGATGTAAAATGCAATGAAACCTGTAGATATTAATAATTATTTCTTTTGAAGCTGGAAGTTAAAATGGCTTAGTGCACAGATTTCTCAACTCTTGAATAAGTTATAATGATTTCGCAGACTCGCTTTGTAAAGCCGTGACAGTGTATTATAAAAGTTTATTCATCTAGAATTTACGTCAGATTATCAGGTTTTCAGTCTTATGGGATGCCATAAAAAAGTATAATTAAAAGCCTGTTTTGTAATTGTAGAAATCTTTCAACAAGACGGCACAAAATAAAATGCATAAATAGTATTGATAATTTAATTTTAAATCTTACATACTATTTAAAGGGAACCTGTCAGCAGGATTTCATTAAAGGGGTATTTCTATCTCCAGGATCATATCCTGATATGAGTAGGTGTAATGGTACCTTCACACGCCGCAATGAGGCGATCTAACATGCGCGTGCACGTTTTTCATGCTCGCCTCAGATCGCCGATGGCGGTATCACACGCCGCAATCTCGCCCTGAAATAAAGGCGATGTGTCGCCCCGGAAATCACCTCACCCTCAGCGGAACCATTCCGGTGGAATTCCCTTACCGCTTCACACGCCGCAATCTCAAAGGCAATGTGGGCGTACATGTTCAGCAGCCCGAGGACATAGGTGTGCCGCAGTGGTCCACACCGCGCCCCATAGCTGCTCATTGGACAACACAACTGCGTTACGATTGGCCAGCCTGCTCTGAGGGCGCAATAAGAGAAGTCATTAGTTGCACCAACACCAACATGGCGCAGAATGGAGACTACAGCACGCTGTGGCACCGCGCTACGGAAATCATAGGCGACGCTGATTCCATCACTTTCGCCCTATCACATGCCGGAAATATCGCCTTCATGATTGAGGCTGATTTAAGAGCAGTGCTCAGGAATCAGGTGACAGGCTAGAGGCGATTTATCGCCGCAAAATTCCCCAATCACACGCCGCAACTGTGAGGCAATTTCACGGCGAGCGATTACTCCGGGGCGACATATCGCCTTTAGGATTCCCAGGCGATATTAGCAAATCCCTACAATTAGAAATGTTGTATAGTTCTCCTGGATAGCCAAGTCTATTTTCCTCATGTGCAGAACATTACAGCTTAAGTATCCATGGTTACGACCATAAGAAACTAACTGTCACTATATGAATGGTCGTAACCACGGATACCTAAGTTCTGCAATGTCCTGCAAATTAGGTAACAGACATAGCTAATCAGGAGAACTATACTACATTTCTAATTGGAGGTATATGCAAATAATATTATTACACCTACAATATATTGAGATGGGATATTGGAGATTGAACACTCCTTTTAATAAAGTACAGACAGGCCATATTAGCACTCTAATACTGATTGAAATGATATCTGTGTTGAAGAAATCCATTTTGTGTTTTTTTAAGTTTTCTTGCAATTCTATATTTATGCATTGGGGCAGAATTATGGACAGGATCTCATCTTGGTGGGTAGAGTTAATTTCTTCAATGAAACAAAACTCCATAGACTAAAACAGTGTGAGCCACTTAATCTGTTTGCAGGTCACATGGGCAGAAGAGCACAAGATGATGGATACTGGGAATAAAGTGATTGGTAAGTATAGTAATACACTTGCACATAAATACATAGGTAATTAGGACAGATTCAAAGATAAAAATGTTGTTAGGATTTCTTCATTAAAGAAAGTGACTACTAGTCCCTAGAAGCTGCACCAAACTTGTCTTGTGGCTGTTTCAAGTATTGCAGCTCATTTCCATTGAGTTGCATAATAGTTTATGTATATGCTAATCTCAACCTGTATTTTTGACTTGCAGCAAAAGCTATGTGATTCAGGGAAAAGCTGTGCACACACATTGGTTTAGTTTTTTTGCCCAAACAGAAATCTGTACAGGTTTTTCCTGCGTTTTGAAAAGAATAAGCATGTCAATTCTTTTCTGCATTTTTGCTGCAGTCAATGGCCAAAACACAGCAAAAATGCGGTACAAAAACGGCAAAACATAGCAAATCTCTGGCCAGGAAATCTGGAGATACTAGAAACTTGTAAAGATTTTGCTGCATTTATACCGCAAAAACGCCCTCTGTGAACATAGCCTTAACTGAGATTTCCAGGACTTTAATATTGATGACATGACTAAGGGCCCCATTACATGTAGCAACAAACCAGTGATCCCGACAACGATCTGACCTGGCTGGGATCGCTGGTGCGTTGCTGCGTGGTCGCTGGTAAGATGCCAGACAGGCAGACTTACCAGTGATCCCTATTCTGCGGCCCACACCCGACGGTCGTTGGGATCATTCAGGGTCTCGGGCGCAGACTGGGGATCACTGGTCGTTGCCCCTGTCACACACAGCGATGCAGCCTGGCCAGCAGGAGATCGCTGATTGAAAAATGGTCCAGGCCATTCGTTACCGATCAGCGATCTCCCAGTGGGGGTCCGATCGCTGATGTGACTTACCGCAGCCAGGTTCTGCACGTCGCAGGCGTTGACTCTCCTCTGTCACGGAACCGCGCCTGCGGCTGTGGAGCCCTGTGGTCCAGATCAATAGGGGTGATGGCTGAACAGTAGGGATGTTGTCTTCGTGACGCCACCTGTGAGAGGTCCGGTAACTGTACCGGCGCTGCGGGGCCTCCAGGGGATGGAATGCAGCAAGATGGGACGCTCCCCACAGGATGAGTGGGAGTCCCCGGGGCCAGGAGCTGCGCAAGATGTTGTGAGGCAGCTGCGGTAATACTGCTGTTAGGTTCAGGAATCAGGCGCAGACACTTCAGAGTCTTTTTAGGTACCTTTACTGGTGGTAATCAGGTACGCCAGACCGGATAGTGAAGTCAGCACTCCTGGAGGTTCACAGCAAGCAGTTGTAGTAGGCTTCCTTTCTCTATTTCTCTGATTAAGGTCGGGTGGATATGGAATCCAGCCGGACCGGGCAGTGTGTTCAATGGAACTCGCTTCACCTGGTTAGCAGCACTGAGGGCACTGTAAAAGGGTCTGAGCAGGATCAGTACTCTTCCCTGGGCTCTCGCTGGTAGGTGCTTCAGGCGGAACAGGGGGCTAGACTCCCTGTGGCTGTATACTGGTTCTCTGTGGTGGCTAGTAGCTCTCACAGCTTCGGTTCCAGTAACCGGTTTGGCAAGGGAAGGAGTTAAGGTAACTCCGTTGTCCCTGAGAGGTGTCTTCTCCTTTCCTCTGACCCCAATTGCAAGGGTTTCCTCACTTGCTAGCTGGCTGATTGGGCCTAGTGTGTACCTCATAGGATGGAGGTTACACACAGGCTGGCAGCTCTTGTAGCGACTGCACACACTCTGAAGTTTCTCCCTCCAAGACTCTATTTATAGGGGGAACTGGCTCAAAGTGACCAGTGGAGCTCCCCCTAGAGGCTCGGGGTGAAACCAGGTGTTCTAAGGTGTTATAAGTGTTGTTAGGTGTTTTGTGAGTTTGTTTTGCTGTGACTTACGCCATTCATGCCCTAAGGAGTTCTGTGGTGCCCAACAGTTGTCAGGGTGCCACAGATGCATGTCACACACAGCGATATCGTTGGTGAGGTAACCGCAATGTTACAAAACCTGAGACATTGTGGCAATATCGCTAGCGATATCGCTGTGTGTGAAGTACCCCTTACCTTAGGATAGTTTATCAATGATGGAATGGTGGGAGTGTGAAACCCAACACTCACACCGATCAGCTGTTCCCAATGTTGATTCCGCTGGCTAGAACTGAATAGCTTTGTGAACTGTCTAGTGGCCATGACTAGGTATTGCCTATCTGACCGCTATTCGCATTATTAGGAGATGGAAGTGCAATATCCAGCCGCGGTCACTATTCCGTCGATGGAGCTAAGCAGCTGCAAACTGAGTAGACCTGGATGTTGGTCAACAGCGATCAGAAGGGGGGTGCCAGGTGTTGTACCCACCTTGATCAGACATTGACGGCCTATCCTAAGAATAAGTCATTAATGACCCAGACAATCCTGTTAAACTAGATGGGTATGTTTCTATTTCCATTCTTATTAATTACAGCACATTGCAATCAACTCCCCTTGGAATAACGTATGACTTTCAGAAAGTCACACAGTATACAGTACTGTTATAGATTCCATTTTGCCAGTACTGCTCTACACATATTTCTCATGCTGATATCACAAACTGTGAAAAGAAAAAAATAAAGTAATAAGTGGGAGATAAGTGGGAGTGAAGAAGGTAATGAAGAAAAGATCTGAACATACTGGAGAACTGACGGAGGTATGCTTGGTACATGCTGTAAGTAGATGTACGTTTTATAACATGAAGGAACTTCTTAACTAACAGAACACAAGTTTAATATTTCCCAAGGAAGTTGAAGCAAAGTAAATACTTTTATGGCTCATAAATGACACAATAGATGTTCCAAGAATACAAAGCGCATTCATTTACATGAAATGTACTGTAAATTAGCCATAAGCCACTGGTAATTTAGCCAAGAAAAAAATCCTATAAGAATTCATTATTCATAGTAGTTTGTAGCTCTGCTGCTGTTTAAACCAGAGTTTTTTTTCCTTTGGCTATCAAAGTTGAAATTGAAGCTGCAGCTGCTGAATGTGTGGTGGGCGGCTCTGAAGGTGACGAGTAAGTCATAGGTCAGGTCGACGTGAGGGGTGTGTCTGAGCTTATGGCTCCCCATCCCCTCAGCCTTAAGTATTTCTGCTTCCCTCCACCAGATGTCACAGACTGAGTTCATTTCTCATCTAGGTCTCATGTTGTGCAGACATGCTGCACTACTATTCCCTTCACCTGAAGAGATGTCTTTTTCCTGGTCTGTGGATGACAGTGGGCCCTTGGAATATAATATATATATACGTCTACTGTATAAATAGTGCATGCAACTGTTGTGGGATCTGGGTTATACAAGGTTGGCTTACATTGGTTACCAATTGGTTAGACAATGGGTTTGTTTCTATATGAGCTGTAAAAACAAAATTGCAGTAAATTTTCATTTAAGGCAATTTGCAAAGTTGGTTTACTTTTTTTCTCTGTATGATCTCCATATACTGTAATAGGGCATATTTAAATGGGTTCATTTTGTGAGAAAACACCTTAAGGCTAGGGTCACACTTGGCTGCGTTTTTTAAGGTTGTTTTTGACAGCCTGCGTTTTTGCTGTTAGGTCTGGAGCAGTCTTAAAAAAACTCAAGCGAAAACTCATGGTACCATTTAGTGCCATGCAAATTTGCATGCGATTCCCATAGGGCCCCATGTTACGAAATTGCTTGGTTTTTTTTAAAAACACCACAAAACTCATCATGATGCATTTTTTGGTGCTGAGCCAAAAACTCATACTTTAGCCATGCTTTTTTGGCATTGGGGCATGTATTTTTTTTGTATTGTGGCCTATGGATGAGTTTTTGCATGCGTTTTTTACAAAATACAAGTGTGAAAAATTCATGGGAAAAACTCATCCACAACACAAGTTTGACCCTAGCCTAAGAGAGGATTTTAACAGTTCTAAAAAAAAGTTTAGTATTAATCAGAAATGCCCTGAAAAGCTTTTTATTATGCTCCAAGGTCACCCCAGACATGACAGCATAATAAACCAAGGGCCTTGAAAGGGATAAAATATTTTAAAATGAATATGCTCACTTGTCTTAGGCCCATTCCTCACATATCCAGCTCTGTTAGCCCACTTCCAGTCTTCGGATCTTTAAAGAATAAATAGACCTCAAGTGGTCACCTGTGGTGCAATACATGTCGATAACATACAATCCCCACATGTTAGTGATTCGCCCACCAGGGCCGTGGGGTACTTGGAACCAGGAGGCAGTTCTGCTGGGGAGTGTCATGTGGGTCAAGACCCGGCTACATGGCCCTGGGCGGTCAATAAAAGGGGGGGGAAATAATTATTTTGGAATTAATGTGACATTACCGGTGGTGGGCGGCCATGAGTAGCTGCCGTTGCAGTCGGGACCTCTGGGGTTGATGGGAGTAGCAGCGAGGATGTTAAGCCCTCCACGGGTAGAGCTGGTCCCCAGGGTAATAGTTAAGTCAATGGATATGCAGGGGTGCCGTGTTCACAGTCTCAGGCAGTCTCCTGCTCCTGGATCACAGAATCAGTCTATCTTCCCTCAAGCATAAGAATCACAGTTTCAGACAGGATAGAGCTTCCACCGGGTTTTCTCTCTTTTCTCAGGAGTTGGTAAAGTTTACAACAGTTCAGCAGCAGCTGCAGTGTGGTCTAAGCAGCCGGGATGGTTCATCTGCGCCACCCCCTTTTGTGTCTCTTTCGGGCCTTTTCGGTATGTCTGCATGCTAGCTGCAATACAGCAATTCAAGCTGAAGGCTTGGCTCTAAGTTTAATATACCGGTACATTAAGGGAAAAATATCCAATGGGAGAAATGCGTAACTCTCGCGATATATCATATAGATGATACATGGACTTTTATGTATGTTTATTGAAATGTGGAATGATCATATTCTTATTTTGTATTCTTATTTTGTTCTCTTATGTACATAGATAAATCTTATTCTGAAGAAGGCACAATATGTTAGTGCCGAAACGTCAAATTGTGATATGAAAACCAATATCTTGACTACGGTGTCTCAATAAAGCATACTGATTCCATATCTGAGCTACGATCCAGCAGTCACAAGCTTTTAGTGGGTGACCGACCTACCGGGTCCCCTAGCCCTAGTACGTCGGTCTTCTCTTCACTGTGCTGGAGGTTGGGTCTCGGGACATAAACACCCCGCAACCCTCCGGGATCCATGGTTGGAGCATACAGCGTCCTGGCCACTTTAGCAGAGCCTGCACTCTGGTTCTGGCCCAGTCCCCCAGTGTATTTGTTTATTCAAGCATACCTGGGACTTCTTCTTTCTTTTCCCACATTCTACAGCCTTGGACCCGGGCTAGCCTCCAATGTGGCACAGGCCGCCAGGTCTGTGTCCTCGCAGTCCTGTCAGGTGGTGTTCTCGCCTCTCCTTTTACTGACTGGATTACTGGTGTCTCTCGGCTGACTCTCTCCTCTTCTACTACAACCCCTGGACTTAGTGTTGTGTCCTCTGTGTTCTGTTGTTACCTCCCCTAACTGGGTCCTTCTCTAACTTTCCACCCACCACCTGGCTCCTCCTGCTATCCCGTTGCTGGGCATAGAGTCCCTACCCTTCGGGATTGTGTTGGGTGTGTGTGTGGGGAGACCTATTTACCACTCCCAGCTGCTGCACCATCTAGTGGTGACCGGTCCACAAGGGTGCCACATTAGCATGGCATGTGGTACACGTCATTGGCATTTGTTGTGGTCCATATGACCCCATAAAGATCTGAAGATCAATTCAAAGACCCGAGGCAGCAAACAGAGTATTGAGCGATAAGTGATAGCGGCCAGATAGGTAAGGGGCAATCACAGGACAAGTACCGTAAGTATAAATTGCTTTTATTTATTAAACCTTTCTTGTCCCTTAAAAATATTTAGCAAAATCGTAGCCGTATTTTGTTTGATTTGTGGATATCAAATCCTGAAAATGTTGTTACTAGTCGATGCACTCTTCTCTATCTAACCTTAAGATTAATGTTTGCAGGTACGGTTGTTCCTTTCTTGCATACAAATGTGTTTTCTATTGCTAAACATAAGCAGCATGTGTTACAGCTTCATGAACAGAAGACCAAATGAAGAAAATAAATACGAGCTGCCAATTTTACAACATGTGATTTTTTTTCTCTTTACAGGTATTTTTCTAGCTTACAAGTTACAACATTTAACATCGCGTCTCGTGAAGGAACCGCAACAACCATTGTTAAGCCGGAACATTAATAACATTGCTACTTACTGAGGTCAAAGAAAACTATTAAAAAGGCCACCTTAAATCTGCAGCTGAGGAAAGAGATTTTATTGCTTTTGTGTGACCTTGACATTCACCAATGGTCAAGTTATAAGTTTAACCCTTTACTTTATAAACTATTTACAGCTATCTTCTAGACCCCTAAAATGCTGTCAGGTTTCATATTCGTTTTGTAGCAACAAACCATTGCCTAACAGCCTATACATACAGAAAAGCATATAAAACTTAGTAAAATATAATGTTTAGTAAGCGGTAAAGAATAACTTGAATATTCATTTTATATTTATAAGTCATTTTTATATTAGATGAGGTTTAACCAGTTAACCAGTTTAAACCAGTTTTAACCATTAACCAGTTTAAAAATATTAGAAATAAGAAAATAGAATTACCGTATATACTCGTGTATAAGCCGACCCGTGTATAAGCCGACCCCCCTACTTTTGCCCCCAAAACCTGGGAAAATCTATTGACTCGTGTATAAGCCGAGGGTGGACCCTAGCACAAGTATACAGCCCCCAGCAGTGTGGTATACACCAGTCCCAGAGGTAGATACAGCAGCCCCAGTGGTAGTATACACACAGCCCCAGTAGTATATACAGCCCCAGTGGTATATACAGCCCCAGTGGTAGTATAGACGCAGCCCTAGTAGTATATACAGCCCCAGTGGTAGTATATACAGCCCCAGTGGTAGTATACAGGGCCCCAGAGGTATATACAGCCCCAGTAGTAGTATATACAGCCCCAGTGGTAGTATATACAGCCCCAGTGGTAGTATACAGGGCCCCAGAGGTATATACAGCCCCAGTGGTAGTATATACAGCCCCAGTGTTAGTATACAGGGCCCCAGAGGTATATAGCAGCCCCAGTGGTAGTATACAGGGCCCCAGAGGTATATACAGCCCCAGTGGTAGTATATACAGCCCCAGTGTTAGTATACAGGGCCCCAGAGGTATATAGCAGCCCCAGTGTTAGTATACAGGGCCCCAGAGGTATATAGCAGCCCCAGTGGTAGTATACAGGGCCCCAGAGGTATATAGCAGCCCCAGTGGTAGTATACAGGGCCCCAGAGGTATATAGCAGCCCCAGTGGTAGTATACAGGGCCCCAGAGGTATATAGCAGCCCCAGTGGTAGTATACAGGGCCCCAGAGGTATATAGCAGCCCCAGTGGTAGTATACAGGGCCCCAGAGGTATATAGCAGCCCCAGTGGTAGTATACAGGGTCCCAGAGGTATATAGCAGCCCCAGTGGTAGTATACAGGGCCCCAGAGGTATATAGCAGCCCCAGTGGTAGTATACAGGGCCCCAGAGGTATATACAGCCCCAGTGGTAGTATACAGGGCCCCAGAGGTATATACAGCCCCAGTGGTAGTATACAGGGCCCCAGAGGTATATACAGCCCCAGTGGTAGTATATACAGCCCAAGTGTTAGTATACAGGGCCCCAGAGGTATATAGCAGCCCCAGCGGTAGTATACAGGCAGCCCCAGTAATGCAGGGCCCCCCCAGCCTGACTCCGGTCACCTGTAAAGCAAACTATACTTATCAGTGTCCCGCTGTCCGCGCCCGCCGCTGCCGACATCGCGATCCTCCATCTTCACGCGACTTCTTCCTGTTTCCTGTGCTCGTCGCAGGGAATGACGTCATTGCCGGCGACGAGCACAGAAACAGGAAGAAGACGCATGAAGATGGAGGATCGCGTACGGCAGCTGCGAGCGGGTGCGAGCGGGACACTGATAAGTATAGTTTGCTTTACAGGTGACCGGAGAGACGCTGGGGGATCCCTGCATTACTGGGGATGCTGGGGCTGCTGTATACCGATGTATACATCGGTATGTACCGATGTATACATCGGTATACAGCACTGACTCGCGTATAAGCCGAGGGGGGTACTTTTCAGCCCAATTTTTGGGCTGAAAAACTCGGCTTATACGCGAGTATATACGGTAATCTACTTCTTAGTGAAGTTGCAAAATGGCATGATCCTTGTATATCATTTATGTATAAAAAAGTTTTAAAACCTGAAATCCGAATCCAACCATGATGTGTCCAGTATGGCAATAGCAGACGGGGAGAGTTGTAGCAGGAGGGCAGAGAATATCTAAGGAAAACTGGGAAGCTTGTTTGACCCTGTAGACTGGAGTGCCCTTGCTGACTCTGTTTCCCAGAATTATTTTTAAAGGTCAGGATGTCTGGGCTGACACCCTTGCTCTGCTCCTGACCAGCCCTGGGCTAACACCCCCTCCCTCCACCCAGAGAAAGGAACAGCAACTCCACCAAAATGACTCTAAGGTAAAGGTTTCTGGAAGACATCAGCAAACCTGCACAGCATCCAAACAGCTCAAGGTCAGAGTAAAGAATGAACTCTATCAGCAACAACATCTGATGGGTCATGGGGCTACTTATATATACTTGAAAATAAACAGTCTGTTTAAGAGCGCTGGGAAAGAAAGATAATGGGAGATTATTGATCCAAATCCTTTATTACGTCCCTCAGTGAACACACAACGCGTTTCAACGGACAGGTAGCCGTCTTCATCAGGTGTATAACCAGTATAGCCAGTTATAGCCAGTTTAGCAGCGGCTGGTGACCGCCGACGGCAAGGGAGCCAGTTTAGCAGCGGCTGGTGACCAGCCAACGGCAAGAGAGGGGGATGCCGGAGCATTACACCGCTGTTTTGCAAGGGCGCACAACACCCCCAGGTGAGGGTATAAGATTGCCTACTATAACCCACTACCTTAGATAGATCTTCACATTGCGCCCCACTCTCTTTTTTCTTGCACGGGGCTACTTATAGGCTGGGGGAGTGGACAACCATGTCACCTGATACACACAACCACAGCAGCTCACCTGGCGATCCACAGTCAGCTAATACCATGGACAGCTAATACTGCCGCTACAGCTACTGAAATTAACTTCCTAACATATTTCTGAACCCACAGGTTCCTTCATCAGATGAAGCTTTGGGATGAACACCAAAGAGATGTATGTATGGCCTTTTTTGTCTGTCTTTAGTATTTCCCGTCTACCCGGACTTTAGATACTAAATTGATGTTTTCGCTTTTTTATACCTTTTGTGCAAGAGAGAAATGAATTTGCCTTTTGATAACCAATATTGAATAAGAAAGACAAACATGTTCCATCAGAATAGCTCCACATAGTCATTGCTACATCGTCGTATTGCTTTGTGCTCCACGATTAATAGGAATATATGACGTACCTCATCTTCTACCCCAGTCATGTCCACCCAGTAACATGAGTAAATCAAATGATGGAAAGGAGTTATTTAAAGTTAATTAAATATGCTAAGAGCATTTTCAGAAGAAGTTCAGTATGAAACAATACGCTCAGTGAATTCCCTACAAATCACTGATTATTAATGTTATTATTATGATAATAAGCATCTTAACCCGACCATGAAATAAGCAGCTGATAAGTGATGGATTCTCACAGAAGGTAAATGAAAATAAATAATGAAAACTCAGATTGTGGTCTATAAATGGGAAAAAAAGTCAAATAGGAAGCTTAAATTTCATAACAAGGAAAACTTTTTTTTAAGAAATTTGCATGTCAAAAAAGCAAGCAACTAATAAAATCTGAAGAGTTCAGAGACATTGCCGAACCAACCCAATTAGATATTTGTGCTTCTTGGCTGATGAAACTTGATTACGGTACTTGAGGTGGTAGAAGCCACCAGTCTCCATCCTTCGAACAAAAAGGGACAGATAAATCATCCCTTTAATTTGTAATGGTGTATTATCAGACACCACTAAAAGTAGGAGTTCAAAATAATTACAAAATTAAGCGGTGTCTGTCACTTCATCTAACAATATTCAGTAGTACCAATGAATATATTTTGTAAGAGAAATTAACTTCTTTCTCAACCTTGGAGCCACTTCTTCTCCCCGTGTCTCCCAAAATTATCATGTTGGTAAAAAAAAATTTAAAAATCTGTTTTGGTCAAAGAAAAATGGACTGAAAGCTCACCTTACAGCTCCAATTGAACAGTATTAAAAAGGGAAAGGGGATAAAGAATTGAGGAGCATTCAACACAGTGAGCGAACAGGCAGACACAGCCAGATCGTGTTGCAGCTTCTACCCTGTTTCCCTCAAAGTAAGATATTAATTTTAACTCCCAAAGATGCCCTAGGTCTTATTTTCAGGGGCTGTCTTATTTTTCCTTGATCCCCATCATCCCCTTGCAGCCCCCAATATCCCTTTGCTGCCCCCGTCATCCCTTTGTAGCCCCCAATATCCTCTTGCATCCCCCAATATCTCCATCATCTCCATGCAGCCCTCATCATTCTTATGTAGCCCCCAATATCCCCATCACCCCATGCAACGCCCAATATCCCCATGCAGCGCCCAATATCCCATCATCTCCATGTAGCCCCAAATATCCCCATCATTCTCCTGCAGCCCCTAATAACTCCATCATCACCTTGCAGCCCCCAATATCCCCATCATCCCCTTGCAGCCCTCAATATCCCCATTAAGGTACCTGCAGAAAGAAACACACGCACTCTTGCACACACTCTCACCGATCCACCGCTGCAGGTATTCTAGGCCACTGGGCACCGCACTGAGCTCTCTCAGCTGTCATAGAGTATGGAAACCGCTGGCCAATCAGACATCAACATCTGCTGGCATTTGATTGGCCAGCTTCTGCTATTACCTCATTGGCCGTAGGCCTCGCATATATCTATCCATGCGAGGTGGCTGAAAGAGCTCAGAGCGGTGCCGGAATAAATACAGCGGCGGACAACAGCGGTGTGTCTGTGGCCCCATTGAAAGAAAATGTCACTGAAAATGAATGCGGGTGTGAAATCAGCCTTCCGGAGTATATTGCAAGTCAACTGGGAATGTGAGAATTTTTCTGGAAGATTTTCCAGAAAATTGCTCGAGTTCCCCATTGACTTTCATTATACTTGGGAAATGAGTCGAGCACATCTGAGCATCAACATGCTCATTACGAGTGCCAAGCACCCAAACATGGTAGTGCTCACTCATCACTAGTGCTGAGTCAAGCGCTGCTCTCCTTCAACACTGAAAATGGGTTAAATTGAATGTCTACAAGACCATCACCAGCTTCAGAGGGAAATATCCTTTAATAAAAGACAAGACTCCAGTATATGATGCAATTGTGATATTTTTAGGGGGATATTGCTACCATCTGTGCACATGATACACAAAGCAATATTTTGGCTGTAAATGTACAGCCCTTTTTTAAAGCTCTGGCAACAGCAGCTCTTGGTTGAAGATTTCTGCCTCACCTATTTCAGTGATTGCTGGAGTCTAAGCGCCTGGCTCCCTGTTGAGGGGCACAAAACAGAGAGACAGGGTAGTCAGGCTCAAGTCAGGGCCCCGCCCCAGCGCAACCCACGGCCCATCTCACACCCCATCTTGCTCCTCAAGTCAAAAGTCCAGTTTCCTTGTACACTCAAGGAGGGTCAATGTACAAAGAACCAATTAGTTCCAATAAAAAAACTTTTACTTCAACAGTCTTGTTAAACACAGGCACAATCTTGAGATGTTACTTGTTGGGGAATATTTACAGTTCCTTTAAAAGATGCAGACTGTTCCCCTTGTTTCAGTACCTCCGGGCTGCAGCCCCATATGTTGGACACCACAATCTCCGGCTGCACTAAACTTGAGTTCCAGACAGCTTTTGCCCCTTAGTCCCTATACGGAGCTAGTAGAACCAGAGTTTGGGAATGTTTCTTTGAGACTGGTTGTCATGCTGCTAGCACCATATTCACTGTTTCTTTGGGACCATGCCAACGCATGCGTACATCTACCAATGTGGTCAGTGGAAAGGATCGAATTGATTAATGGTCACTGTTCCTGTTAATACTCCAAGGACTCTTCTATAAAATTTAATGTGTGCACTTCCTTTTCATAGACTATGCCCCCCCACCAAGAGCACTAGTAATCATATTTGTTAACTCCTGACTAATGAGTAAGAAGTCTTTACCTTTAGCCCCTAGAGGGTAACAACACACTGTAACAGTATATCACAGTTACCAACCCATGAGCACCGAGGATTTTTATAGTAAGGAGGAGGGGACAATGCACTCCCACACCCCCTTACATCATCATCAACCCAAACTTCTATCTTATATCTCCAACACTCAAAT
>JARQOC010000008.1:154335726-154347658 GCA_033576535.1 Allobates femoralis
GCCCATAGCTATTCCCCTATTGACTTTTGGTGTCTTTGCTGCATCTAGAGTGATCATTCATCCAAGTAGGTTGAAGTCCTTTACCACTTCTAGTTCATAGCTGTCCTTCTCAACTGGGTACCTGTCGTACCTGGCAGTAGTCAATATCTTTGATTACTTTGTGATGAGTAGTAGTCCCATGTTTGAGCTTTCCATCTTAACACTCTGTAATAAGTCCTTCATTCCATCTATGCTTGTTGGTATCAGTGTTGTATCGTCAGCGTATTTTAGTTTGTTGCCGATTCGTCCACCAATTTTGATTCCTTCTTCTTTTTCGACAAGTCCAGCCTTCCTGAAAATAGTTTCTATGTAAAATAGTCATAAATTAGTAAGTGCCGCAACATATTTATTAAAATAAAGATAAAGAGGGCACCCCCTTTAAAAATAAAGTTGGTCAAAATGTAAACTTTTGTAAAACATCTTCTCTTTAAAAAGGTTTAGTATCAAAGATGTTAAATTATTAAAAATGCCTTAATCCCTTTGTTGCCATGCAAATGTCATTCACATTATTTTGTATGGATTTTAATTAATATGAATTTGAATCCTGATCAATTTCACACATCAACCTGCGTGCAGATGCCACTGGCAGTGTAATTAGAGATCATAAAGTGTTGAGGAACCCAACAACAGGCATGATAAATGTGATGGCATCTCTCCAGATATCATGCTACTATTGTTCAGGAGATACAGATTCTAATTAATGAGCGCACTTTTGTTACATTTGCCATGAATTGTAATGAAAGTCTGTTTATCTGTGGGATTCCACCATGGCCCATTCATCAGTACAGGGCTTACATATTGCACAGCCATTAACGAGGAATAGAAGTCTGGCTTATTTTATGAATATTTTAACATTTGTAAATTCTTACCAATGCGTCTGTGCTTGCAGAGCGGGGGTTCGCCTCATTGACGATAAGCGGCATACAACATTGAATTGAACTAATGAGATGCCACCTTACCAAGGTTCCAGTTTTAGAGGTATCCCACTAATTCAACGCAACATTGTCAGATAGAAAACCATTTTGTGCCAATATAAACAAGAACGCTATTAGATTTACAAATAGGCATTGAGTCAAATTCATCAAAGATTTTACTCCAGAATTCTGGCCTAAAAAAAGACTTACAAAGTTGAAACGTTTTGGTGCAACACATGGATGAGCTAAACTTTTCAGACTTTAGGCATTCTCAGGCCATTTTTGTTTAGATCCAAAATAGTTGGCATTGCTGGGGCAGGACAGGAGTGTGGTGACCCCTGCTTGTCAATTCATGACGAATAGTGGCATTTTCTATGGCACAAATCTTAGTCTTCGAATAGAGCAAGGTTTGTGGTGAGGCACACATGAAACATGAAGACACACACCACTTTTTAAGATACTCCTGATTCCTTAATAGGCATCCACCTCTTAATGAATCAGGCGGCTTTGACTCTAGTGCACCGCCTCTTCAAGACCAACATGAAAAAGGGGGGGGTTTTTTGGAGTGGCACTAAGACACGGGATCCACCAGTCACACGTTTAATAGAACGAATGCATAAAGGCGGAGAAGAAAGAAACGTGTGTGTATGACCGGGATCGGGGAAGAAAAGTATATAACACTCGTTTAGAGTGAAAAAATATTTTTTATTGTAACAAATCCATGTGAATAAGGTAAAAAAGCACAAAACATTAAAACCATCTAAAAAATGTGCAACACCGCACGAGATATATCACAAAAACATGCCTCCTATGATTTCTAGCAATAATGCTGAACCTGCAGGATTAACCTGGTAGCAAAAAACAGGAATAGATACATAATAACACAAATTCCCATGATAAGGAATCCAGATATGCAGTAAGGTCACCTAGCTGTTAGGGCAAAAGATAGACCAGATAGTACTATAGCTGAGGCTCAATGCAAAGTAGTGCAAGACAATAAAGTGCAATTGAAGGCAAATGAAACCTCTGATAATGCCCTATTTGAAGTGGGACCAGAATAGACCATGCAAGAGAAAAAAAAAAAAAAAGAGAAAAAACACTGCAATGGAAACACCGCATATCTGTGAATGGAAATGAAATTATAAGTTAGTCACCAGTCATAATACACCTGCAGGCAGGGAGGCATGAAAGCGTGGCTCTGGACCTACGCGTGTCGCTGCCTAAATGACAGCTTCCTCAGGGTAGAGCACCACTGGAAAGTGTGCTTCATTACCTTAAATACCCACAATAATGCACAGCACCTGTAAGGGAAATAAATGCCGTTAGCTCTTATTGAGACCTGTAGGGAGGAGTGTGGGGCTCTGTGTCTTGCATCATTGATGTTCCGGGGCACAGCGGCAGATTGACTTCCGGGTTATTGTGTTATTATGTATCTATTCCTGTTTTTTGCTACCAGGTTAATCCTGCAGGTTCAGCATTATTGCTAGAAATCATAGGAGGCATGTTTTTGTGATATATCTCGTGCGGTGTTGCACATTTTTTAGATGGTTTTAATGTTTTGTGCTTTTTTACCTTATTCACATGGATTTGTTACAATAAAAAATATTTTTTCACTCTAAACGAGTGTTATATACTTTTCTTCCCCGATCCCGGTCATACACACACGTTTCTTTCTTCTCCGCCTTTATGCATTCAAGACCAACATGAGAACCACTGGTTGTGATGAACCAATATTTATATTTTCTTTTTGCACCTGATATCATATTGAAATTAAACAAGATCAACCATAGAGGTCATGCTAAATCTGCTTTAAAAAAAGAAAGGTGCCTATATATACTAATCTTTTGTAATGTTCCATTAGCTCACCTACCTCCATAGCCGGCTTACTAGTCTCCACTGTTTCTTTCCACAATGGTAAGATGTTATTGGATCCCCAACATTAAAGGCATATTACACATAACCAAGCAAAACACAAAATGTAACAGGAAACAGAGTCCACCCTTCCGCTGTCTCACCAGGTATTAGAATATTTGTGCCTTTGGTCTTCCAGGGCCACTAACACCAATCCAGCAGCACCCTGCTTTCAGCGGGCACCCACTGAGAAAGGAATAGTGATAAGCTTAGGAAGATAACCGAGTGTAGCAAAGTCTGCAGCCAGGTGACCGAAATGTCGCAACCTGGGTATCTTTCTTAGGTAGTCGCTGATATTTAAACCGATTTCTAGAATCCAGTGCTGAAATCCTGATGAAAATAATCCAGTTCTGGTGGTCCTCTATTTAGGTCCCTAGACTGAGGCCACAATGCATATCACCCCTCATGAATGAAGCAGGCCCTCTTATATCTCCCAAGTACTCATCTCAGTATGCTTACAGAATTGATGGAATATGGCTGTGCTCTTTTAAGTTGTCATTTCAATCTTATATCTGCATAATTCTCCTCTGAGTAATGACTAAAGGCCCCGTTACACTTAGCGACGCACCAGCGATCCCGACAACAATACGACCTGGTAGGGATCGCTGGTGCGTCGCTACATGGTCGCTGGTGAGATGTCAAACAGTCAGATCTCACCAGCGATACAGCAATGATACAGCAGTCGTTGGGACCCTGTGACTCAGATCTGTAGTATTGAGGTCGTTGGTCGTTGTCCCCGTCAAACACACCGATACATGCTGCCCAGCGGGAGCCCGATGATCAAAAAATGGTCCAGGACATTACAACACGATCGGCGATCTCACAGCAGGGCCTGGTCGCTGCTACTTGTCACAAATAGCGAGATCGCTGTTGTGTCACAAAAACTGTGATGTATCAGTGATCTCGCTAGCGATCTTGCTATGTGTGACAGGGACTTAAGTCTCTGACAGAGGGGGTGAAGTAATTTACATTAATTTTGCAATACACAACCTTGGACAATGGGGCTCAGGGCCAACTAGCAAGAAACAATGTTTTAGCAAACATGAGATAACAAATAAAGGACCCACATTCTGACTAAATTAAGAATATTATCCCTAGAACATGCACTGAGAAATGCTGTGTCTTCACAGCCCAAAATTACAAAATTCTGTAAGCTTACATTCTGCAACTTTTCAAAGCAATTTACACCAGATTACTCATGATTTGGAGCCATTGAGTTAAGGTACATCAAGATACTAAATAAAGTGGGACATTGTAAGATTCTGAGTGTTCCTGTGGTATAATCATCATAATTTCTATGTCCTTTGGGTTAATGATAAAATGGAAATTGGAGTAATGATCGTACCATCCATCAGAGATAATAGTGCTACACCCATATTTGACTTGTGAGGCCATAAGTACTGTAGAGTCTTAAAAGGACATGATTGACAGACCCATACCGACCTCATCTTTCAATGACAAATGAAGCCTAATGTGTGACGAATGAGTGATAATTCTTTATTCAGAGGACAAGTCAGGAAAAAAGGATAGAAAACTTTATACATTGATTTTCTTTGTTCTGATGCAGAAATCCCAAATCAGCATCTCTGTTGGTGCAACTCATTCTGTTAACACACAAACAAAACATCCTGTATATCAATCATTAAAAATGGGGAGGATACTTTTTCAAATTATAGCCAAGTTGGCCATATTTATAATAGAGTCCAAGTTCCTCAATACAAAAATGCAATAGGTTCTCCTGAAACTCTTCTGCTATCTACTATATAATTGCCGTAGGCACTTCCGTGTCGGACCCCGAAAAGACCGTGGCTTTGTCACTCTGTGACGTCACCACGCGCGAGCAATGGCCGCGAAGCGGCCATTGCGAGTCGCTGGCCGAAAATAGAACCAGAGGCTCGGCCACAAAGTTAGCGATTTACCGCTCATGTAGCGCGAGCAATGGCCGCGAGGCCATTGCGAGTCGCTGCCTGAGCCGCCGCACCTGCCGTAAGTCTCCCTATACTTTCTATGGGGATCGCTGGCGCTCATGTAGCGCGAGCAATGGCCGCGAGGCCATTGCGAGTCGCTGACCGCACTTGCCGCACCTGCCGCAAGTCCCCCTATACTTTCTATGGGGATTACCGCAACCGCGCCACAAGTGTAACACTTGCGGCGCGGCTGCGGTAATCCCCATAGAAAGTATAGAGGGACTTGCGGCAGGTGCGGCGGCTTAGGCAGCGACTCGCAATATAAATGGCCCACATTTAGTATATATATATATATATATATATATAAAAGTAGGCAACACTCCAACATAGATGAAATAAAGGGACTTCATTCAGCCCTTAGGTCCAATGTGTTTCGGTGTGATGCACCTTGCTCAAACTTGATGAAGGTGTATCACACCGAAACATTGCACCAAAGGGCTGAATAAAGTCCCTTTTTTCACCTATGTTGGAGTGCTGCCTACTTTTATTTTTATATTATACTTGCATTGGACATCACATTTTGTAGGATGATAGCACCCTGTGATGTTCTTTTTTTCTTTTTTTTTTATTTCATTTGTATATAATATATATATATATATATATATGGGCATCACGGTGGCTCAAGTGGTTAGCACTGCAGCCCTTGCAGCACTGGGGTCTTGAGGTCAATTCCCACCAAGGACACTAAGGACAACATCTGCAAGGAGTTTGTATGTTCTCCCCATGTTTGCGTGGGTTTCCTCCGGGCACTCCGGTTTCCTCCCACATTGTAAAGACATACTGATAGGATGTTTAGATTGTGAGCTCCAAGAGAGACAGCATTACTCATGTATGTAAAGTGCTATGGAAGTAATAGCGCTATATAAATGAATAAATATTAATATTATTAATATATTTTCTCCCATGTTGTGCTCATTCTATATATGTAATTTTATTTTTCCTGAAAGAGAAGAGATCACTCTCTGAAATGTCTCGACACATAAAAATCACCAATGTTTCTGTTTTGGAAAGGCGTTATTTCCATGGCAGTGCAGCTTGGTTCTTTTTTCCCATCTCCTTTTGGATTATACATCTCCAAGGATGCTACACCAATTGTGTTCATGCTCTGAGTAGTAATTGTGGTTTTTCACAACTATCCCAGGTGAGCCTATCATCCCCTTCATGGACTGTCTCTCCCTCAGATAAATCCCAATCTGCACTACTATTGTGTCACCTCTTCTCCCATGTCCAAATAAGAGATGTGGCAGTTCATAAAATCACCATGGTCTGACTGTATTCTCCCTGGCCATGACCTCTAGTTGGGTTGTTCACTCCAATAATGTCCCTGTGCATAGACAGTAGCACACTAGGTTTGGCTTTGAATCTATGAACGTATAGCACTGCAGCACACACACATCAAAGGGCAGTGAACCTGAAGAAGCAGTAAAGACGAAACCTAGGCTTACGTTGATATGTCTATCTATTTCAGACGCTCCACAGACTGAGCCACCCGTATTTGATAATGGGCATTGATAGGACAAGATGCACACCTAGAAAGCACCATACATAGGCCTCATTGTAATGAATACATTGGATGGTTGACCATAGCACTGTTCTACCCATCATGCACTAGGTTCTCCTCACACCGGTTTTAGAATTTGCTTATTATGTGTGATGATCGCATAAGAAGTATTGAACATTTAGGCCACATGCACACGTTGAGTATTTGGTGAGTTTTTTACCTCAGTATTTGTACCAGGAGTGGGTGATAAATACAGAAGTGGTGACGTGTTTCTATTATACTTTTCCTCTGATTGTTCCACTCCTGGTTTTGGCTACAAATCCTGAGGTAAAAAACTAGGTAAAAAATCAGTCTAAACGCACCCTAATAGATATCACTGAGGGTTGGGTCATTGTTCTTTTTGTTCTAAGCTCTAAGATTTAGGTGCATACTGGGAATTTTCAAGGGTTTTTGAAACAGAAACTTACCAGAAACTCTACAAACGCTCGTCAAAACTTTAAAACACCTCAGAAATTGGTATTTCTGTTGAGTTTCATCTCCAAAACCTCAGCAAAAAGACCCAGTGTGCACATTCCCTTAATCAAGTTTAGTGGTGGCGGGTTGTATTCTTGACCTTGCTATATTCTGTAAATGAGAGGTCGACCACTATATGGGCATCCAAGATGCTAGGTTTGTGCTCCATAGTTTCAGTACTACAGTCATCCATGCTTTTCTTTCATTGTTCAGTGGGTATAGGTATGCCTAAAGGCAGGGGTGTACATTGAAATTATGGTTCTCCAGTGCAGAGGTTATAATTGTCCCCCCCCACACCAAAAATAAATAAAAAAGTAACTAATATTTGGTTGATCTACATAAAAACATATCTCACAACTTTACAACCATTACAAAGTAATTGTCTTCCTGTTTATTGAAGCCCCTACATTCCCCTTGCATTGCACCCATAAAGTATGATACAAACAAAAGTGCCCCACAAACACTGTATGATCCCTCCACACACAGTATGATGAACCTACTGTACCCCCTCAAATACCCTGGTAAACAGTGACCCCCACACAGCCCTCCATGCAGTATAATGAGCTTACTAAAAATATAATGGCTTCACACAGCCTTCTGCAGAGTATGATGGAAACCACACAAATCTTCACCCTGAATATTTGCTTGCATACAGTTTAATGGCACTTATATAACCCACCATAAAGTATAACAGCTCCCTCATAGCCCTCCAAATATTATAATGGCCCTTAAATAGCCCTCCAAATAGTACATTGGCACCTACATAGCATAATTGGTCCCGCATAGTTCTCTATATAGCATATTGGGCCCCACATGGTCTTCCATATAGTATAATGCACCATTTAGCCCTCCATATAGTATAATGCATCCCATAGTCCTCCATATAGTATAATGCACCCTACAGTCCTCCATATACTATATTGCACCCCAATCGTCCTCCATATAGTAAAATGCACCCCGTAGTCCTCTCTCTATATATATTATAATGCAACCCCATAGTCCTTAATATATTATAATGCACTGCCATAGTCATCCATATATTATAATCCCCCTACATAGTCCTTCACACTGTATAATGCACCCCCATAATCCTCCATTTATCAGGCACACACATAGTCCTCCTTATACTATATTGCACCCTATAGTCCTCCATATTTTATAATGCACCCATAATCCTCCATATATCTGGCACCCACATATTACTCCATATCGTATAATGCACCCTATAGTCCTCCATATACTATAATGCACCCCCATAGTCCTCCATATAGTATAATGCACCCTGTAGTCCTCTATATAGTAAAATGCACCCCATAGTCCTCTATATATATTATAATGCACATCCATTGTCCTCAATATATTATAACACACTACCATACTCATCCATATAGTCCTTCACACTGTATAATGCACCCCAATAGTCCCCCATATATCAGGCACCCACATGGTCCTACATATATTATAATGCACCCCCCATACTCATCCATATAGTTTTATGATCATTGGCCATTAGTCCACTAATTATCCTCTTTCCTTCACTGCCCTTGTCTATGCAGGGGTATGTGTTCTGAAGCTCACACATATTAGCATAGTGGGCGCACAGTAGTGATGTCATTACACCCCCTGCATTGAGATATAAGAATGCAGACAAAGCAAAAGAATGATGGAGGAAGAAATAGAGCGCTCCTCCTTTCCTGAATTCTTTCAACTGTATTGGCATCTGCAATGATGATACGATTGAAAGTGCAATGCTGAAAGGGGAAGTGGTGTCCACACCGATACCAGGTCCCTCTTTACTCACAGGTCCAATAGCGGCCAACTGGTCAGCCTCCTTTGGCGGTTCCCCACTGCCAGAGGGGCAATCCAAAAAGCAAACAGAGAAATTCCATAAGAAATGCATATAGTAGATAGTAAAATTTAGCTAACTTTATAAAAACTGCAGTTTTTCCAGTCACCTTTGTAATACATCATACAGCATGCTTTGAAGCTAATACATGAATATACAGTAGGTTGAAATTTGGAAACTTGACTTTAAGAAAAAAATGTAAGATTTTAACAATTTGTAGTACCGTATATACTCGCGTATAAGCCGAGTTTTTCAGCCCAAAATTTGGGCTGAAAAGTCCCCCCTCGGCTTATACGCGAGTATATAAAAAAAATAAAAAAATACCGCAGCAGCCCCGGAGGTATACAGGCCCCCCATCAAGTTCCACGGCCCCCCCCCTTGCGTGCCAGCCTGTAAAGTAAAATCATACTTACCAGTGTCCAGTCGCGCCGTCCGCAGCTGCCGACATGACGATCCCGGGCTCCATTCAGCGTCTACCGCATTTCCTGTAGTCGCGGGCAATGACGTCATTGCCCGCGACTACAGGAAATGCGGAAGACGCTGAATGGAGCCCGGGATCGTCATGTCGGCAGCTGCGGACGGCGCGACTGGACACTGGTAAGTATGATTTTACTTTACAGGCTGGCGCGCAAGGGGGGGGGGGGCCCTGGAACTTGATGGGGGGCCTGTATACCTCCGGGGCTGCGGCTGTATACAGCCCTGGGGCTGCGGCTGTATACAGCCCTGGGGCTGCTGCTGTATACAGCCCTGGGGCTGCGGCTGTATACAGCCCTGGGGCTGCTGCTGCTGTATATACCTCTGGGGCTGCATATGGGGCTGCATATGGGGCTGCATATACCTCTGGGGCTGCATATACCTCTGGGGCTGTATATACCTCTGGGGCTGCATATACCTCTGGGGCTGCATATGGGGCTGCATATACCTCTGGGGCTGCATATGGGGCTGCATATACCTCTGGGGCTGCATATGGGGCTGCATATACCTCTGGGGCTGCATATACCTCTGGAGCTGCATATGGGGCTGCATATACCTCTGGGGCTGCATATGGGGCTGCATATACCTCTGGGGCTGCATATACCTCTGGGGCTGTATATACCTCTGGGGCTGCTGTATACTACCACTGGGGCTGCTGCTGTATACTACCACTGGGGAGGCTGCTGTATACCTCACTGCTGGGGGTTGTATACCTGTGCTGGAGTCCCCCCTCGGCTTATACGCGAGTCAATAAGTTTTCCCAGTTTTTGGGGGCAAAAGTAGGGGGGTCGGCTTATACACGGGTCGGCTTATACACGAGTATATACGGTATATTATCAAAGTTGTATGTGTAATGGAAAATATTAAGGATTTACATATATTCAGTAGAAAACTATTTGCTTCTGTCCCCAGTCTTCTTTTACAAACCGGTTAGTAAACACATGCTTGGTAAGCAGCCATGGCTTTCATATTATTCCAAGGACCTGTCTGCCTAGGAAGTCATATAAAACATTGTTTTCATTTCGCTTTCTACTGTGAGCAGCAGGGGTTATAAATGCAAGACAGATTTTGCACATGGTCTGTTGTATTGTAACTGCTTAAAATTATAGAATATTAGATACAATATAATTAACTAAAGAGTTAAACTCAAAACAAAAATCTGCAATTTGTACAATCAGAATGTGATGGTAAAACACTTTCTCAGCAAGTACAATTATATCAACAGGAGTTTGCCTTAAAAGCAATCACCGTTTACATTTTTATTTAATACTAATGTAGAGCAAGTGAATTTAATAAACTTTCAACTATACTTAATTAGAAAATTCTGGTTGTTTACCATTCATAAATGTTCCATAAGGTGTCCCACTACACTGTGTGTGAAACAGACATATGTTCATTATTACTCAGATCTGTCTTCAGTGAATACGGAGCATGTATCCATATAAGGGAAAGGGGGCATGGCCTACACTGCAGTCTGCAGCTGGTGAGGAAACAATGTTTCAAATTATAGCACAGAGCTAAGCAATGTCAGGATGTAAACTCCTCTTTACAAGCTTCTTTGTTCTGTCATCTGGCTCCACGCAGCTCAGTCACAATCTCTGTTAACCCCTTATCTGCTGTCACACTGCTCACTATCAGAAGCTGTGTAAATACACACACAATGCTGGCAAATACTGGCCATGCTCACACAGCCGTAAATTGCAGCTTTTAAAAGAGCACAGAAAAATGTGAGAAAATAAGTCATATGGCACAAAATTCATTATCTTAGCTGCTATGTAACCCATCATTAACAACCAGTGCAGTACTGTGTTTTTTTTTTCAATGAAATAAGATTTACACTTTAAGTAGTAATTTATAGATAACAAACAATATGACTATACTTCCTATTGTGATTTTTGAAAAAACAAATGGGTAGAAAATCAAGACAGAAAAATACCAAAAATCTCTGAACGCGAAGGGGACATAATGTTAAGGGCTAAACTGGTGAGGTGGATTCGCTAAGCCACAGATCTAATAGAATGGTGGAGTTGGAAAGGACCTTCTGGGTCATCTGGTCCAAACCCCTGCTCAAAGCAGGATTCACTAAATCATCCCAGACAGATGTGTGTCCAGCCTCTGTGTGAAGACTTCCATTGAAGGAGACCTCACCACCTCTCGTGGCCGCCTGTTCCACTCATTGATCACCCTCACTGTCAAAAAGTTTTTTCTAATATCTAATTTGTGTCTCCTAACATTCAGTTTCATCCTATAGATCCTAGTCTTTCCTTGTAAAGATAAGAATAAAGCTGATCCCTCTACAGTGTGACAGCCCTTTAGATATTCCTAGATAGATATTAAGTCTCCTCTTAGTCTTCTTTTTTACAAGCTAAACATTCCCTGTAACCTGGAACTGTCCCTGTACCTGTAACCATTCCTCATAGGACATAGTTTGCAGACTGGTCATCATTCTGGTCGCTCTTCTCTGAACTAGCTCCAGTCTGGGTGAACAAAATGGACCAGAGGCAGCAAAGCAGGTCTTGATAGATAGCACATGAATAATAAAGGACCAGTGTAGGAGAATATGCAAGATGGTAAACAAACAAGCATAGCAGGTAGCACCAAAGAAGCAGAGCCAGCTATGCAGATTCACAAGGGCTTCTGTTAGGGAAGCAGTGGAATGAAGTCTAGAGTATTAAAGAATGACCCTGGTTAACCCCTTCATGACCAGGCAATTTTTCGTTTTTCATTTTCGTTTTTTGCTCCCCTGCTTCCAAGAGCCATAACTTTT
>JARQOC010000008.1:154352860-154533515 GCA_033576535.1 Allobates femoralis
TTCAGCGGCTGGACAGCTCCGTCTCCAATCTTCTATTCGCTCATTATTTATTGCTGTTCTGCTGTTTTATCTCTTCAGTTTTATTCTTTCTACTCCTGACTTTCTCTCTGTCTGCCCCATTATCATGCTCCTGCCTGTAATCTCACTTGGTGGTGCCTCATGTCCATATTGATTGCTCATCTCCATACACAATCTAGCTTGTTATTGACTAAGCCTGACCCTTTTGTACTTAATTACTTATCTGCGTAATTCTGGACAATTTGTTTCTTCAAAGTTCATAGTTGTCACTGTCCTGTATTGTACTCCAGCCAAAGAGCAGAAGGATCATTCATCATGATCTCAATCTACCTATAATGTTTCTGTGAAAATGTTATTTACTAGATGTTAAAATGAGAATATAGTATATTAGCTGGGGTGCACGAAAAGGAACTATACGTAATATAGTATAGTGTTGCGATAGGCCATCATTATTATTTGCCCATTTGAAGCTTCCTCTTCTAAAGCTACAATACTACTTATATAATGGAAATCTGTCAGCAGGTTTTTGCTTCCTCATTTGATAGCAGCATGATGTAGGTAAGGATGGCATACTTGCAGTATCAGAGACTGGTGTTAGTGGGTGGAGTTAGTGGATGTGATGACTTAGTGGGTGTGGCCTGGCATTTCAGCTCGCTGGCTGCTAATTGGTTACCTACTTAGGGGGTGTGGAGGTAGTGTGCATGACCTGGTTCTTCTGTGTTACCATGAATAACACATATACAAAATATATTGTATCTCTATGAAGCATACTGCAAGTAAGCAAAAGTAAAAAGCAGATAACACATTACAATGACAATTAATGAGCAGCCTGGTTCGTGACAGCATGTGGAAAAATCCCCAGACATAATATGTCCATAAATAACACTGCCCATGTACTCTGGATACATGCCCACTAACTCCTCCAGTCCCACCCACTAACACCAGTCTCCAATGATGCAAGTATGCCAGCAAAGAGACCTTGAATCCAACAATGATCTACGCAGATTACTGCCTGCAGTGGTTCTGACACAATCAGAATTTTTAGATTTAACTGTGTAGCAAATCAGAGAAAGCTGACCCCGCCCACACCAGGCTCTTTATTGACAATGTCTATAAAGAGTGAGGTGCCAATCAAAGGAGGGGGCATGTCGGACTGCTGTGCAAGGCAATGTAATCTGAGCAACGATAAGTCCTGCTGCTTAAACAAACATTCCAGGAAAACAACAGTTTGGACCTTGAAATCCATGAATTCTATGTTTTCACCTTTGCAGCATGCTGTCTTCAGATTCCATAGCAAAAACCTGTTGATAGATTCCTTTTAAATTCTTATCCAAGACTTTTTTTTCTATGGGTTTAAGCACTTGCTAACTACCTGCTTGTTCTGCTGTGCGATGATCTCTCCTGTCTCAGAGCAGACCAGGATTGACCAAACTAAAGGAAGCTGAATGGCTATCTGCCATCCGGTTTCCATCTGTCTAGGAGGATCGGGGTGAATTTGGATTTTCCTTCCAGATGCAAAAACGTTGCTTGTAACGTTTTTGTGTCTGGGGCAAAAAATTTGCACAAATCTGATCCGGGGTGATCCGGCGCTCCCTAACATGGGAGTCTATGGCGCTGGATTGCCCCAGATCCGGGAGGATTCGGGAACCGGACGCCGGCGGCTGAAGTTTAGCAGCGAGTACTGCTAAACTTCAGCACCACTGGCTGTCGCCTACACAGATTTCAGGACCGCGACTGGCTCCCCACTAGCCGAGATCTTGAAATTTCAGCAGCTGCGGCTGCAATTGAGGACTCCGGCTGTAAACCGGACCGGAAGGCATATTTCCCCTATGATTCTGTTTGCAAATCGGGTCTGGGGCTGTCCGATTCACATCGGATAGCCCCAGACCTGATCACACCGCAGTGTGAAGCCGGCCTCAGATGTTGTATCAGTACAAAGGATTAAATGACATTAAACATTTAGAAAAACTTTCCAAATGATTTAATCTCTGGCTGAGCAACTAAGTAAGATTTTATGACAAATTGGCAAGTATCATGTTTTATGATTTTGGACACATAATAATGCAGTCAAAGACTTTTTATGGTTTGATAACTTTTATTACTTTTTAAGAATTTTTGCATTTCTTCCAGCATGATAACAATGGTTAATCAACGTGATGTGACATGGATAGGCAAATGAAAACTATAAATTTTGGGTTAGGAGGATAAACAATATTAAGATACGCATACAAAATGTTAGATAAAAACTGTGTTTACGGAAGAAGGTGATAGAAAGGTTACTATGTATCCTTTATAGCATGTGGTATGTGGACGACAGTGCTCGGGTCAGATGAGACGTTTTTGTGCTAAATGCAAAATGCTATGTGTGGTGGAAAAACTGCACATCACCCTGAAAACACCATCCTCACCATCACACATGGTGGTAGCAGCATCATGCTGTGGGAATCCTTTTCTTCAGCAGGGGCAGGTAAGCTGGGCAGAGTTGATGGGAAGATGGATGAAGCGAAATAAAGGGCAATCCTGGAGGAAAACCTGTTAGAGGCTGCAAAAGTTTGAGACTGGGACATAGGTTTAGGTTTACCTTCCAGCCGGACAACATTCCTAAGCATACTGACAGATCTACAATGGATGGTTTAGAGCAAGCATATTCATGTGTGTGAATGGACCAGTCACAGTCCAGACCAAATCCCATTGAGAGTCTGTGGTACGACATGCAAATTTCTGCTCTCAGACGCCTTCATTCAATCTCACTGAGCTAGAGCTGTTGTGTAAAGAACTGGCAAAAATGTCAGCCTCTATATGTGCAAAGCTGGTAGAGACAGAACTCAAAAGACTTGCAGCAGTAATTGCAGCGAAAGGTGATCCTACAAAGTATTGACTAAGTGGGGTTGAATACAAATGCATGTCACAATTTTAAGATGTTTATTTAGAAAACCATGTAACATTTCCTTTACACTTCACAAATACTTGCTACTTAGAGTTTGTATATCACATAAATTCCCTGTAAAGTACATTTGTTTATTGGTGTAACGTTAAAAAGTAAGGAAAAGTTCACAGGGTAGGAATACTATTTCAAAGCACTGTACACCATATTACTGAACAACCACACAACAGGGAGTATCATAGCTTGTATAACTGCTATGGCAGAGAGTGTAACAGCCAAATCTTGTAGGGGTTATATAAACCAATGTGGAAAAGGGGGTATGAATACTTTTTCAAAGCACTGTACATATTATTAACCCCTTCATGACCCTTGGCGTAATACAACCTGAAGGGTCGGGTCCCGATGTTTGATGTGAGCTCCGCTGTGACAGGTACAGGTTACAGGTACAGGGACAGTTGCAGGTTACAGGGAATGTTTAGCTTGTTAAAAAGAAGACTAAGAGGAGACTTAAAGGGATCCTGTCACCCCAAAACACCTTTAAAGCTATTAAAACCTGTCCCTACAGCATATTAACACTTTCCCTACACTCTTTTTAGCTCCTAAATGCAGTAAATGATATTGCATAAAAACGTTTTATAAGTACCTGCTTAGTGATGATAATGAGTGACTATGCTATTCATAGTCACTCATCAAGACTGCCCCTCTGCTTCATAGCACGCCTGAATAGGCGTGATCTACATCCAGGATTCAAAATCGCGCGTCCCTTCTGTGCCTGTGTCGTAGGAGGCTGCAGTGTGGCTTGTGACGCGATCCGCGTCATTCCCGGCGCCCTGTGACGTATTTACAGCGGCGCCGCGCTGTGAGCTTCAAAATGTGCACTGCGCATGCCCAATGCGCATGCGCAGTGCGCATTTTGAAGCTCACAGCGCGGCGCCGCTGTAAATACGTCACAGGGCGCCGGGAATGACGCGGATCGCGTCACAAGCCACACTGCAGCCTCCTACGACACAGGGCACAGAAGGGACGCGCGATTTTGAATCCTGGATGTAGATCACGCCTATTCAGGCGTGCTATGAAGCAGAGGGGCAGTCTTGATGAGTGACTATGAATAGCATAGTCACTCATTATCATCACTAAGCAGGTACTTATAAAACGTTTTTATGCAATATCATTTACTGCATTTAGGAGCTAAAAAGAGTGTAGGGATAGTGTTAATATGCTGTAGGGACAGGTTTTAATAGCTTTAAAGGTGTTTTGGGGGTGACAGGATCCCTTTAATATCTATCTAGAAATATCTGAAGGGCTGTCACACTGTAGAGGGATCAGCTTTATTCTTTTCTGCACAAGGAAAGACTAGAATCTATCGGATGAAACTGAATGGGAGGAGACACAAATTAGATATTAGAAAAATCTTTTTGACAGTGAGGGCGATCAATGAGTGGAACAGGCGGCCACAAGGGGTGGTGAGTTCTCCTTCAATGGAAATCTTCACACATACACTGGACAGACATCTGTCTGGGATGATTTAGTGAATCCTGCTTTGAGCTGGGGGTTGAACCAAATGACCCAAGAGATTCTTTCCAACTCCACCATTCTATTAGATCTGTGGCTTAGCGAATGCACCTCACCAGTTTAGCCCTTAACATTATGTGCCCTTCGCGTTCAGAGATTTTTGGTATTTTTCTATCTTGATTTTCTACCCATTTGTTTTTTCAAAAATCACAATAGGAAGTATAGCCATATCGTTTTTATCTCTAAACCAGCTGTACTACCCGGCTACGCCCGGGTTAATAAATAACTGCTGTTAGCTATAACAAAGTAGAATTTGAACATGTCATATTAATGACCTGTAGGAAAATAGAAGCTGAGCTGTGATTGATTGCTATAGGCAGCCTAATAAATCTCCAGCCAACAGTAAACCCTCCCCCGGTCGGGCAGTATATATTACCTCACACATACACGTAATAGACAGCTCATGTGACTGACATCTGCCTTAATTCCCTATATGGCACATGTGTTGCACATTGGCTGTTTTTAATCAGATGTTTATTTTTGGAAATTAAAGATTGCACACGTATGAGGCGAGTTGTGCACATCTGTGTCTGTCTGTGTGGTGTGTTTGTCCCTGGGGGTGTGTGTGTGTCCCTGTGGGGTGAGTGCATGTGTCCCTATAGGGTGTGTATGTGTGTGTGTCCCTGTGGGGGGGGGGGGGAGTCTGTGTGGTGTGTGTCTGTGTTGTGTGTGTCTCTTTGTGGTGTGTGTGTCCCTGTGGGGTGAGTGCATGTGTCCCTATAGGGTGTGTATGTGTGTGTGTCCCTGTGGAGGGGTGTCTGTGTAGTGTGTGTGTCTGTGTTGTGTGTCTTTGTGGTGTGTGTGTCCCTGTGGGGTGACTGCATGTGTCCCTATAAGGTGTGTGTGTGTGTGTCCTGTAGGGGGGTGTCTGTGTGGTGTGTGTGTGTCTCTGTGTTCTGTGTGTCTCTTTGTGGTGTGTGTGTCCCTGCGGAGTGAGTGCATGTGTCGCTATAGGGTGTGTGTGTGTCCCCGTGGGGGGGGGGTGTATGTCTTTGTGTTGTGTGTGTCTCTTTGTGGTGTGTGTGTGTTCGGGTGCGTGGTGAGTATCCAATGTTGGGGCTGCATCTTAGCAACTATACACTTGCTGTTACTCTTTGTGTGCATGTGGTGTGTATACATGTCCCTGTGCGTGGTGAATATTCCACGTCAGGGCCCCACCTTAGTGACTATATGCTGGTTTATGCTGTTAGTCTTTGGTGCAATCATTAAGCCCCTCTCATTCACAACTGTCAACTGGTAACTGTCACTTTTTCCCCATTATGTAGATAGGGCTAAAATTGGTGAATTGGAACGCACAGGGTTAAAATTTCGCCTCAGAACATAGCCTATGACGCTCCCGGGGTCCAGACGTGTGACTGTGCAACATTTTGTAGCTGTAGTTGGCAGCTGTCGATTTTCCTCCTTCACTTTTCCTTTTACTTTTTCCCCATTGTGTAGATAGGGCCAAAATTGTTCAGTGAACTGGAACGTGCAGGGTTAAAATTTTGCCTCACAACATAGCCTATGACGCTCTCGGGGTCCAGACGTGTGACTGTGCAAAATTTTGTGGCTGTAGTTGCAACGGTGTAGATGCCAATCCCGGATATACACACATACACACATACATACATACACACATACACACATTCAGCTTTAAATATTAGATTAGTACTTAAAGTGTAAAAAAAAAACACAGTACTTCACTGGTTGTTAATGATGGGTTACATAGCAGCTAAGATAATGCTTTTTTCTGTCATATGACTTATTTTCTCACATTTTTCTCTGCTGTTTTAAAAGCTGCAATTGACGGCTGTGTGAGCATGGCCAGTATTTGCCAGCATTGTGTGTGTATTTACACAACTTCTGATAGTGAGCAGTGTGACAGCAGACAAGGGCTAATTGTGACTGAGCTGCGTGGAGCCAGATGACAGAAAAAAGAAGCTTGTAAAGAGGAGTTTACATCCTGACATTGCTTAGCTCTGTGCTATAATTTGAAACATTGTTTCCTCACCAGCTGCAGACAGCAGTGTAGGCCATGCCCCTTTCCCTTATATGGACACATGCTCCGTATTCACTGAAGACAGATCTGAGTGATCATGAACATATGTCTGCTTCACACACAGTGTAGTGGGGACACCTTATGGAACATTTATGAATGGTAACCAACCAGAATTTTCTAATTAAGTATAGTTGAAAATTTATTAAATTCACTTGCTCGACATTAGTATTAAATAAAAATGTAAACGGTGATTACTTTTAAGGCAAACTCCTGTTGATATAATTGTACTTGCTGAGAAAGTGTTTTACCATCAAATTCTGATTGTACAAATTGCAGATTTTTGTTTTGAGTTTAACTCTTTAGTTAATTATATTGTATCTAATATTCTATAATTTTAAGTAGTTACAATATAACAGACCATGTGCAAAATCTGTCTTGCATTTATAACCCCTGCTGCTCACAGTAGAAAGCGAAATGAAAACAATGTTTTATATGACTTCCTAGGCAGACAGGTCCTTGGAATAATAAGAAAGCCATGGCTGCTTACCAAGCATGTGTTTACTAACCGGTTGTAAAAGAAGACTGGGGACAGAAACAAATACCGTAGTTTTCTACTGAATATATGTAAATCCTTAATATTTTCCATTACACATACAACTTTGATAATATACCGTACTACAAATTTTTAAAATCTTACATTTTTTTTTTAAAGTCAAGTTTCCAAATTTCAACCTACTGTATATTCATGTATTAGCTTCAAAGCATGCTGTATGATGTATTACAAAGGTGACTGGAAAAACTGCAGTTTTCATAAAGTTAGCTAAAGCTTACTATTTACTATATGCATTTCTTATAATCAATGGAATTTCTCTGTTTGCTTTTTGGATTGCCCCCGTGGCAGTGGCGAACCGCCGAAGGAGGCTGACCAGTTGGCCGCTATTGGACCTGTGAGTAAGGAGGGACCTGATATCGGTGTGGATACCACTTCCCCTTTCAGCATTGCACTTTCAATCGTATCAGCATTGCAGATGCCAATACAGTCTAAAGGCAATTGTCTGGGCTGTGAAGATACGAGATGGGCAGCATCTGACACAACTGATACTGGAAGCCTGTGCTGCATTTCTTCTGCGGTGTTGCTATCAGTGTGTCAAGAGTGGGAGAAGAGGGTTGCATTGACAATCCAACACAATGGGCAGCACTTTGAACACATTTTATAAATGGTCATGAACTTGTAAATAACTCATGAAAGATTAAAGTTACGTTAAAACCAAGCACACCATTGTTTTTCTTATAAAATTCTCATTCAGTTGGATGTGTCACATGACCCTCTTTTTTTGTCCTGAAGAAGAAGAGATCACTCTCTGAAATCCGTCAACGAATAAAAATCACTAATTCTTCTATTTTGGATCAGCTTTTGGCTTGGTTTTTTACTATTTGATCACAGTTGGCTCATAGGAATGATTTGACTATTGCCCGCTTCATTATATTATATAGTAAAAAAAATATAGGAAATATGTGAAATCCAACTGCGCTGCTGTACAATCCACATATCAAGGAAATCAGTGAACGCAAGTGGCTTTACTCAACACGTTTCAAAGTGTATTCCTCACCCCTTCATCAGGACAACCACCAATCAACCAATTAAGGGGCGAGGAATACACCTTGAAACGCGTTGAATAAAGCCGCTTGCATTCACCGATTTCCTCAGTATATGGTGGATTGTACAGCAGCGCAGTTGGGTTCCACATATTTCTTCTATTGTTTCTACTATTGCTTCAGCCTATGGATACTGCAGCAGCTGTTTGGAGCCTTTTATACTGCTTGCGTGTGACACAAACTTCCAAGGTGAGCAGTTTCCCTTCAGCTTATCTGTCACTGTTTTTTTTTTTGCGAAGCAGAAGAGCACATTCAGCAAGAGTCTAATCCAACTAATGTGTAAAAAGGAAAGATACAGAAAATCGTTTGTTCCGACAGCTGTGGGGATGTTTAACAAATGTATAAGTGTAAAGCGTCCCAAGACTATGTGAAGTTCTATGTGTATGGGGGGAATAGGTGAGGTACATGTACCAGTCTACCCACATCTGCTGTCCATACAGACTTATTTTGTAAAGTGTGAAATGTTCTTGATCTTTGTTCTGCTGCTGTAATACTGTAATTTCCTCCGGGATCAATAAAGTTTATCTTATCTTATCTTATCTTATCAGATAAGACCCTATTGCGCTTTCTATCCCACCGGTATTCATTAATTACATTATATAGCAGAAGAGTTTCAGGAGAACCTATTGCATCTTTGTATTGAGGAACTTGGACTCTATTATAAAGATGGCTAACTTGGCTATAATTTGAAAAAGTATCCTCCCCATTTTTAATGATTAATATACAGGATGTTTTGTTTGTGCGTTAACAGAATGAGTTGCACCAACAGAGATGCTGATTTGGGATTTCTGCATCAGAACAAAGAAAATCAATGTATAAAGTTTTCTATCCTTGTTTCCTGACTTGTCCTCTGAATAAAGAATTATCACTCATTCATCACACATTAGGCATCATTTGTCCTTGAAAGATGAGGTCGGTATGGGTCTGTCAGTTATATCTTTTTAAGACTCTACAGTACTTATGGCCTCACAAGTCAAATATGGGTGTAGCACTATTATCTCTGATGGATGGTACAATCATTACTCCAATTTCCATTTTATCATTAACCCAAAGACATAGAAATTATGATGATTATACAACAGGAACACTCAGAATCTTACAATGTCCCACTTTAATTAGAATCTTGATGTACCTTAACTCAATGGCCCCAAATCATGAGTAATCTGGTGTAAATTGCTTTGAAAAGTTGCAGAATGTAAGCTTACAGAATGTTGTAATTCTGGGCTGCGGAGACACAGCATTTCTCAGTGCATGTTCTAGGGATCATGTTCTTAATTTAGCCAGAATGTTGGTCTTTTATTTGTTATCTCATGTTTTCTAAAACATTGTTTCTTGCTAGTTGGCCCGAAGTCCCATTGTCCAAGGTTGTGTATTGCTAATTTAATGTAAATTACTTCACCGCCTTTGTCATAGACTTAAGCCCCTGTCATACATAGCGAGATCGCTAGCGAGATCGCTGATACATCACAGTTTTTGTGACGCAACAGCGATCTTGATATTTGTGACAAGTAGCAGCGACCAGGCCCCTGCTGTGAGATCGCCGATCGTGTTGTAATATCCTGGACCATTTTGTGATCGTCGGGCTCCCGATGGGCAGCGTGCATCGGTGTGTTTGACGGGGACAACGACCAACAACCTCAATACTGCAGGTCTGAGTCACAGGGTCCCAATGACCACTGTATCGTTGCTGCGTTGATGGTGAGATCTGACTGTTTGACATCTCACCAGCGACCATGTAGCGACGCACCAGTGATCCCGGCCAGGTCGTAACGTTGTCAGGATCGCTGGTGCGTCGCTAAGCATAACGGGGCCTTTAGTCATTACTCAGAGGAGAATTATGCAGATATAAGATTGAAATGACAACCTAAAAGAGCACAGCCATATTCCATCAATTCTGTAAGCATACTGAGATGAGTACTTGGGATATATAAAAGGGCCTGCTTCATTCATGAGGGGTGATATGCATTGTGGCCTCAGTCTAGGGACTAGAATAGAAGACCACCAGAACTGGATTATTTTCATCAGGATTTCAGCCCTGGATTCTAGAATTCGGCTTAAATATCAGCGACTACCTAAGAAAGAAACCCAGGTTGCGACATTTCGGGCACCTGGCTGCAGACTTTGCTACACTCGGTTATCTTCCTAAGCTTGTCACTATTCCTTTCTCAGTGGGTGCCCGCTGAAAGCAGGGTGCTGCTGGATTGGTGTAAGTGGCCCTGGAAGACCAAAGGCACAAATATTCTAATACTTGGTGAAACGGCAGAAGGGTGGACTCTGTTGCCTGTTACATTTTGTGTTTTGCTTGGTTATGTGTAATATGCCTTTAATGTTGGGGATCCAGTAACATCTTACCATTGTGTGGTTCCCTCACCTCGTGTTGTCTGAGTAGTGTTAAGAAGTGGATGTTCAGTTGGAATGAGTCCTTGTGTATGCGGTCTTTCTAAAGATGGTAGGGCTGGCGGACGAGAGCATCCACTGGACGAGACCACCTACACACACCCGTGTCTCTATATGGGCCTTTTTAAGCCAGTTTCTCTCAACCTCCCCAAAATGAGTGCAGCTGCGTTAATACTAGGGTGCTTCGGGAGATTGATACCACAGCTCATGTACATCATGACGATCTGTGGTGCTTTTAATGCCAGAAATTTTACTCGAGCCCCTGGCCTGATGTACGGAGTCACACCACTATGCCCCCTCAACAAGACTGACAATAAAATCACCAGTCTTGATGAATCGGGGCCCATATATTTTAAGGTCTCATTCACACATTAAATATTCTTGTACAAAAAACATACCTATTGTATTAAAGGGACAATACTGGTGTATCTGTGGCGCCCCTGCGTCCACGGTGGCCACAGGTAGTACTGCAGCCAGGTAGGAGGGTAGACAGTTTGTTTAACAAACACCTCGCACACATATCCACTGCATGGGGACCTAACCCTGAGTCTGGGACTCTAGGCAGACAAGGGGTAATAGGCTAGATATGAGTGGATGGAGCGTAGTCATGGTAACGGAGGGGTATATAAGGGAGTGACAGGAAGCGGTTAGCAAGTAGGCAGGTGCTGAGCAGTCAAGACAAGACCAGTACCATCAGGTCCAGAAAAGTAGTGAAGACCAGCAACTGACTGATAAGAAAGTTTCCCTGATTATACCAAGAAGTTACACAGAAAGGAAAGGGACCCTGTAATCTCTTGAGAAATAGGGATACCTGTGATTTGGCTGAAAGCAGAGTGTCAGCTCTGAAGGGGACTGACGATTTACCCGGTGCCCCAGACAACCTGACGGGGAATACAGATTCCAGATCTATATTCCTACCATAAGATTGGGGAGCACAGCAGCATAGATAGGACCCGGTTTACCGCCTAAAGAATAACAGGGGGAAGCTGCCAAAAGGGACCAAGCTGCCGCTCCTCAATCCACTTTGAGGAGAAAATATTGAGATATAGCCTGAAAGGACACGTAGAAAGGCAGAGGAGTCTAGGAAAGTTAACCTGGCTGCAGTGGGTTCAGTATACCAGATTTAATATGGCAAAGCTGTGAAGAATTGTATTGTACCGTGCCTGCTTGACAGAAAGAATAAGAACAGTAAACCCGGGTGAACCCTGCTACGTTGTCTGTGTCTGATTTCAGGTATGAGAAGCTGTCAGTTCTCCATCTAGACCCGTCAGGAGCCATATCCACATCACCCCTTTCTCCTGCACAGCCTACAATTACCATCACTGACCTTTACTACCACTGCCCCGGGGGACCCAGTTCTGCCCACAGGAACTATTCTACCCAAGCTGCTATCCCATCACCCCCGGAGGTTCTGCAGCAGCGGCAGCCCCATTATTGGCCGCATATAGTGGGTGGCGTCACGAGTGACAAATCCCCTGTAAATAACCCCCATTTTATTGTGCGGGCCTGGGACACGGTCCGGACCAGGACCGCTGTGACATCCCCCAGCAGTGCCCGGTCCGGCACCGAGTACCCCGTTCCAGTGGGCTCCACAATTCCGAGCAGGAAAGAAACAGTGGAGACTAGTAAGCCAGCTATGGAGGTAGGTGAGCTAATGGAACATTACAAAAGACTAGTATATATAGGCACCTTTCTTTTTTTTTAAAGCAGATTTAGCATGACCTCTATGGTTGATCTAGTTTAATTTCAATATGATATCAGGTGCAAAAAGAAAATATAAATATTGGTTCATCACAACCAGTGGTTTTCATGTTGGTCTTGCAGAGAAGGTGCACTAGAGTCAAAGCCGCCTGATTCATTAAGAGGTGGATGCCGATTAAGGAATCAGGAGTATCTTAAAAAGTGGTGTGTGTCTTCATGTTTCATGTGTGCCTCGCCACAAACCTTGCTCTATTCTAAGATTTGTGGCATAGAAAATGGCACCATTGGTCATGAATTTGACAAGCAGGGGTCTCCACACTCCTGCCCTGCCCCAGCTCCGCCAACTATTTTGGATCTAAACAAAATGGCCTGAGAATGCCTAAAGTTTAGCTCAGCCATGTGTTGCACCAAAACTTTTCAACTTTAAGGCTTTTTTTTAGGCCAGAATTCTGGAGTAAAATCTTTGATGAACTTGACTCAATGCCTATTTGTAAATCTAATAGCGTTCTTGTTTTTATTGGCACAAAATGGTTTTCTATCTAAAAATGTTGCGTTGAATTAGTGGGATACCTCTAAAACTGAAACCTTGGTAAGGTGGCATCTCATTAGTTCAATTCAATGTTGTATGCCGCTTATCGCCAATGAGGCGAACCCCGCTCTGCAAGCACAGACGCATTGGTAAGAATTTACAAATGTTAAAATATTCATAAAATAAGCCAGACTTCTATTCCTCGTTAATGGCTGTGCAATATGTAAGCCCTGTACTGATGAATGGGCCATGGTGGAATCCCACAGATAAACAGACTTTCATTACAATTCATGGCAAATGTAACAAAAGTGCGCTCATTAATTAGAATCTGTATCTCCTGAACAATAGTAGCATGATATCTGGAGAGATGCCATCACATTTATCATGCCTGTTGTTGGGTTCCTCAACACTTTATGATCTCTAATTACACTGCCAGTGGCATCTGCACGCAGGTTGATGTGTGAAATTGATCAGGATTCAAATTCATATTAATTAAAATCCATACAAAATAATGTGAATGACATTTGCATGGCAACAAAGAGATTAAGGCATTTTTAATAATTTAACATCTTTGACACTAAACCTTTTTAACGAGAATATGTTGTATTAAAGTTTACTTTTTGATCAACTTTATTTTTAAAGGGGGTGCCCTCTTTAGCTTTATTTTAATAAATATGTTGTGGCACTTACTAATTTATGACTATTTTACATAGAAACTATTTTCAGGAAGGCTGGACTTGTCGAAAAAGAAGAAGGAATCAAAATTGGTGGACGAATCGGCAACATTCTAAAATACGCAGACGATACAACACTGATACCAACAAGCATAGATGGACTGAAGGACTTATTACAGAAAGTGAAGATGGAAAGCTTGAACATGGGACTACTACTCATCATAAAGTAATCAAAGATATTGAAAACTATATAGAAGGAAAGAGGGCACCACCAACAAGGGACTCCAAATTAGGAGGCAAATACGGACTGGAGACCCAGTCTTCACCCGAGGTGCCAGTGGGAGACCAAGAACACAGTCTAGAAACAAAGTTCAGAAAAAACACGGCACTCACCGGGACTTCAAAAAGCGGTGTCCTTTATTGCAGGGTTTGCATCACAAAGTGCAGGGAGGGGGTACCGAGGTAACGACGGCACCATTTAGTGACCCGTAGAAGGGCGAGAGACCGAAACGGTGCCGTCGTTACCTCGGTACCCCTCCCTGCACTTTGTGATGCAAACCCTGCAATAAAGGACACCGCTTTTTGAAGTCCCGGTGAGTGCCGTGTTTTTTCTGAACTTTGTTTCTAATCAAAGATATTGACTACTGCCAGGTACAACAGGTACACATTGGAGAAGGACAACGATGAACTAGAAGCGGTAAAGGACTTCAACCTACTTGGATCAATGATCACTCAAGATGCAGCAAAGACACCAAAAGTCAATAGGGAAATAGCTATGGGCAAATCAACAATGAAATCACTGGACAAGGTCTTCACATCAAGGAACATTTCACTGGTGACAAAGACACAACTTGTACATAATCTGGTCTTTTCTGTAGTAACATATGGAAGTGAAACAGGGACGATAAAGAAACAAGACAGAAGAGGAATCAACGTCTTCAAAATGTGGTGCTGGAGAAGGGTTTTATCGAAACTCCATTTATAAGGCAAGGAATCCCACTTATTAAACCTGACAGGGCACACCTGTGAAGGGAAAACCATTTCCGGTGACTACCTCTTGAAGCTCATCAAGAGAATGCCAAGAGTGTGCAAAGCAGTAATCAAAGCAACAGGTGGCTACTTTGAAGAACCCAGAATATAAGACATATTTTCAGTTGTTTCACACTTTTTTGTTAAATAAATTATTCCACATGTGTTAATTCATAGTTTTGATGCCTTCAGTGTGAATCTACAATTTTCATAGTCATGAAAATAAAGAAAACTCTTTGAATGAGAAGGTGTGTCCAAACTTTTGGTCTGTACTGTATATATATATATCCACACACAAATTAAGAAATTCAAAGAAGCGTTATTGGCAGCACTTACTACACATTAGTTTTGCCGCTACAATAGGGAATAGGGGCTGTGGGGTTGATGGGGAGTGACTGTAGGAAGGTGGATGGGCACATCCAAGGTAGGGGTTGTAGGAAAGGTGGATGGGGCACATCCCGGGTAGGGGTTGTAGGAAAGGTGGATGCGGCACATCCAGGGTGGGGTTTGTAGGAAAGGTGGATTGGGCAACATCTATGATGGGGACTGTAGGAAAGGTGGGTGGTGCACATCCAGGGTGGGGGCTGAAGGAATGATGGATGGGGGCAGATCAACGGTGGGGGCTGTGAATATATATATACACACACACAAATTGAAAAATTCAAAGAAGCATTATTGTAGGAATTGTAGGAAAGGTGAGTGGGGGCACACCCAGGGTGGGGACTGTAGTAATGATGGATGGAGGCAGATCCAAGGTGAGGACTGTAGGAATGATGGATGGGGCAGACCCAGGGTGGGGACTGTAAGAATGATGGATGGGGGCAGATACATGGTGGAGACTGTAGGAGAGGTGGATGGGGCACATCCATGGTGGGGGCTGTAGGAAAGGTAGATGGGGCACAAACAGTGTGTGGACTGTAGGAATTATGGATGGGACACATTCATTGTGCGAACTGTAGGAAAGTTGGATTAGGAACATCCAAGGTGGGGACTGTAGGAATGATGGATGGGGCACATCCAGGGTGGGAATTGTAGGAAAGGTGGACTATGAACATCTGGGGTGGGGACTGTAGGAATGATGGATGGGGACAGAGCCAGGATAAGGACTGTAGGAAAGGTGGATGGGGGCACATATCGGTTGGAGACTGTAGGAAAGGTGGATGGGGAACTCCTTAGATGGGTACTGTAGGAAAGGTATGTGGGGCACATCCATGGTGGGGATTGTAGGAAAGGTGGATGGGGGTACATCCAGGATGGGAGCTGTTGGAAAGGTGGATCGGGGCTCATCCAAGTTGGGGACTGTAGAAAAGGTGGATAGGGGTACAACCAGGGTGGGAACTGTAGGAAAGGTGGATGGGGTCAGATCCAGGGTGAGGACTGCATCAACGATTGATGAGGCAGATATAGGGTGGTGACTATAAGAATGATGGATGGGGGCACAGCCAGGGTGGGGACTGTAGGAATGGTGAATGGGGGCAGATCCATGATGAGGACTGTAAGAACGATGGATGGGCAAATCCATGGTGAGGACTGTAGGAATGATTGATGGGGCAAATCCAGGGTGGGGATTGTAGGGATGGTGGGTGGGGGCATATCCAGGGTGGGGAGTGTAAGAATGATGGATGGGGCAGATCCATGGTGAGGACTGTAGGAATGATTGATGGGGCAGATCCAGGGTGGGGATTGTAGGAATGATGGATGGGGGCAGAGCAATGGTAGGGACTGTAGAAATGATGGATGGGGCAGACATAGGGTGGGGACTGTAGGAATGATGGATGGGGCAGATCCAGGGTGGGGACTGTAAGAACGATGGATGGTGTAGATCCAGGGTGGGGACTGTAGGAAAGGTGGATGGCAGTACATACAGGGTGGAGACTGTAGGAAAAGTGGATGGGGCACACACAGTGTGGGGACTGTAGGAAAGGTGGATGGGGCACAAACAGTGTGGGGACTGTAGGAAAGGTGGATGGGGCACACACAGTGTGGGGACTGTAGGAAAGGTGGATGGCAGTACATACAGGGTGGAGACTGTAGGAAAAGTGAATAGGGCACATATAGAATGGGGACTGCAGGAAAGGTGGATGGGGGAACTTCTAAGATGGAGACTGTAGGAAAGGTTGGTGGGGCACATCCAGGGTGGGAATTGTAGGAAAAGTGGATGGGGCACACACAGTGTGGGGACTGTAGGAATGATGGATGGGGCACATCCATGGTGCGAACTGTGGGAAAGGTGGATTAGGAACATCCAGGGTGGGGACTGTAGGAAAGGTGGATGGGGGCACATACAGGGTGGGACTGAAGGAAAGGTGGATGGGGGGAACTTCTAAGATGGGTACTGGCGGAAAGGTGTGTGGGGCACATCCAGGGTGGGGATCGTAGGAAAGGTGGATGGGGGCAGACACAGGGTGGGGATTGTGTAAATCCATTGCATTCTGAACCAAATCCTGGGCCAGAATAGATATAATCTGGAAATGACAGCTCTTCCCATTAAAGTGGAGACATTAGATCCCTTTCTTGGTGCATAACCTAATAGTCACTCCTGGAACCTTTCCCAGGCAAAATTTTGCTCAATAAAGCTTCCAGAAAGAATGAAAACACTGATATTTGGACGTGCACCAATGCTTTTACTTTAGGTTTTTTATTTCTGGGGAAGAAATATTATTAAAAAATGATATATACGGTACCCACCTTATTTAAGGAGAAAATATATATTTACACACATAAATATAAATATATCTATATGTGCACATAGCAACACACAGTATGTATGTGTATATTTGTGTACACATTTGTGTATATATGTATTGTGGGTGTGTATATATTTATGTATAATTATATTTTTCCCTTAATATAGGACATGATGACTGATGTTATTTTTCCTGGCTCTTACTTGTGTTTTTTTGCACTGCAGCATATAAATATAGCTTGTTACATTATTATAATGTTTTTCTATTTATCCACTCAGTTGTAATGTCAGGAATTTACCTCTTCTAATAACATTCTCTTGCTGTGCTGCAATCCCATCTGCAGAATCCCCTCTTTCACCTGCAGCCTGAGGCTTGTGGCTCCCCCTGCTGACTGCTGCAGGTACAGCCAGGCAGCCAGAGGGCAGGACACAGTACACACAGGAGAGACAACTTTATTCTACTGTCTATTAGCTGCAATAAGAGATGGGAATGAGCCAGTGCAATCTGCAGACAATGCTCTGTATGGCACAGGCTGATTACCTGTGCACCATACCTATACAGTCATAGGCAGGTCCTACTGCATCAGGCTCCCTGGATATGGACTGTTACCATAATTACCATTTGTCACTCTGTATATGGACTGTTACCGTAATTACCATCAGGTTCCCTGTATATGGACTGTTACCGTAATTACCATCAGGCTCCCTATGTATGAATCGTTACCCTAATTACCATTAGATACTCTGCGTATGGACTGTTACCGTAATTACTATCAGGCTACCTGTGTATGGACTGTTACCGTAATTACTGTCAGGCTCCCTGTATATGGACTGTTACCCTAATTACCATCAGGCTTTCTGTATATGGACTGTTACCGTAATTACCATTAGACACTCTGTATATTAAATGTTACCGTAATTATCATCAGGCTCTCTGTATATGGACTGTTACCGTAATTACCATTAGACACTCTGTATATTAACTGTTACCGTAATTATCATCAGGCTCTCTGTATATGGACTGTTACCGTAATTACCATTAGACACTCTGTATATTGACTGTTACCGTAATTATCATCAGGCTCTCTGTATATGGACTGTTACCGTAATTACACATTGCGCCGCAGCTGCAGCACTTCCATCACAGAGCAGGATCTTGCCCATCTCCTCCCATAGGAAGCAGAGAGTAGTGTCCACAGACTAGGATGCTGGCATGTGTAAATGACCTGTGCTGGGCATGAAATGCAGCAGGGACACCAGCTAACTCTTTATGAGCACAGTGACTGATGTAGCAGAGCTGAGCTTGTCAGCTGGAGCATATTGAGTTTGTCTTTTGGCACAAGTTATCATGACATCACCATCTGTCTTATAGGACTGCAGGTAAAGCTTATCATCATCTGGAACTAATAGGACAGCCTGAATTACAGGTTCAGCACTGCTACATCTCTACATTCTGTACCATCCACATCATCAGTTACCTACAGAAATAACTTCAGATAGTTCACAATGCACCATGGAAGAGAAAGCCTGGGGTGTGGACTTAGAAGAAAATCAGTTCAATATCTCTATCTATCTGTATCTATATTTATTAGTTATAAATATAACAATACTAAATACTTAACTATGTATCTATCCATCTATGTATCTATCCATCTATGTATCTATCCATCTATGTATCTATCCATCCATTATGTATATATCTATCTACTTATCCATCAATCAATTATGTATCTATCTCTCTGTCTACCCATTATGAATCTATCTATCTATCTATCTATCTATCTATCCATCTATCTATATTGCTCTATCTATCTATCTATCTATCTATCTATCTATCCATATTGCTCTATCTATCTATCTATCTATCTATCTATCTATCTATCTATCTATCTATATTGCTCTATCTATCTATCTATCTATCTATCTATCTATCTATCTATCCATCTCTCTATATTGCTCTATCTATCTATCTATCTATCTATCTATCTATCTATCTATCTATCCATCTATCTATATTGCTCTATCTATCTATCTATCTATCTATGTGTTTTTTCTGTTCTATCTATCTATCCATCCATCTAGCTCTCTATCTATCCATTATGTATCTGTCTATTTACTTATCCAACCTTCTATTATGTATCCATCGATCTTATATCATCTATAGTGAACAGACACAGATGGATAAATAGACAGATAGATAGATAGATAGATAGATAGATAGATAGATAGATAGATAGATAATGAATATGGATAATGGATAGAGATACAGATGGATTGATAGATACCATATACATAGTAAATGGATAAATAAATAGATTAGTTAGATACATAATGGATAGATAGAATCATAATAGATAGATATATGGATGGATTGATAGATGGATATAGATACATAATGGATAGATACATAGTTATGTATATTGTATAGTTATATTTATAAATAATAGATACAGATATAGATAGATCAATTGATTAAAATAAACATTGCACACCAGCTGATATCACATCATTCATGAGTTCATCATCATCATCATCATCATCATCATCATCATCATGTGCCAATTGACAAGCTAAGTCTGCCACATGCTGAACTCTTCCAGCTCTGTAAAGTCTGTCTAATGCCATAGTGGCAATAAAGAGAGAAAGCCTAGCTATGAATGACTGAGAGTAGACAGTGGGACAGTGATCCAGTGCCCCCATAGATGTCCTGCACACAGCAGTGTGAGTGATCAGGCTGATCTCTGGATCTTCTTACCTGTTCTGCAGACATCCAGCAGGTGAGTGCTCCCTTCATCCATCCCTGATCCTGGCTGTGAATGAGGCTCAGGTCTCCACTGTAATTCGGTGCAGACTGTAATCCTCAGAGCACAGCCCAGTCTGTAATCCTGTATCCTGCACCCCAGGATCATCAGCTCCAGCCTCAGCTTCACTTGTCAATTCTTATTTTAATGGGAGAGATGTTTCCTCTGCAATCTGCAAGAAACTGTAGGGGGCTACAGCCTTCCCAGACATAGTGCCAACCAGCCCGAGCTGCCACCTCCTGCCAACAGCTGCTGCACATGTATCTGCAGAGCTGCACATGCCATCACACAGGTACTCTACCCTCCTGCCACACAGCACACAGCACTGCAACACTGCGCTGCAATCAGTGGGGAGACATAGCAATACAAGCAGCTTTACACACATCACTTCTGTGAACCTGAGACAATTCCAAGACACTTGTCTTGGGAGAAATCCAAAAGTGTCCCTGAAAGGCAAGTGAGTGGAGCCATGGAGGAGCTCAGAGCTCACATTAATAATAGTGCAAGATCTAACACATCCAGGATAATAACACTGTTCCCAGAGAACTCACAGCCACACTGGATTCCTCCAAGTGACAAAAGACAGATGGATACTGCACCACAAGATGCAGAACAGAAAACATCTAATATAGAGTCTTTATGAAGATAGAGATAGATGGGTAGACAGACAGATGGATAGACAGAAGGATGGATGGATGGATGGATGGATGGATGGATAGATAGATAGATAGATAGATAGATAGATAGATAGATAGATAGATAGATAGTCAGGTAGATGAACACGCAAGTAAATAGGTGAGTAGACAGTCAGGTAGAGATAGATAGATAAATAGATAGAATAGATTATAGATAATAGATAGATAGATAGATAGAATAGATTATAGATAATAGATAGATAGATAGAATAGATTATAGATAATAGATAGATAGATAGATAGATAGAATAGATGATAGATAATAGATAGATAGATAGATAGATAGATAGTTGATAGATAGTCAGGTAGATGAACAGACAAGTAAATAGGTGAGTAGACAGTCTGGTAGGGAGAGAAAGATAGGTGGATAAATACAATAGATGATAGAGAGATAGAGAGGTAGACAGACAGGTAGATGGACAGACAAGTAAATGGAAAGACAGGCAGATGAACAGACGTAAAAAAAAAAATAAGCAGTCCTTCAATCCAAGATGAAAAAGATAAATTACTTTTTATAAGGGCTAATAAAAATTCCTCTATTTTTTGCATCCTGGATTGGAGTACTGCTTATTTTTCTACATTTTCTACATATAAGAAATTTGAGTAGAGAATAATGTGTAAAATCTTTGCATTCATACTGTACTGTTTGGCATTGCTTAATTACATTAGATAGATAGATAGATAGATAGATAGATAGATAGATAGATAGATATAGATAGATAGATAGATAACCAGAAAAAATTCACTGCAGCACTCAGCTACTACCAAAAATGTACACATGGTAATAAGCTATATATATATGAGGAAAAAATTTAACAACTTACTTTTTTTTCAAAAAACTCAATATTCTTATTTTTTTATTTTTTTGGGGGGTTCTTGGTACATACATTGGCCAATATCTGTTTGCTCATCAACCACTCCACGGTGACCCCATATCTGATGAGTCCTAACGCTGACATCCCTGTCCTCCTTGTCCTCCCTATCCCACCTCTAAGTAGGTGGACACCATCTCAACCCTAGACCACCTGCGGGCGATGAGGGTGCTAAGTGCAGACATGGAGCCAGATACTCCACATATTAGACAGAAACAGAAAAAAAACACACAATATCTTGAGTGCTGTGCAGCTTTTTTTCTGTTTATGTCTAATATGTGGAGTTGCGGCTCCATAGCTGCACTTAGCACCCTCATCACTCCCAGGTGGTCTGACGTTGAGATGGTGTCCACCCACTTAGAGGTGGGATAGGGAGGACAAGGAGGACAGGGATGTCAGCGTAGGACTCATCAGATCTGGGGTCACCGTGGAGTGGTTGATGAGCAAGCAGATATTTGCCAATGTATGTACCAAGAACTCCAGTAAATAAAAAGATAAGAATATTGAGTTTTTTGAAAAAAACGTAAGTTTTTAAATTTTTTCCTCATATATAAACCGCTTATTACCATGTGTACATTTTTGGTAGTAGCTGAGTGCTGCAGTGAATTTTTTCTGATTGTTTGTTCCAGCATCGCAGCTTGCACCAGTTCACATTATATCTTGAGTGCTGTGCAGCTTTTCTTCTGGATAGATAGATAGATAGATAGATAGATAGATAGATAGATAGATAGATAGATAGATAGATAGATAGATGTAAAAAACGGACTGCAGCTCTCAATAAACTCTTCAAGCCTTTATTGGCCTTCAGGTGAAAAAATGATTTTTTGCATTTTTGGTACATATTTTATTTAACAAGGAATTTTTTTATTTTTTTTAGATATTTTAGATACATTCAGGTTATGACAGCTCTACATCTTTAGCTGCATAGGATGGATGTGGCTGCGGTTGTGTAGCGGACCAGTGGCTGATGTCGGCTCTTCACCTCTGGAATTCAACAAACTCAGATTCAACTCCGGGTGAAACAACAAATACTAATTCTTCAGATATTCATGTTACTGAGATATAACACACAATCTTCTGTTTTTCTGTTTTGCTTGTTTTTTTCTAGAAATCTATATCTTTACATGGAAGAATAATTATATGTGGTTTTCATGTGATGTGCTGTCACTTTACACATCAATTCCATATAAAGCGGCCCTGTTAACTCTTTATTTTCATCTAAAAAAGTACAGAACCTACACCTTCGATCTGCACCTGTTCATCTTGCAGGTGACAGAGTTTCTGATGCTGCATAATTACTTCACTTTCAACCAAAAATTCCCTCTTCAGTGCAGTGGAGTCCCAATGGGTGCCAAATACTCACCATCTTTGGCGAATTTGATGATGGCCTATTGGGAACATAAATTGTTATACACTGTAAAAAAATCCCTTTGTGGGGGGGATGGTTTGGTATGGTAGATGTATCGATGACCTCCTGGTTATTTGGTGGGGCGTCAAGTCTGCCGTGCTGGATCTCCTAACCAAGTGGTCCCCAACCTTTTTTGCACCAAGGACCGGCTTCATGCAAGTCCATGTTTCCATGGTCCAGCAGGGGGGTTGGCATGGGGCGGGCCTTTGGTCATATGGGGCAGGGCTATGGACAAGGATTGGAGTTTAGTACCATTTTCCTGAAAGATGCACTACATCTTATTTTCAGGGTATATCTTATTTTTACATCCCCTTGCATCCCCCAAAATGGTTTTCCAATCATCCCCTTCCAGCCATCATCATTCCCTTGAAGTGCACAATATCTCCATCATCTCCTTGCAGCCCATAATATCCACATAATCCCCTTGCAGTCCCCAACATCCTTTTGCAGCCCCCATCATCTCCATGAAGCCCCCAATACCGTACCCATCAACTACCTTTTGAAGCCCTCTTCATCCTCCTTTTGCAGCCCCCATCATCCTCCACTTACAGCCCCATCATCCTCCTCTTGTAGCCCCTATCATCCTCCTTTTGCAGCCCCCATCATTCTCCTTTTGCAGCCCCAATCATCCTCCTCTTGCAGCCTCCATCATCCTCCTTTTGCAGCCCCCATTATCCCCTTTTTGCTGCTCCCATCATCCTCCTTTTGCAGCCACCATCATCCTCCTGCAGCCCCCATCATCCTCCTCTTGCATCCCCAAACATCCTCCTTTTGCAGCCCTCATCATCCTCCTCTTGCAGCCCCCATCATCCTCCTCTTTCAGCCCTCATCATCCTCCTCTTGCAGCCCCCATCATCCTCTTGTAGCCCCATAATCTTCCTTTTGCAGCCCGCATCATCATCCTCTTGCAGTCCCCATCATCCTTCTTTTGCAGCCCCCATCATCCTTCTTTTGCAGCCTCCATCATCCTCTTGCTGCCTCCATCATCCTCCTCTTGCAGCCCCCATCAACCTCTTGCAGCCCCATGAACTCCATGCAGCCCCAATACTGTGTCCCCAATCATCATCCCCATGCAGCCCCAATACTGTGTCCCCAATCATCATCCCCATGCAGCCCCCATGCATACACACACACACACACCGAGGAGTGGAGCATTCGGAGCCCGGGACCGAGGAGCGAAGGCCAGAATAGAGGAGCTGAGCCAAGGAACGAGGAGCACAGTGTGCGGAGCTCAGGACCGAGGAGCTGAGCCCAGGACTAAGGAGCGGAACGTGCGGAGCTCCAGACCGAAGAGCAAAGAGTGTGGAGACTGGGACTGAGGAGGACTGCTCAGGACCTAGGAGCAGAGCCCAAAACTGAGGAGGAGAACCCAAAACCAAGGAGTAGAGCCCAGGACTGAGGCGCGTAGTCCAGGACCAAGGAGCGGAGCATGCGGTGCCTGAAACCGAGGAGCGGAGCCTGGGACCAAGGAGCGGAGCCAGGGACCGAGGAGCAGAGCCTGGGACCGAGGAGCAGAGCCCAGGACAGAGAAGCAGAGCCCAGGACCAAGGAGCAGACCCTAGAACCAAAGAGCAGGACGTGCGGAGCCCAGAACCGAGGAGCGAAGCCCAGGACCAAGGAGTGGAGCGTGCAGAGCTCGGGACCAAGGAGAAGAACCCAGGACTGAGAAGCGGATCCCGAAACCTAGGAGCAGAGCCCAGGACTGAGGAGTGGAGCCCAGGAACAAGGATCAGAGCCCGGGACCGAAGAGCGGAGCCTGGGACCAAGGAGCGGAGCATGCGGAGCCTGAAACTGAGAAGCAGAGCCCAGGACTGAGGAGCGGAGCCTGGGACTGAGGAGCGGAGCTCGGGACCAAGGAGCCAAGCCCAGGACTAAGGAGCAGAGCCCGGGACTGAGGAGCAGAGCCTGGGACCGAGGAGCAGAGCCCGGGACCGAGGTGCGGAGCCCGGGAAAAAGGAGCAGAGCTCGGGACCAAGGAGTGAAATGTGCAGAGCTCAAGACTGAGGAGCGGAGCCCTGGACTGAAGAGCAGAGCCAAGGACGAAGGAGCGAAGCCCAGAATTCAGGAGCGGACCCCAGGACTGAGGAGTGGAACTCGGGACCAAGGAGCCAAGCCCAGGACTAAGGAGCAGAGCCCGGGACTGAGGAGCAGAGCCTGGGACCGAGGAGCAGAGCCCGGGACCGAGGTGCGGAGCCCGGGAAAAAGGAGCAGAGCTCGGGACCAAGGAGTGAAATGTGCAGAGCTCAAGACTGAGGAGCGGAGCCCTGGACTGAAGAGCAGAGCCAAGGACGAAGGAGCGAAGCCCAGAATTCAGGAGCGGACCCCAGGACTGAGGAGTGGAACGTGCAGAGCCCACAACCGAGGAGTGAAGGTCAGGACCGAGGAATGGAATGTGCTCAGAAGTCAAGCCCGAAACTGAGGAGTAGAGCCCAGGACTGAGGAGCGGGGCACGGCACCGAGGAGCGGAGCACAGGACTGAGGAGTGGAGCCCAAAACTGAGGAGCAGAGCCTAGGACCAAGAAGCGGAGCCTGGGACCGAGGAGCGAAGCGTGTGGAGCACGAAACTGAGGAGCTGAGCCCTGGACCGAAGAGCAGAGCCCAGGACCGAGGAGCAGAGCCAGGGACCGAGGAGTGGAACCTGGGACAAAGGAGCTGAGCCTAGGACAGAGGAACGGAGCCCGGGAACAAGGAGCGGAATGTGTAGAGCTCGAGACCGATGAGCGAAGCCCAGGACCGAGATCCGAACCTAGGACACAGGAGTGTAGCCCGGGACCGGGAAGGAGAACCCGGGACCCGGGAGCACAACGTGTGGAGTTCGATACCAAGGAGAGGAGCGAAGCTCCTATAAGAGAGGAGCTCAATTAACAATCATCTCTCTGTCTGACTCTGAAATAAAATTAGAAACAAAAACAATGTTGCGCCAAACTGCTGATGTTTATGGCATGGGAGCGGTTAAATATATCTAGGGCTCACCTTCTCTAGTTGTGCTGACCGCACAACTAGTTTATGCACTGATTTGTTACCCAAAGGGTTTCCACATCAGCCGGTGTGCTGCAAGCAGGGATGAGCGTGATTTCCAATATGCACACGCTGCTGATTCTCGTCCTTGTTCCAAAGAAGTGGTGATTGACGTCTGATGCGTCCTGGGTGCCCAGCTGCTGAATACCACGCTTCCCAATGGGAGGATACGTGTGCGTTCAAATAAAGATGTGGTATTAGATTAGCGCTACAAACCACTCCAGGCGATCATTCTGTATAAATTACCTTAAAGCTTTATTCAATCGATGTAGAATGCCCAGTCTCCACAACGCGTTTCGGCGCTAATTGCCACTTGAGAAAGGCGCAATTAGCGCCGAAACGCGTTGTGGAGACTGGGCATTCTACATCGATTGAATAAAGCTTTAAGGTAATTTATACAGAACGATCGCCTGGAGTGGTTTGTAGCGCTAATCTAATACCACATCTTTATCTGAAATAAAATTGGCAGTCTATCTGAGACTCTCCTACACTTTATATATTGTGCCAGCAACCTTAAAGATCTTAATGACATCACATGTGCACTAATCACTGGGAGTGTAAGCTTTTGTGGGATGAGCCCCATAGGCCCTTGCCTTTCCACAAGTAGCGTTGCAATTCCTGCACTCCCAGTACCCAGTGACCAGTAGTCAGAAGGTTAAAAAAAAAGAAGAAGTAGAATCAGGTCACTCACAGTGGAAAGTTGGCTCCTATCAGTCACAGCAGGGAGCTGGCTATTTGTGCCGGTCAGAACGTAGTCGCCACAGAGCACAGAGACCCCCGCAGTCCAGTCCCGGTCCACAGCCTGGTGACCTCTGTCCTACCCTACATGAATACAAATTATCTAAACTTAAAGTTCACATCCATCCGCAATACATCTAAAATCTCCTTTTTAGATTTGTCACTAGAGGGGAAGCTCAGTGAAGCAATCTCCACTACAACTCATATAAAACCAATCAAGGGAATACTATGCTAGATTCTACCAGTATGCACCCCAAACATGTAATAACTAGGGATGGGCAAACTGCTCTGTCTTACCTGGGTTTATAACTGAGGTTGCTCTGTTAAAGCAAGTAAACGGTTAATAAGCATACTGATTATACTTACTGGGTCCATGTTACCCCTTCCAGCTGTGCCACGGCGCTGTGTCACATAGTCATATGAATGGATACAGCAGCCAATCACACACGCAAAGAAGATAAGGGGCGGCCCGGAAGTGATGCAGCGACAAGTCATAACAGGAAGGAAGAACACATACCCGGTAAATATATTAAAAGTATTAACTATTGGCTTACTTTAACAAAGCAAACCTGGTCATGAACCTGAAGAGTTAGTCTATCCCCATTAATAACATCTATACCAGTGGGAGAACTGACAAGAATAAAAAGGAATTGCAGTCATGTTAATAAATTGGAGAGTGAAATATGTATGGTCAAAAATAGATTATTGGAGAGGGGACATTGAAAAGAGCTGAAAAAATTGTAAAGGAAAAAGACAGAAAAACTTTGATTAAAACCAAAAATTAATGGTGGACAAGAAAAAGGAGCATAAACAGATACTTATAATTTCTCTACAATACAGTAACCAGTTTAATACCATCAAAAAAATTATTCAGACTAATTTTCCATGTTACAGGATGATAGTCTGGCAGCCATCTTGAAAGATGGTTGTCGGATAGTTGCCAAACGTGGATTTACTATCGGAAATGCAGCTTCCCCGCGGGGTTTATCAAGGCAGAATACTGAGGGTACTTGGTTAGATGTAAAGGGGTTCTATAAGGCTGGCTTCACACTGGCGTTCGGAGCGCAGCGCACCGAATGCAGCCAAACGCTTGTGCACATGCGTTCCTATGTTTAACATGGGAACGCATGTGCCTGCGTTTGGCTGCGTTCGGTTGCGTTTGCATTCAGATGCGCATAATTTGTGCACCTTCTGAGCGCACTCCGAACGCATCATGTTGCATTTTTTGTGCGTTCACGGGCGCTTGTTTTATCTACAAGCGCCCGCTAGCGCACAAATAATGCATTGGCGTCAATGGGTCCGCAGTGTTCTGCGCTTAATAGCCAATGAAATCTCTCCCAGTGGCCGCCGGTGATGTCACAGGAGATCACCGATGGCCACCGGGAGATCAGCTGAGCCTTTCATGATCTCCTCCTCCCCACCGCCGGTAATCTCATAGCGGTGTCGGCGGGGTGAAACAGCTGATTTGACAGCTGTTTGAATCTTCCCGCGCCGACATCTCCTCTCGGTGTCGGCGCGGGAGATTCAAACAGTTGTCAGATCAGCTGTTTAACCCCGCTGACACGTCCCGGAGCTTACCGGCCGCGGGGAGGAGATCTCCGCCACTGATCTCCGCCTCCGGCCCGCCCCCGGACAACGCCGATTGGCTGCCCGGGCTCCACAGCGATGTGTCCGCAGGCGGACATTCTCCGCTGCGGACACATAAAAAGACCCTGCTTTTCACTGCGTTTGTGTCTGCATGCCATCAGCATGCAGACACAAACGCATATGTGAAGCCAGCCTAAGTGCGGTTCTCCAAATTGCAGAACATGCAGGTATGCAGAAAAGACAAAGACGTTTCAGAACTTTGATGGGACAAAAGAGTTTAACAAAAAAATGTTATCAACTGCAATACAGATAATGTGGTGTACATTATAGGATGTATCGAATGTCAAAATACCCAAGTGGGCTGTGTATCCCAAAAACTGAGGATATCAGAACACATTATACTGACATTGTGAGAGAGAACAGCTTACTTAGATCAATATCATGTGCATCCAAGCATTTTATAATGTGCCACAAAAAGAGCTTAAGAGTACAAGGTATAGAGATATTTTTAAAATCTGTAAGAGGAGGGATCGTCATTGGAGGCCTCTAACAAGAGAGGCATTCTGGATATTGCACCTCAATACATGCAGCCCACATGGTCTGAATAATAGAAAAAAATAATATTTGGGTTTTTTGTTGAGATACTGCAAGAATTTTATGGAAACTCCACGTACAATTCATACATAGTGATGGGTGAATCCTAAATTACTCGGAATCGCTTGACTCTAGCGAGTCCGAGCCCAGGACTCGCTACTCGTTGCGAGTCTAGCGAGTCCAATGTTAATGAATGGGGAAGCGAGTAATAGCGAGTAGTGTGAGATTTACAAATCGCAGAAGTGTCTCGGAAGCTTCAGCCTGAAGCAATCCGAGTTGTGTCATTTATTTGCATTGCTAGTTTACTTTGTAAGTAATCGCTGACTCGCACAGATAAGATCCTTCATGTCTGTACACAGGGAATGAGCAGACTGAGAACAATCTCAGCTCTGCTACATCATCTCTGTGCACAGACATTCATGTCTGTACACAGGGAATGAGCAGACTGAGAACAATCTCAGCACTGCTACATAATGTCTGTGAGCAGGCGGGCTCTAGGACCCTGGAGCTGCACAGAGAAGACAGCTGGACTCGGCTCGCAAAGAAACAGCAGTTATCTGCGAGTTTCCCTGCTATCACTGGCACAGTAGCCAGTGATTACTCGCGAGTCTAATGCAAACAATGGCAATCCTATGTCAGCGTTTCTGACAAAACTAGGATTGATATTGATTTGCATTAGACTCGCGAGTAATCACTGGGAAACTCGCAGAGTACCGAGTCCTGCGAGTCCCTTACTACTCGCCGAGTAACGAGTCCTAGCGAGTAGATTCGCCCATCCCTATTCATACATCATTGTTACTACTTTTATTGCCTTGTTACTATGTTTTTGTATGTTCTGTTACTGATGTCCTGTTATTCTTCTCCTTGAATATACGTATGGAATCGATTTATGTGTTTTTTTCACTAGTGTTTTTCTTGTATTACGATCTCCTCTTTGTGAGATAAACATTTTGAAGCAAAATCGATTCATGACAGTGAGCTTGTCAGAAAAAACAATAGCAAGGGAAGGGAAAAAAAAGAAAAAAGAGATTAAAAGAGAAGAAGAAGAAGAGAAAAAAGACAAAAAAAATATTTTTTTTTAAGTGGAATTTTTTTTTTTCCGCAAATTGCTCTTGACTAGTTGGTATTTCATGAATCTTGGTCTCAAGACGACTTACGTTATCAATAGTCATTTAGCATACTAGGAATAAGCTTGAAGCTCACAGTCATGGTGGAATATAAAGAGTTAATCCTTGTTTGTGTAAAACAAAGAGTATTGCCAGACAGTATCTAGATATAAAAATACTTTGTATTGTGTGTAATTACATGTACCCTTTATGCTGTCATTTATCTAGTAGTGTTGTCCATTTTGGTTTCTTGTTTATGTCTCGTATCAATCCGCGTGAAATGCAATAGTTGCAGTAAATGATATTGAGTGTGCACAGTGGCCAAGCAATTTGTTATGCGAGAGAAGGAGGAGGAATCACTTTGGAGAACAATCATTATGCAGATGACACTCACCTGGCAGATCCTAGGATCCCAACAAACTCATAAAATAAGCCTCAAGGTACCGTCACACAGGGAGATATCGCCGGCGATGTTGTCGGCAACTGAGGGGCGTGGCCAGGTTGCGGCGACATCGCCGGAGAGTTGCCTCATGTGACAGGGCGATAATCAGGCGAAAAATCGCCTTTGTCACATCACCAGGTCTCCCAACAATGTTGCGGGTGATTCTGCCTATCTCCAACATTGCGAGTTATCGCTCGCTGGGTTGCTGGGCAACCCAGTGAGCGATAGCCGCGGCAACTAGCCGGCGACATCGCCGGTAAGTTGCTCAGTCTGACATCTCCCCGGCGATGTTGTCAGGGATGCGCGCTCCCGCGATCGCCGGCAACATCGCCGGCGATATCTCCCTGTGTGACGGTACCTTCAGTGGGGAACTTTGTAAGTTGGACAAAGGACTCGGTAATATCTTTGCATCTGAAATGCATAGCGCTATAGCCTACGGTGGCATAATGTTTTTTTCAGCATAATCAGCATAATGTTTTTATCTGATGTAACCATTCACGTTTCAACTATTGTATAAAGCTGGAAATTTTAAACCAAGAATTGGAGCTGGAGATTTTGCGTTCGGGTGCAGGAACACTGGGGTCAAACTCGCTGATTACCGGCGCCGCTTTTCACGTGCTTCCATGCATTTTTAAAAATTATTTTATTTAACATCCTATGATGGCAGTTTGGTTGCCATACACTAATATGTATGGCAAGCAAGAAGAATCCCCATCCAGATTGAGGAAATCCAGTATGAGTATACCAGCCAATCACAGAGGCTCTTACAGAGGGTGAGCGTCTGTGATTTGCTGTTTGTCTGACAGTGCAGTGAATATGCAATTAGCTTAATAGGCGGTCCCTGAAGTAGCAGGCAGAGACTGGTAGACTGAATTAGCTATTCTATTTATCTACTCTTTTCTCATTTTATACAGCATGGGAAAGACCATGTTAAAAATGCATTGCACACAGACCATACTCACACCTCGCTTGCACCACACTCATCGCACTCATACCACCAACATATTGTAAAAAGTCCTGTGAAAATTAGTCCTGTATATCATGATGTCAGAGAGTTTATTTCTTGCAGATCAAAAAGTATTGTGTATGCAATTTTCTGCCAAAGCAGTAGGTATTACATAGGTAAAATGATCAGGTGCTTGTACCAGGGGCGGACCTACTGTGGTGCAGCTGGTTCAGCTGTACCAGGACCCTGACTGGCTAGGTGGCCCCTCAAGCTTGCAGGGGGGCCCCCAGCTGACCCCCGTAATCCGATGTCAGAGGAGAGGAGGGTCAGGCAAGGGAAGCAGGAAGCTTCCTGCTTCCCTTGCTTGATCCCGCCCCTCCTCTTTGCTCTGGCCCCCAGAAATGCACACAGCGCGGCTCAGCAGGTAGGAGAGCCGCTCCACTAATAAATGAGCAGCCGTCATCCCCCCACACCGCTCCTCGACGGCGCCAGCACAACCCCCCCTCTCCTCACCGACGGCCGCCAACTCCCCATAACCTCCCCGCCATCCCCCCCGCTACTCTCCGATGGCTGCACCAGGGCCCCCTGGGTTCAAGGTCCGCCCCTGGCTTGTACATTTGTTTTAGGGAACACTCACATTCTGCTGAGTCTGGTGTGGGTTCACCCAGGATAATAGGACATATCAGAGCTGAGTATAATGGGGATTCTAGAGTGCTCACTTTTCTGGGTTTAGAAAAAGTGGAAGCGCCACCCCAAGGTGGGAATACCCATAAATTGCTTTTGCAGAAAGAAGCAAACTGGATTCTAAGACTCAGGGCTCAGAGACCTGCAGGTTTTAATGACAAAAATAACCTGTCAGTGTTTATATGTTTTTAATGTTAAGTGTTGGTGCTGTCACTGGTATTATCTGTATTGTGCACAAGAGGTATTTTCTGTTCTTTATATTTCCCCCTATGTTGCCTAATTACTAATGATGATGTGCACAGGTGGATAAAAATGAAAGAAGTGACACCTGCACTGCATATAGTTGAACCCGTCAAAGCGCCATCTTAGGGTATGTGCCCACAGGACGTTTTTTGAGCAGTCCTGAATGCAGCAAAACCTGAGGATCCTAGAGAGGAGAAGTGCTATGATCTTGTCTGCGTTTTTTGCGCGTTTTTTGCGTGTTTTTACTGCGTTTTTTGTGCGTTTTTCCTGCGTTTTTGATGCTGCGTTTTTCCTGGGTTCTTTCCATTAACTGAACCAAAGACGCAGGAAAATAGAGCATGTCAATTCTCTCCTATCTGCACCAAAACCGCAGGTATTTGACAGTTCTTGACACTTGCAAAACCAATGTGTGTGCACAGCGTTTCTGTGAAACACATTGGTTTTGCTGGGAATGAAAACCGCAGGAACAAATTAGCATAAATTACCATAAAACCAATGGTTTTCTGCATGCAGAGACCGCAGCAAAAACGCCCTGTGTGCACATACCCTAACAGCGCAAAACGTCTGTAGTTCTAAAGACCCCCATTCTCCCCCCAAGTCCACCATTAGTAAAGCCTAACGACTATTGGAAATAAAGCTGCTCTTTTCTCCTGGCCGGTGAGTGCTAGTCGTCTCCAAGATGCTGAATAGACATGGCCTGTAACCGGAAGTGTGAACCAGGGGAGCCAGGAAGAAACCGCATCGTGAAGTCAGTCAACGGTACTCGCTCCCGTGGAGCTGGATCCTACAAGCGGACTTACCAGACTCTTTTCTGCATAGCCGTGGGAGAATTGAGTACCGTATATTTTCTGATACACATGAGAACCTGTACAATAATAAATTGGCCTTACGTATTTTACTGTCTATCTTATTCATATCCAGGGAAGGGTATCTCTAACTATCATTAGACTTAGATAATAGTTTAAGCTCGAGCGACATTGGAGAACAGCTTTTAATTGGGGAAGTTGTGAAAATTGAGATTCATAGAGCAGTGTCATAAATTAGCTGGAATGCCTAATGAATTGGTGAGACGAATGGAATTATTTTTATATAACAAACATTATTAAGTTTTGATGATCCTGTTCTAATGTAATCTAACATAGTTGATTCAGCCTAGAGAAACTTATTTGTCTCATTAGTTCCTGGGCGAGATGGATGATCAAGCTATTACTTCCTGATTTTACCAAATATCCACCATCACTATAGAGAGAAAGAGAGAAAGTGATAGAGAAAGAGAGATAGATACATTTGGTTTTTGCTTTCTTTTGAGGTTTCCCTCATCTTGAGATTTGTACATCTATAAAAAGCATTAGCGTATTTTTCAAACTATAAGACGCACCCAGATTTTAGAGGAGGAAAATAATAAAAAAAAATTAAGCAAAACATGTGGTTACAATGCAGTGTTATGAGGGGGATGTGCTGCTGACACTTACTGGGGTAATGTCCCCATCCTTGGCCCCTTCCAGGTAATATATGGCCACACCATCTTCGTATATCCTATCCTGATATATAGCTCTTCATCCTGGGATATAGCCTCCCCATCTGGAATATAGCCCCCATTCTGTTATATATTGATATGGCTCCCCATCCCAGGATACAGCCCCCCATCCTGGGTACAGCCCCCCACTCTGGGATACAGATTACCAACCTGGTATATAACCCACCCATCCTGGATACAGCCCCCATCCTGGATACAGCCCCCCATCCTGGATATGGCTCCCTATCCTGGGATATAATTCCCCATCCTCGAAATAGCCCCCATCCTGGTTATGGCTCCACATCTTGGGATATAGCCTCCCCATCCTGGATATAGCACTCCATCCTGTATAGGGTTCCCCATTCTGGTATACAGCCCCTAAATGCTGATATATATCCCCAACCATCCAGTTACATTACCCCCATCCTGGATATGACCTCCCCCATTGTGGTACATGGCCCTCTCATCCTGAATATGCCTCACACCCCTCATCCTAGCTCCCCAGGCTGCCGCACACAAGAAAATAACAAAGTAACTCACCCTCCGGCACTTCCCTCCGTCTCTCCCTGCTTGCAGCTCTCATGTTTTGATTCCTCTTGCGTCCCCGAGGCAGCCGATCACGTGATCAACACAGCACAGTGACATAATCACTCTGCTTTGCCGATCACATGATAGGATGCCCCGGGGACGCCGGAGGACTCAGAACTTGAGTGCTGCAAGCAGGGAGAGACGGAGGGAAGTGCCGGAGGGTGAGTTAGATTGTTTGTTATTTTCTTGTGTGTGGCAGCCTGGGGGGCCATATCCAGTCATGAAGGGTGTACGCTTTGTCTAATTTACCCATATCTCAGAGCGGCTTCAGCACTGAGGTGATGGACAGCGTGATTAAGTGCCTATTAAACGAGCATAATGAGTGGGAGCATGTGACCTCCCTCCCACAGCCTCAGCAGCCCCCCGCAGCCTCCTCCCAGCATGCTCCAGAGCCGCAGCGACCCCCAGCACAGCCCTACAGTCACATAGTCTGTATATTCGGACCATAAGACGCACCCCCCACTTTCCTCAAAAATTTTGGGGAGAAAAGTGTGTCTTATAGTCGGAAAAATATGGTATGTATGTCAATTTCTGTGAATCCCGATTTCCCCCAGACAGATGAGGATCCACAACAACTAGGGGGCAATGCACAGAAAGACTATATACGCACATTGACAATTTGGTTGCAAACAACTCTGCAGCAAATCTACATCACCTGGCAGAAAAATGCACCTAAAAATCACAGGTCTTTGCAGTGATTTTGCATCATTTTTGCCACTTTTTTCATGCATATTTCATAATTCTGCAAACGTTGCAAAAATGGTCAAAGAATTGACACGGTGCAGATTTATTTCTGCAACAAGTCTGCAAGGGAAAAAAAAGCAACAAAACTTCAGGATTCTCATTGACTTTGCTGGCAGAAGGATTCATCACAAAACTGCACTAAAAAATGCATTAAAAAAACACAACAGAAATGCACTGTGTGTACACAGCCTGATGCTCTCTGGTCAAAAGTGTCAAAAATATTACTAAAAGAAAACTGTCACCTAAAAATGCAAATTACCTGCAGATATAGGGGTAATCTGCAGCTAAATACTGTCGTAATCATTGTAAATATGTAAGGCTAGGGTCACACTTAAAATGCACAATCCCGTAACCGCATCCATTACCGGATGTGGTTTTACCGCGTGCTGTCATACTATCTTTTGATAGTAAAATTGTAACCCTCATTCCAGATCTGAATGCATTAATGCATCCCATTTTGGAATGTGGGCTTATGCAATTTTGCAAACTGCATCCGGATACGGTACCGCAAGGTACTGGATCCGGTTCCCATAGGCGCCCATGTTAAAAAAAACGGATTCGGTTTTGCAACCGCTCCGAAAAATGCAGCCTGCATGATTTTTACCGCAGGCTGCAAAACCGGATGCGGTAACCAGATTGCAAATAGTGCAATCCGGTTTTCCTATTGAAGCCTACGATCCGGATGCGGTTTTGAGCATTTTTAATGCTCAAAACTGGATCCGGATGTATACAAATACTGCAGGTGTGACCCTAGCCTAAGTTAAAGTGCACATATAGGTAGAAAGAGTTTCTAGAGTCTTGTTCACACTACGTTTTTGATCCATTTTTTTGTGATCCATTTTAGCATGGAAAATGGATCACTTTCTGTTATGTCTAGCAAAATCAATGCGTTTTCAGAAATGCTGTGCAGAGGCTGAGTTTTTTACTGGTCCATTTTTGGGACAGCAAGCACATCCAGAAAAAGAATAAGCATGTCAATTAGGGGTCCGTTTTCTCCATTGACTCCATTGTAATGAAAATCAAGCACAAAAAATGCATCAAAAGTGCATAAAGAAAAGTAAAAACTGCAATATGGTTTTACTACTTTTTTTTTGGTTCAATTTTGCTGCTGATGATTCAACAAAATTGCAGCACAAAAAAGCAGATAAAACTGCACTGTCTGAACATAGCCTCGGGCATTACAGCTTCCTGCGCCGCTCAGATGATTGGAAGCAAATGGCAGCAGGCAGCTGCAACAGTCACCACTCGCTATACAGTGAGTGTTCGGTTATTATTCCCCCTGCACCTTGAGGAACAGCTTGTTCTGCAGCGTATATGTGCAGTGCGTGTATGCAGTGTGTGTATGCAATGTGTGGGTGCAGTGTGTATGTATGCAGTGAGTATGCAGTGTGTGTGTGTGTCCAGTGTGTGTCCAATGTGCGTGTGTGCAGTGTGTGTGCAGTGTGTGTGCGCAGTGTATGTGTAGGTGTGTGTGTGTGTGTGTGTGTGTGCAATGTGTGTGCAGTGTATGTGTAGTGTGTGTGTGTGCAATGTGTGTGCAGTGTATGTGTAGTGTGTGTGTGTGCAATGTGTGTGCAGTGTATGTGTAGTGTGTGTGTGCTGTGTGTGTGTGCAGTGTGTGTGTCCAGTGTGCGTGTGGGCAATGTGTGTGTGTGCAGTGTGTGTATCCAGTGTGCGTGTGGGCAGTGTGTGTGCAGTGGGTGTATGCAGTGTATCTGTGCAGTGTGTGTGCAGTGTGTGTGTGCAGTGTATGTGTAGTGTGTGTGTGCAGTGTGTGTGCAGTGTATGTGTAGTGTGTGTGTGCAGTGTGTGCAATGTGTGTGTAGTGTGTGTGTGCAGTGTGTGTGCAGTGTATGCGTAGTGTGTGTGCAATGTGTGCAATGTGTGTGCAGTGCATGGCCTTGTTCATACACAATTTGCATTTTTTTAGAACTCCAAAAACACATGCGTTTTTCTAAGAGTGCCAAAAAGTGTCCCTTGTGTGTCTGAAAGGTTTAGAAACATTTTTGGACTTAGTTATTTTTTCAACAAAAACGCAGGCAAAAACGCATGCGTTAACGCAGGGTGCCTAAATGTGCCATTTAAAATATGCATGCGTTAACGCAGGTGCCTATATGTGTCCTGCGTTAACGCATGCATTTCCCATAGGGCCCCATGTTAAAAAAATGCATGCGTTTTTGGAAACAACCCCTGCGTTTTTTTCCAGCACCCAAAAAATGCTGCATGCAGCGTTTTTTGGACTCGGGGAAAATAACTCAAGTGTAGTGAAAAAACGCAGCTGCACTCAATAGCACCCTGCATTAACGCATCTGCGTTTTTTTAACAGCTACAAAAACGCAGAGAAGCCCAAAAAACCTGATATGTGTCAACAAGGCCTATGTGTAGTGTGTGTGTGCAGTGGGTGTGTAGAGTGTATGTGCAGTGTGTGTGCAGTGGGTGTGTGGAGTGTATGTGCAGTGTGTGTGTGTGTGTGCAGTGTGTGTGTGCAGTGTGTGTGTGGAGTGTGTGTGTGGAGTGTATGTGCAGTGTGTGTGTGTGTGTGCAGTGTGTGTGTGGAGTGTATGTGCAGTGTGTGTGTGCAGTGTGTGTGTGGAGTGTATGTGCAGTGTGTGTGTGTGTGTGCAGTGTGTGTGTGCAGTGTGTGTGCACAGCTAGCTGTCAATCAAGGTGCAGAGGGACTGATAACAGAACACCCACTGTGTAGGGAGCGGTGACTGTTGCAGTTCGCTTCCAATCACCTGAGTGGTGAGGGGAACTGTAAAGCTATGTGCGCACATTGAGTATTTGGTTGCAGACATTTCTCTTGGCAGGAAAAATGCTGGGGCAAAAATGCACCTTTTTGCCGCATTTCCGATGCATATTTCATGCATGCGTTTTCTCCAGTGCATTTTTCATGTATTATGGGGTTGAAAAATGCTGCAAACAATTGATGTATTTCTGCACCAAATCCCAAAGGAAAAATAAGTAACGTGTGCACAAAACTTAAAGGGAATCTGTCAGGTCAAAAAGCCATATGTAACTGATATTTTCTAATTCCTTTCTCTAAGGCTGCTTTCACATCACGATTTTTGCAAATCCGTGGTGATCCTTGAATCTCAAGGATCACGCGGACAGGCACAGACCTGTGCCAAGAGATGCCACTGATGCCCATGGATCTGTGTTTTCCACGGATCCGTCATCATTTAGCAGAAATAGGACTTTCCTTGCTTCTGAGCATGCAGAGTACAGCAAATCAGATCTGTTTTGATCCATCACCATAGAGGTCCATGTTATTTGAAATGGACAGCAATGGATCAGTTTCTATCCGATTTTTTTCAAGGACGGCCAAAATCGGAGCGGGCTCCTATTTTGGGATGGGAAAAAATTGGACACAAATGGATCCAACACAAAACTGACACAATCGGATGCCAATAAGGACCAATCCGTGCACATCCATGCCCATAGGGATACATGGAGATCAAATCGGATCCATGGCTATCTGTTTTACAACGGATAGCCACAGATGAACAAAGATCGTGATGTGAAAGCAGCCTAAGCTCTCTCTATTCATGTATTTCTATTACCGTATATACTCACGTATAAGCCGAGTTTTTCAGCCCAAAAATTGGGCTGAAAAGTTACCCCTCGGCTTATACGCGAGTCACTGTATACTGTATACAATGTATACAGTATACAGTGCCCCGATCTATATACAGGCCCCCCCCCGCCGCAATCCTGTAAAGGAAGAGATTAGTATACTTATCCCTCCGCTGTCCCGCCGCCGCTCCTCCATCTTCATCCAGCGTCTTCCGTCTTCTTCCGGGTTCCTCCGATGGTCGCAGGCAATGACATCATTGCCGGCGCGACAGAGGAGGAAGCTGAAAGAAGACGGAAGACGCTGGATGAAGATGGAGGAGCGGCGGCGGGACAGCGGAGGGATAAGTATACTAATCTCTTCCTTTACAGGATTGCGGCGGGGGGGGGGCCTGTATATAGATGGGGAGGGGCTGCATATACCTCCTGGGGCTGCATATACCTCCTGGGGCTGCATATACCTCCTGGGGCTGCATATGGGGCTGTATATACCTCTGGGGCTGCATATGGGGCTGCATATACCTCCTGGGGCTGCATATGGGACTGTATATACTTCTGGGGCTGCATATGGGGCTGCATATACCTCCTGGGGCTGCATATGGGACTGTATATACTTCTGGGGCTGCATATACCTCCTGGGGCTGCATATGGGACTGTATATACTTCTGGGGCTGCATATACCTCCTGGGGCTGCATATGGGGCTGTATATACCTCTGGGGCTGCATATGGGGCTGCATATACCTCTGGGGCTGCATATGGGGCTGTATATACCTCTGGGGCTGCATATGGGGCTGCATATACCTCTGGGGCTGCATATACCTCTGGGGCTGTATATACCTCTGGGGCTGCATATGGGGCTGCATATACCTCAGGGGCTGTATATACCTCTGGGGCTGTATATACCTCTGGGGCTGCATATACCTCTGGGGCTGCATATGGGGCTGAATATACCTCTGGGGCTGTATATACCTCTGGGGCTGCATATACCTCTGGGGCTGCTGTATACTACCACTGGGGCTGCTGCTGTATATACCACTGGGGCTGCTGCTGTATACTACCACTGGGGAGGCTGCTGTATACCTCACTTCTGGGGGTTGTATACCTGTGCTGGAGTCCACCCTTGGCTTATACGCGAGTCAATAAGTTTTCCCAGTTTTTGGGGGCAAAAGTAGGGGGTCGGTTTATACACGGGTCGGCTTATACACGAGTATATACGGTATTTATACTCCCCTCCTCTCCTGTGTAACCTTGAAAACAAAATATTAATTTCATCTGTCATTCACAGTGAATTCTCTGCTGCCCACTAAACCAAGGAATTCATGCATCACCAAACTGTCCGGCCCTCCTCTCTGATCTGTCTGCTGTGTGACTCTTTGCAGACAGACGAGAAGGGAGGGGGGAGGAGGTCTGTTCTCTTAGCAGATACAGCTCTGACATCTTCATTGTGTGTATTCCAGGCATGTGTGCTGGAGATATTTCTTTGTGTTTATATGAACATTTGATCATTTGCTCAGCAGATAAGACACATTAAATCTATGCAGAAAAACTAAAGATCATATAAACAGAAATCACTTACAGGAGAGCAAAGGCTAGTGATATTACTACAAGAGTTGTAGCACAAAACACCTTCACCCTCCCAACTCCCTCCCCAGCAGCCTGCAGAAGCCTGAGATTTTCAGTGCAACTTCAGCATGGAGTGGAGGGACAGAATACCAGCTTGGATAGGTGTGGTTATTTAAATAATCATTACATACTGTTACTCTCAGACTGCTCAGGACTCAGTACTTTTACGGGGAATGCAGGTGCTTATAGCAAGAGAACGTCTAAGAGTACAGTAACAATTTTTACATATTCTGAAAGGTCTGCCCGAGCACTATTCAAGAGTACTATTAGTATCATACTGAAAAATGACCTGACAGGGTCCCTTTAAGGAATCTCATTGACTTTGCTGGCATAAGGATTTGTTTGCAGTTTTATGACAAAAACATAGAAAAACACAATAAAATGCATTGTGTGTGCAGTGTTTAACTCCCTACAATACTTTATCTTCTTCCTATATCTGCAGTTCCAGTTACATATCCAAACATGATTTAGGCTGGGGTCACAGTACCATTTTTCACATGCTTTTTTGGAGACCTGCGTTTTCAAAAACGCATGTAAAAAACGCACCCATAGGCCCCCATGTTAAAAAATGCATGCCCTAATAGCCAAAAAGCATGTGTGATTGTCCCATGCGTTTTTGGAGCATATCCAAAAACGCATGCGTTTTTGTAAAAACGCATGCGTTTTTGTAAAAAAAAATGCATGCGTTTTTATAACATGGGTTCCTATGGAAAACGCATGCAAAAACGCATGTACAGTTAGCACCTTTTAGTGCCATTCAAAAACGCATGCGTTTCCCATAGGAGCCCATGTTAAAAAAAACGCATGCGTTTTTCCGGAAACGCATGCGTTTTTTTAACATGGGCTCCTATGGGAAACGCATGCGTTTTTGAATGGCACTAAAAGGTGCTAACTGTACATGCGTTTTTGCATGCGTTTTCCATAGGAACCCATGTTATAAAAACGCATGCGTTTTCTACAAAAACGCATGCGTTTTTCAAAACGCTCAAAAAAATACTACAAGCACTATTTTTATGTGCAGATTCAAAAACGCAGCCAAAAACGCAGGGAGCCATCAGAGACCTTAAAAAACTCATGCTGACATGAAAAACGCATGTAAAAAAGCATGCGTTTTTAAAAGGCACTAAAAAAATGCATGTCAACTGTGACCCCAGCCTAAGGCTGTGGTCACAGTTTTTTTAGTGCCTTTTAAAAACGCATGCTTTTTTACATGCGTTTTTCATGTCAGCATGAGTTTTTTAAGGTCTCTGATGGCTCCCTGCGTTTTTGGCTGCGTTTTTGAATCTGCACATAAAAATAGTGCTTGTAGTATTTTTTTGAGCGTTTTGAAAAACGCATGCGTTTTTGTAGAAAACGCATGCGTTTTTATAACATGGGTTCCTATGGAAAACGCATGCAAAAACGCATGTACAGTTAGTACCTTTTAGTGCCATTCAAAAACGCATGCGTTTCCCATAGGAGCCCATGTTATAAAAACGCATGCGTTTCCGGAAAAACGCATGCGTTTTTGTTAACATGGGCTCCTATGGGAAACGCATGCATTTTTGAATGGCACTAAAAGGTACTAACTGTACATGCGTTTTTGCATGCGTTTTCCATAGGAACCCATGTTATAAAAACGCATGCGTTTTCTACAAAAACGCATGCGTTTTCTACAAAAACGCATGCGTTTTTGGATATGCTCCAAAACCGCATGGGACAGTCACACATGCTTTTTGGCTATTAGGGCATGCGTTTTTTAACATGGGGGCCTATGGGTGCGTTTTTTACATGCGTTTTTGAAAACGCAGGTCTCCAAAAATGCATGTGAAAAATGGTACTGTGACCCCAGCCTTAAACAATATTTACCTACAGATAACCCCTATAACTGCAGGTACATAGCATTTTTGAGGGTGACACGTTCCCTTCCCTGTTCGGCCACTGGAGCACACAATAAGCAGAGTGTTACTTTTCCTTTTATATCAAGTTCACTTTTCAGTTTGGCTTTGTAGACCGGGACAAGGTCAGCAGAGTGATTGCATTATCATTAGAGGGATGTAATGACAGTTCTTATGCTGAGGTCTACATTAATCAGGATACACCAACAGATAAGGATCTCTGAGTCCCCTTATCACTTTCGGGATCCTAAAGACAGTGTTTGTCTATTCACAGTTTCTTGACCATTCTTTGCAGCAGTCGCACTGTCTGCTTATTGAATCTCTCCAGCTAATAAGATACAAGAATTATTTGGCAGTGCTTGTGTTTATATGTATGATCTGTGATTTTTCTGGTGATCCTGCTGAATAAGTTCATAGACGTTATTATAGCCAGAAAAAAGGATAGTTAACCCTCCATCAGGAAATTTCCAACACTCTTGAGTTCAGGCGCAATGCATCTGACAGGCACAGAATCAAAACCGCCTATAATATCTACCGTAATTATCTCAATTTCAGGACTCTAAAAGTAATCAGTGACCTTCATAGGGATGTGTTAAAAGATAGTACACAAAATCAGATGCAAAATAAATGGAATAACCAAAAGTTAAAACAAAAAGTACCACATTTCTCAGCTACCACCGAATTAAGGCCAGGGTCACATTTGCGATGTGCCCCTAGCCTGCCGGATTCCGGTATTATCTTAGAACTTTTTCCAGCGCCGCATAGCGTTTCCGCTATGCGGTGCTGGAAACCGCTGCCCTTAGTTACCCGCTGTTTACCTGCACGACCTGTCACACAGGCAGCGGCTCGGAGGGCGTTTTACAGCGCCGCACAGGAAACCGTTGCAGACACGATTTCCTGTGCGGCGCTGTAAAACGCCCTCCGAGCCGCTGCCTGTGTGACAGGTCGTGCAGGTAAACAGCGGGTAACTAAGGGCAGCGGTTTCCAGCACCGCATAGCGGAAACGCTATGCGGCGCTGGAAAAAGTTCTAAGATAATACCGGAATCCGGCAGGCTAGGGGCACATCGCAAATGTGACCCTAGCCTAACTTGAGTTTTCATGCAATAACTATTACTGAACATTAAAATTAGGGGAAAAAAACTTAATGGTAATGCACTTAGATGTTAGGCTAGGGTCACACATTTGTTAATAGAATTGCATTCACCGCATCCAGATCCAGATGCGGTGAACGCAATTGGCTTCCCACACATTTTTGTAGAGAAGCCGCAATCCGATTGCTCCAGATGTGTAATCCGGAGCAATCCGGTTACCGTACAGTTGCCGCAGGGATGAGCAAAGTGTTTAAACTGTAAAAACAGCTTAAATATTAATAATAATTGTGCCCTTCATGTCTCTAGGGGGTGCCCGTCCCCCCTAGAGACATGCTACCTACTCAGGTGGGCATGTAATGAGTTAATATTGCTTGTACAGTAAGCCGGCTCCTGTCGGCTCTGTACAATTTTGTGAATGAAGTCGCAGCTCCCCTCTCAGCTGTGCGCATACTATACGTAATGATAAACACGTAATGTACGTATAGTATGTGCGCTGTCCGAGGTCCTGTAAGTACTTACAGTAGATCTATGGTGCTGCGCAGCACCATCGATCTACTGTAAAAGCCTTCAGGACCTCGGACAGCGCACATACTATACGTACATTACGTATAGTATGCGCACAGCTGAGAGGGAAGCTGTTGCTGTATTCACAAAATTGTACAGAGCCGACAGTAGCCAGCTTACTGTATAAGCAATATTAACTCATTACATGCCCACCTGAGTAGGAAGCATGTCTCTAGGGGGGACGGGCACCCCCTAGAGACATGAAGGGCACAATTATTATTACTATTAAAGTTTTTTTTTTTACAGTGTAACACTTTGCTTTTCCCGGCAGCAGCCTGGATAAGCAAAGTATATACGGTAACCGCATTGCTCAGGATTACACATCCGGAGCAATCCGGTTACTGGAGTGCGGATGCAAGGAACTTCTCCAAAAACTGCAGCCTGCATGATTTTTCACGCAGGCTGCAGAGCCGGAGCCGGTAACCAGATTGCTTGTAAAGTAATCTGGTTACCATAATGGGCTCCTATGAGGAGCGTTTCCTGCTCCGGTTTTGAGCTTTTTAAAAGCTCAAAACCGGATCAGGATTTGTAAAAAAAAACGCAAGTGTGACCCCAGCCTTACTTGATTACTATTCACTTAGAATTAAGAGGTTACATGTTCAACTAAATGAATAATTGTGATGAATATAAAAAGAGAAAATACTAGCTTTCAACTGTTGGTCCAGTTCAGGTGCAGTGAGCCTGAGAAGCCACAAAGGTCAGATCTGTTCTGGTCTGGTGTGACACTATGAGATCAGGTTACAAAGAGCATGTAAAGACTGGAAATAACTGGGAGGGGGGAGATTTTCTGATAATTTGGAGAGGAGAGAGAAACGAAACTAATTGAGCTGTGCCTGCCAGAGCTCAGAATACAAACCATCTGGGAGGTTAGTGTAGAATAGATGTTCTTTAATTTATGCAGCACCATTAATTATGGATTGTCCAGGATAGGACAGCCGGTCTACTGGGGTACACCAAGCCCCTCTGCCACCTGAGCCACAAGCTGAGGACCGGGGGATGGGGGGGGTGCTGTGTCAGAGTCCAGCGCCGCCCCTGTAGCCGTGGGTGAGGACCGGGGGGGGTGCTGTCGGACTCCAGCGCCGCAGGTGAGGACCGGGGGGAGAGGGGTGCTCTCAGCCGTCAGCCCCGCCGCCCCTGTAGCCTTAGTTGAGGAGCGAGGAGTGGGGGGATGCTGGCACACTGATGCAGCACCGCCACCCTCTTACCGGGTGACGCTGCAGGTGACTCAGGAAGCCGGGCTCTGGTGCTGGTGCCACCCTCTTCTCCGATGCCGCTCCCCCTGGCTGCTGCCGCTTGGTACTCAGGGCTCACACTGTCCAATGGACGGTGCGGCCCTGCCTGTCTAAATGGCTAATTCATTTCCAATAAAAAAAAGTCGGTGCTAAATAGTCTTCTTTCTTTTCCTCTGTATTAAGTAGAGGACTGTGGACTCACACTACAATATGACGACAATGCAATCATCTCTATCAGTATATGTCATTTGATATAAACTCAATACTTGTTATGTGTCATATCAAATTTCCATCACAAGTCATATAGACAAGGGGACGGAAAGAAACATTGCGATTGATCTAAAAATAAGAAGTGGAGGAATTGTCAGAATGTGAGAAAACAGACAGGAGACTATATCATAACACTAATGGTAAAACCCGAATTAGGTTGCATTATATTATATAGCACTCTGTAGAAGGCACCAAAGGATATCGGCCAAAGCGTTATCTTTACTGTCGCTGCAACTAAGGGCCATTGAGGCTTGAAAAGCGTCAGTGTAGATCCATTATTGCTTTGTATGTGTGAATAAAACTGGATATTATATTATTATGAAATAAAGTGCAATCTCTGTTTTACAACATACTCTAGTGCTGGCTTCCTTTTCTATGTTATTGGCTTTCATATTTGCAAAAAACGTCCATGCAATGGGGAGCCCGAGTGGGGAGATGATATTTCTCCTTCCTCTAAGTATTTTTTTTTTATCATTTAGCCTCCACCTGCGATCCTTCACTTATTACATGGCCCAGGCCTTGACTGTATAGGAGGCATTATGCTAGTTTGTAGGGGTTTGACCCATAAACAAAATGTATCACCTATCTGCGAGATCGATTATATATTGACTATATATTATAAGCTCAAAATTCCACTGTGCATATAAAGAAATTGATAATGTTCTACAGTCACTCATAGAGACATTCAATGGGCCAATGGTCACAGTGAACTCTTTGGATGAAGACAGGTGTGTGGAATATTCCTTCTTTCCCATTCTTCATTTAGGAGGCTCGCTGCCCGCTTGAGCACCTGTATTCCAAAGCCCTTTCACCAAGGGTCCATCTAACTTGCACTGTATGAAGCACTTTTCACCTACTAGGTCGATGATGCTATCCTTACTGACTGATCAATCCTAATGTTCCCAGGAATATATGGTCTGACTTCCGCACTGGGCATTAAGTAGCTGATGTTCCTGTCCCTCTTGCAGCTGTTGAAGACGGACACACACCTGAGGATAGTGCTGATGCAGTTGTGAATGGGGGAAATTTCTTGGAGCATGGTTTTATACAAATCTTACCTCTAATAGATGCTTTATGCTCACTAGACAGGTCAGCCAACACTTTTAACAATGCCTGTTCCTCTTCTGAGGGGAAAATAGAATGCATATTTTCATCAAAGAAGTATTTTTTAAACATCAGAGACCTTGCAAAGATATGTAAGTCTTTGATAGCCAAAAAAGTATTGAAATCCGCCACAGGTGAAAAGGATAGACCCTTAAGGTACCGTCAAACGTAGCAAAATCGCCGCCATATGGCTGGAAATTTGACGTGAGCGCGCACGTTTCCGGGCACTTTTTTACACATCGCCGTTGCCCTGTCAAACATAGACATCTCACTTGCGATGTTCGGCGATCCTGCATTCCGGAAATCCCCTGCCGCAGACCGGAAGCAATTTCACATTACCACGTCGCCGCCAAATCGGCGTGTCACACGCCTCCATCGCATGAGCAATGTGGGCGTAGAGTGTGAGCGCACCGAGGAGACAGGCGTGCCAGAATGTTGAACACTTCGCCCCAACCACTCCAATTGGCCAACACAACTGCGTCGCCATTGGTCAGCCTTGTCAGGACATCTGCCCACTACATGACGCATGTGTCCTTTCTACTATATCACGATTCAAATATGGCGCTTAAGCCATGGCCAGCTAATGGGAATACCAGAGTGACCACCAATCGTGGAAGACGGGGCGCGCCAAACAGAATGCTCAGGCACTCCTCTGGAATTGCTTCCAGATGGTCTGAGCTCGCTTTCTATATCGCTATCGCCCAGTCACACACCATGATGCGCTGAAATCGCCTGGTGGAAATCGCCTGATTTCTCAGCAGAGCAGGGCGATCAGGTGATGCTCCACAGGCGATTTCATCCCGTAAAATCTTCCTGTCTCACGCCACTATGCACAGGCGATGTGGTTTCCACATCGCCGAAATACACAAATTTATGGCGATATGGAAGCCATATTGCCACGTTTGACGGTACCTTTAGACAACAAGGAAATATCAGTTGATGTCAGTACATGTGAACTTAAATGAATTACCTTGTTGTCTTTTTTGTTGTTTTCATCATAGGGAGAACCAGCTTTATTCTTTCTCTTTTTAGCATCATGTGAATAATTTTTTCTCCCTACTTCACCGTTTCCAGCATTTCCACTTGAGCGGTTACCAAATGCAGGTCCAGGAGTTTCGGATTGATTACTTAGAGAAGTCACTGACGATTGAGATGTACGTCTCTCATCCGATTTCGATATTTTATGTTTTTCCCATATATACATTTTATTTTTATACCAATCTTTGAGGTCTCTGATACTTCTTTGTATGAACATCTCAGATTTTATTAACACACACATCCAATCTTTTGCCCAACTCAACATCACACTCTGAAAAATTTTTCAGCTGAACACATGGCCTTAAATTCCACTTGTTTTTTATCCAGCTTATCATCAATCTCATCAATTGTATTGGAATTGAGTTCAATTAAGAACCCCATTAAGGTAGACGAACATTTGTCACATGTCTCCTCCCATATCGTCATCTTCAACCGGGAATGTTGGAATCACCCAGACTCTCAGACCACGTGGTAGTAATTTTTTAGACTTTGGTTAACAGGACTCGATTCCACCAGAGTCTTGTACACTTAGTCGACATATATGATATATCAGAAAACATAGTTTCTAGTACTGAGGTTTGGTCTGATGTAGTTTCTGAAAGCATACCACCAAACACCTGATCAGCCTGGTCCTGCCAAACACTTTCCTTGGCTCTGAAATCCATTCTTGTTGTGATGAAATCTATGCAGAACACCGCAACAATATATATTAATAGTAAATATCACAACTATCTGTACCGCATCGTACGTACATACATAGGACAATTGTATGCAACAAAGTGGACAAAATATTTCCAGCGGTATGATATAGGCTTTTACATAATCATATGGACAAATCGCAGCCGCACCAACATCTCAACCCAAAAAAAAGAAAAAAGGTTTTAAGTCATGTTTTTAATGTGTATATCTTATTGTTTTAGGTTTACACCCACTGACCAATATTATTGGAGCCCTCCGTGAGCCAGTACTATAATGGGCAGTAGAATATACATAAGGGATGTGTCTATGAACACTGTGAATCAAGATCGCTGGACAATTGAAAGAAGTAGTATATAATTGTATCTATAGACATTGTATTCTTTTTGTTTTAGAAAAATATGTGCTGTCCCTTTACGGGTGCTCCTTTTTGCTCTGGGGACCGCTTCATGTCTCTCTATGGTGGAGGAGGTATGGATCAGCGATCCTTTTCTCCACCCACCATGACACCGCTGTGCAACGTGTGCCTCCACCCTGTGTGGGTAGGAAGCATCTGTTACTATGGGGACAAGGCTGTGATTGGCCATGTGGGTGTACTTTAACCTCCCCTTCCCCTATCACGACACGCCCCTTGAGGAAGGTGTACCGAAATGCGCATTGGGTGCTTGGCCATTGCAGCCGGTGGACACTAAAGCCAGTATAACGATGAGGAGGTAAAATGATCTGCCCCTAGTTGAATGTTTGCCTGACATAAGGCCTGTATAGCAATGTGGTGGTATTCTGGAAGTGCCCAGTAGGCTTTTCATTGGATTATGAGTCTGTGCATATATTGAGCTGTGCCTGTTACAGGAGTACACAGATCTATATGTTTGGAGCAGCCTATATAAGTGTATGCATAGAGTCTATATTAAGACATATGAGAGCCTCCTGAGCTAATTTCCATTAAATGATACGCACCTGTCGTTGATGTTAGGTTTGGGTGACACAATAGTTCTTAATAAAAAAATCACTTTTGCATACATAAAAGGACTATGATCGCTCTTTTTCCTTCTTTTGGGTTGAGACTTCTCAGAGACTGCAGAGGCTAAGCTAGCTTTGCTAGTAGAATTAGGGCAAGTGGCGTAACCCAAAAAGTCAATGTTCAGCAACGCACAAACACCCAGCAAGAACTAAACTGGGAGGCAGAGGAGCGGTGTGCTCCTGAAGAGTTTTCAAGGTTGCTAAATTAGGACTGTATGATAATAAACAGCTGGCTGCTAAATTAGAACATCTCTTTTAAGCAACAGATACGATCAGTACACAATAAGAACACACTGAACTAAAAACCTATAAGTAAACCATCTCTAATAGCCAAGAAGTAGGTTTTGCATTAGGTGAAAACTCCAAACGTTGCCAATTCACAGGCAAAGGAATAATACATTTTTAATTGAGGTCTGAATTCTCTAGGACAAACTCGATGGAGTTATAAATCATTTGTACATGTATTGTGTAAAATATGTATTTCATTTCCAGGAACTGATAAACCCAAATGTGATTTACTCTTTACATCCCCAGTAATTACTTTTCAGCTCTTTATAACTGAAGAAAAAGAACTATACAGTGGACCTGTCATGTCAATTGTGATAGGTAAATTAGCTCTTCAATCTATTTCTATTAATCGGATCAGTTATAAGGCTGGATTTAGGCATGTTACAGTGTCATGTTTTATAAGTGATTTATTTGAAAAAGGTTACAGAAAAAAATTTCAAAAACAAAATGAAAAACTTGAAAACTAACTTGTAAACTCTCGTACCGAAAAAAAAAACCTGCAATAAAAATCATTAATATCAACTGAAGAAGACCGAAGTCTCAATCAAGGAATGCTCAAAAGTTGAAGATTATAAGAAAGAAGCTGAGTTCCTACAATATGAATGGTCATCCAAAGGCTATGCTGAGGATAGAAAAGTATCCTATGTGAAGTTCTATGCGTATGGGGGGAATAGGTGAGGTACATGTACCAGTCTACCCACATCTGCTGTCCATATAGACTTATTTTGTAAAGTGTGAAATGTTCTTGATCTTTGTTCTGCTGCTGTAATACTGTAATTTCCTCCAGGATCAATAAAGTTTATCTTATCTTATCTTATCTTATGACCGCAACCAGTTACGAACACACAAAGAAAAAAAACTAGAAAGTCCAACCATCCAAGAACAGATCTCAGTTATTATTTTTGTGAAGTGTTTATAATTGCTGTGTAATTGGGTGATCACTGGGAGGATCACCCAATTACACAGCAATTATAAACACTTCACAAAAATAATAGAAAAAATACTGGAACATCTTGAAGCATGACAAATAGATAGGAGATCTATTACCTCAGAACGCCAGGTTTGTTTGTAGGAAAGCCAGATCCATATGCCAACAAATAGCACCGAGCTGCAAAAATACTTTTGAGAAGAAGGCAATGATTAACAAAAATGACCAATAACTGTTAGGATTCCGACCTTGTAGACATTGTTTTAATTGCCGGGCATCTGATATTTCAACAAAAGTGGTCACAGAGTTCACAAATTCTGATGGGGACAGAACCTTTAAAATCAAAAAGACACTAACTTGCCATTCTAAACAAGTTTTTATATCATCATCTGTCCATGTAAAAAGATATACGTGAGCAGAACAATACGTACATTGGAGGTGAGAGTATCGGAACACATTTAAACATTAAAAAAGGCTTCCAAGGCCACCCCTTGTCTAAGCATTTTAAAAACTATTATAATTCTAAAATTCTACGCAATTCAAGCCATAGATAGAGATCAAAGGAGGTGATTTCATAGCGAAGATGTCGTGTTGTTAATCAAAATGGATATTTGAATTAGACACCATGAGCCCTAAGGGATTGAAACAAGAAATGGAGCTATTTGGCTTCTAGAGATAAGCTAACCCACCGTCACATATCGAGGCTGTTACAATAATCTAACCCTACCCAATGAGTGAAAATAAAAACAATCAGTACACCCCACACTCAGAAGGTAATAAGGAGACTTAAAGGGATCCTGTCACCTCCAAAAAGCCACCTAAGCTACAAAAACATGTCCCTGCAGCATCCTGTCACTAATCGCACACTCCTTTTATCTCCTAAAAGCATCCTGTGAAAGTGGATAAAAACGATTTTATACTCACTCATTAGGCATTATAATTAGTAGGGGCTATATTCTTTAGCCCTTAGGGCATGTTTGTTTTGCAGACTCCAGGATCCACCCTTTCTCTCTCTCTCTCTCTGTGCTGCTTTGCTTGTGCAGGCTTTGCCGTCCCCCTCTCTGTCACTCACATAATGCAAATCATTAGTCCTGCCTTCAGCTCCACATCACAGCATCCGGGTGAATCCGGGAGAATCCGATTTGGGGAGATTTTTCTCCTCGGACACAAAAATCGTGCATGCAACATTTTTATGTCCGGGTGAAAAATCCGGGTCCTCCCAGATTCACCCGGACATATGGAAACCGGATGGCAGATAGCTGCCATCCGGCTCCATCCAGGCCCATAGGCACACTATGGGACTGAAATGTGATCTGGGCCTATCTGGTTCTCATCGGATCGGCCCGGATCAGAAAAAACGTGATGTGAAACAAGCCTAACTTTATTCTTTCAAAAACTACAAAAAGTTTTCTAACAGAGTTCTCACCATCTTGGTACAACTTTTTGTACATGTGTCAAATTAAAACAATTTCTGAACAAATATTGTCACAAAATGTCAAACTTCCTCAAAGGAAAATGGTAATCGGCGGTGACAAAGGAGGTCAAACTTTTACATTTAATGACAACTTGAGTGGCTTTTTGCAAATGAGTAAAATGGGTTTTAAGTTTGTATTTAAGTGGACATAAGGTATGATAAGTAATACATTATATGACAGGTAATACATTCCGGAGCAAATTGATAAGAGCAATTAATGGACTGTGAGTTGTCACCACCACATTAGCAAAGAACGAGGTTGTTGATGACATTAAAGCTTCCATGTTCTTTTTATAAATATGTGTAAGTTAAGTGAGTTCTAATAGAAACTGACAGGATAATGGGAATCCATAATTTATAAATGTAAATTGTGAAAATTTACATCATAGTCACTTTAAAAAGAGAATAATAAAAAATGCTTTTAATTATTGTAATGCTGATAACATAAGAACCATGCAAGGCACACACATGAGGGCTATGCATACATTCAAACATGGAATGAATGTAAGACAACTACCGTATATACTCGCGTATAAGCCGAGTTTTTCAGCCCATAAATTGGGCTGAAAAGTCCCCCCCTCGGCTTATACGCGAGACACTGTATACTGTATACAGTATACAGGCCCACCCCCATCAGTATACAGGCCCCCCTGCCTTGTGCACAAACCTGTAAAGGAAGAGATTAGTATACTTATCACTGTCCCACTGCTGCTGTCCCGCCGCCGTCATCGCGGTCCTCCGTCTTCTTCCGTCTGCTTCCGGCTTCCTCCGGTTGGCGCAGGCAATGACGTCATTGTCTGCGCGACCGAGGAGGAAACCGGAAGAAGATGGAGAAGCGCGATGGTGGCGGCGGGAAAGCGGCAGCGGGACAGTGATATGTATACTAATCTCTTCCTTTACAGGTTTGTGCACAAGGCGGGGGGCCTGTGTACTACCACTGGGGCTGTATATACCACTGGGGCTGCGTGTATACTACCACTGGGGCTGTATATACCTCTGGGGCTGCTGTATACTGATGGGGGGGCTGTATACTACCACTGGGGCTGTATATACCACTGGGGCTGCGTGTATACTACCACTGGGGCTGTATATACCTCTGGGGCTGCTGTATACTGATGGGGGGGCTGTATACTACCACTGGGGCTGTATATACCTCTGGGGCTGCTGTATACTGATGGGGGGGCTGTATACTACCACTGGGGCTGCGTGTATACTACCACTGGGGCTGTATATACCTCTGGGGATGCTGTATACTGATGGGGGGGCTGTATACTACCACTGGGGCTGTATATACCACTGGGGCTGCGTGTATACTACCACTGGGGCTGTATATACCTCTGGGGCTGCTGTATACTGATGGGGGGGCTGTATACTACCACTGGGGCTGCATGTATACTACCACTGGGGCTGTATATACCTCTGGGGCTGCTGTATACTGATGGGGGGGCTGTATACTACCACTGGGGCTGTATATACCACTGGGGCTGCGTGTATACTACCACTGGCGCTGTATATACCTCTGGGGCTGCTGTATACTGATGGGGGGCTGTATACTACCACTGGGGCTGTATATACCACTGGGGCTGTATATACCACTGGGGCTGCTGTATATACTACTGGGGCTGCTGTATACTACCACTGGGTCTGCTGTATATACCTCTGGGGCTGCTGTATACTAACTACTGGGGCTGCTGCTGTATATACCACTGGGGCTGCTGCTGTATATACCACTGGGGCTGCTGCTGTATACTACCACTGGGGCTGCTGTATATACCTCTGGGGCTGCTGTATACCTGTGCTGGGGTCCACCCTCAGCTTATACACGAGTCAATAGGTTTTCCCAGGTTTTGGGGGCAAAAGTAGGGGGTCGGCTTATACACGGGTCGGCTTATACACGAGTATATACGGTAATTATTTTGGTTTATACATTTATTTGAAAACTTCTACAAATCTTCACCCAAAATGTGATTCTTGGTGAAAAAAACCTGCATGAATTTCAAGCTTTTAATTGATTGTAAAATACATGTTGGGGGGGAGAAAGAGAGAGAGAGAGAGAGAGAGAGAGAGAGAGAGAGAAAGTAGATGACCATAAGAGCTTACACTTTACAGAAGAAAGAAAGAGAGAAAGAAAGAAAGAAAGAAAGAAAGAAAGAAAGAAAGAAAGAAAGAAAGAAAGAAAGAAAGAAAGAAAAGAAAAAAAAGAAAGAAAGAAAAAGAGCCCACTGGCCATAAAGTTTAACGACTGTGCAAACATAGTAACTATTAACAATCTGCACCAACATTTTTTACCCAAGGTTAATGGGAGTGTGAGGCTGTGCAGGTGTAATGCCGATGACCCTATGACCCTGCTCTACCTTTACCCTATAGCAGGTTTACTCATTGCCATGGCCGAATTGTATGCCTATTTCCCTACACCTGACCATCCACGTGCTCGTCCGCTGTCTCCTGCTCTCGTACGTGCTGGCTTCCTGGAAGTGCACATGTGTCCACACTCCTTCTCTGCCCTTAAAAGCTCCATTTCCCATTTCTGTGGCTGAGAGGCATTAGGTATTTAAGAAGAAAGAAATCCCGGTGCCACTAATGCGATTTCTTTTCACTTTTATTTATGTGATAATAAAACCATCACAGAAGTGACCCCTAAGGGTACGCTAGACGCGTTTCAGGGACTTGTTCCCCTTATCGTTAGCACATTTGATATAGCAACAAACATACATATATAGTGAAAAGCACATCTGTGACACATTTAGTATATAATTGGTAAGAATCATTTAATTATTCGTTAGCCACATAGCTTCAAGAAACATGGATGTAGCCATAGGAAACAGTACTGATATTTCACATAAAGATGAATATAAATATGTACAACAATCAGATTGTACAAACATTTTTGTAATCCCCCACATATTTCAAATATTATTACATATGGTAAGGATACATGTGTAAACCCAGAAAGCAAAATGATACATATATACTAACAATACAGTAGATCACTCTTATAATTGAGGCCATACGGGACTCAGGCATTTAGTATGAGAATCCAAAAATTTTCCCTGTCATGCAAAGTCTTCTCCCAGTCCCCTCCTCTATATGGGCCGGTCACCCTTTCAATGCCTTTTTCTCTTAGGGGTTTCAGATCACCTTTATGTGATTCTTTAAAATGTCTTGAAATGGCTTGAAATACCCGGTGTCAGAGTCGTGGGTGCTGGATTAGTAGCTGCGATATGCTCCGCAAGTCTCTTTTTAATAGTGCATGTGCTACAACCTATATAATACTTTCTGCATTCCACACAAGTCGCCATATAGACCACATGCGTGGTACTGCAATTCATATATGACTTAATTTGATAACGTTTGTTAGTATGATTATTGTAGAACTAGATGGTGGCCTGATTCTAAAGCATCGGGTAGTCTAGAATACGTATATTGTTTATTTATAAAGATTTAACAATAATGCAAGTCATACACAATATCTATCTAAACTGCGTCGCAGTGACTGACAGACCTGATAGACAGGATTAAAATGTGTCACAATGACTGACAGACCTGATAAAAATAAACTGTGTCACACTGACTGACAGACAGGTATAAACTGCGTCACACTGACTGACAGACAGGTATAAACTGCGCCACACTGACTGACAGACAGGTATAAACTGCGTCACACTGACTGACAGACAGGTATAAACTGCGTCACACTGACTGACAGACAGGTATAAACTGCGTCACACTGACTGACAGACAGGTATAAACTGCGTCACACTGACTGACAGACAGGTATAAACTGCGTCACACTGACTGACAGACAGGTATAAACTGCGTCACACTGACTGACAGACAGGTATAAACTGCGTCACACTGACTGACAGACCGGTATAAACTGTGTCACCATGACTGACAGCAGTAAACTGCGTCACACTGACTGACAGACAGGTATAAACTGTGTCACCATGACTGACAGCAGTAAACTGCGTCACACTGACTGACAGACAGCAGTAAACTGTGTCACACTGACTGACAGACAGGTATAAACTGCGTCACACTGACTGACAGACAGCAGTAAACTGTGTCACACTGACTGACAGACAGGTATAAACTGCGTCACACTGACTGACAGACAGCAGTAAACTGCGTCACACTGACTGACAGACAGGTATAAACTGTGTCACACTGACTGACAGACAGCAGTAAACTGCGTCACACTGACTGACAGACAGGTATAAACTGTGTCACAATGACTGACAGACCTGAGAAAAGTAAACTGCGTCACACTAACTGACAGACAGAAATTTGCGGCATTCAAACCGCGCGCCAAGCCGCAGAACTCTTCTCATTGGTTGCCGCGTTCAGCGCCGACCAATCAAAATAGCGGCGCTCGCCATAGCACACATTGTATTTCTAATATGGCGGCATGGCGAGCGCCGCTATTCTGATTGGCCGGTGTTGAACTCGGCGACCAATCAGAGAAGCGGCATTCAAACCGCGCGCCATTTCTCTCATTGGTCGCCGGGTTCAGCGCCGACCAATCAGAATAGCGGCGCTCACCTTTCACCATATTTGAAATACAATGTGCGGCATGGTGTGTGCCACTACTCTGATTGGTCAGCACTGAACGCGGCGACCAATGAGAGAAGCGGCGCACGGTTTGAATGCTGCTCCTCTGATTGGTCGCCACATTCAGTGTCGACCAGTCAGAAAAGCAGCGTATGCCATGGCACCATATTTCAAATACACTGTACTCAGTGTATTTGAAATATGGTACCATGTTGAGCGCCGCTATTCTGATTGGTCGCCGCGTTCAGCGCCAACCAATCAGAGGAGTGGCTCACGCCATGGCGCCATATTGTATTTGAAATATGGCGCCACGATGCGCGCCGCTATTCTGATTGGTCGGCGCTGAATGCGGCGACCAATCAGAGAAGCGGCATTCAAACCGCCCGCCGCTTCTCTTATTGGTCGCCACTTTCAGCGCCGACCAATCAGAATAGCGGCGCTCGCCATGGCGCACATTGTATTTCAAATATGGCGACATGGCGAGCGCCGCTATTCTGATTGGTCGGCGCTGAACGCGGCGACCAATCAATGAAGCGGCATTCAAACCGCGTGCCACTTCTCTCATTGACTGGCTAGTCCTGTGTTTGAGATTCCTAACTGAGGCTCCACAGACTCTATTTGCATATTCATAATTCCCAGGGAGCAATGCGCCTAGGAATTCACTGTGTTGAGCGCTTTAGCCAGCTGCCTGCAGTGTTTTCTTGGACTGGTCTCCCTGAGATCAGTGAATGCTTTGTGATGTTGGTCTACTAGGCATTGCTCCCACCTAGCCAGAATCCTACTCCACACTGATGAGGGGCAATACCCTGAAACAGCTGTCTGTTGATGGATACCTGGCCTTGGTATTCCCTTGTCATATCTCTAAGCTTGTAAAAGAGCTGGATATTGACTAAAAGGGCCACTTAATATGGTGGTTATGGTGTTCTCTGCAAGGAGCCACCCCTTGGCTCGGTCCTTCCCTGGAGGGATGACTGGCTAGTCCTGTGTTTGAGACTCCTAACCGAGGCTCCACAGACTCTACTTGAGATTAGAAAGAATTTCATCTTCACAAACACACTGGTTGTGTTAGCTGCTTAAGCCATTCTTTCTACTGTTGCCAGTATGAACTATTTACTCACATGCATGTAGAAGTGTCATCAGATAGCTTGAACTCATCTACAAAGGCATGTATGAAGAATCCAGAAAAAGTGTTTTTTTCTTTAACTGAAATCTTGAGTTTATGCATTGTACAGCAGGTAAAAAAAGATGATTCTGCCAGAGCTATAGAGATACTGCTACAAAGATGGCTGACCACGACATAAAATGGGGAAGAAGGGAGGAGTAACTGACATCAGAGCAGCTACAGGAAGAGAGAGGAAACAATCTTCTAAAAGAGGCAAACCTATCGCATTGCAGCACAGTAAAAACAATACAATGTCAATAGAACACTATATGATTCCCAAGTGGTGGGACATGACAGAAAGGATTTTTATCATTTAGTGCAAAGTAGCTCATGCCTTCATGCATTCTCTAATTCAAGGGTAAACTATGATCTTAACGTCCTTATGTCAACACCATGTGCCTTATCCCTGATTGAAATGATTGGACATATGTTGTTTTTACAACATGCAAATGGCACATATTAGTCGGAGAGATCTGTTTGGCATTAGGACTAGGATTTTTAATTAATACCCCCAGTAAAATTAAAGATCAAGCAGACTACAAATTGTGCATGTCTTAGAACAGTCACTTTGAGATCTATTTGTTCACTTTTGTGGATGCGCAGACGTACAGTAATAACCTACCTAAATGCAATCCTTAAACTTAGTGCCGTTAATGGTAATGTATTCTACATTAAGTCTTCCTTTCTCTGTCTCTCTTCACATTTTATTCCGTAGTCAAGGTAAATTAAAGCTATAAAAAAATTGTAAATTCACATTTACAATACCAGCGCTGTGTATGGAAATATATTCAGTAAAATTATGTCAGTAAATACGTTAGAAAAAAAGAATTTTTTTCTATCATTCAATGGATTCTTTTTTGAAAATAGAAAAACATTTTTTTTACGTAATTCTTCCCTCCTTGTCGGCATTCAGCATGCCCGCTGGGCGTTCTCGCTCCTTGTGCTGCCTCATTTTTTGAAATTGCCGCCCAGTTGCTGATGTAAAACATTGGGCCAGGATGTCATATCCGGCACGGTGCAGTATACACATACATTCGTGCATATACACACACAAACATGTACACACACATGTGTCCATCCCCCCTGCTCGCCGCTTTGTTCTCACCTGCACTCGGTGATCCCTTTGCTGGTGAAAACTCCAGGAAGAGAATCTGCGTGGAATGGGTCATATGACAGGGCGGGCTGATGTGACTTCACACAGAGCCTGTCACATGACCCACTGATTCTCTTCCTGGAGCTTTCACCGGCAATGGGAACACCGGGTGAGAACAGAGCGGCGAGGAGGGGGGGAGATGGAGTGGAACAGGGGGAGGACGGAGCAGCGAGAAAGGGGGAGGAGGGAGCGGTTAGGAGGAGAGAGTGGCAAGGAGGGAGAGCGAGGAGAGCGGGTGACGGCACCGCTAGTGGCTGCCATATCGGAATACCCATCACTTGGATGTTCCAATATGGCGGTCGACCTACTTCCGGTCGGCGCGGTGGCTTATGGGTTTCCTGGACGTCCGGACTGAAGTAGATGGGAGACAATTTAAGAACCGGCTTTGTGCTTGTGTCTAAACTTGACAGGCTCATAAGCATATATGAAGCTCCTGATTTCAGGTCAGGAGACCCATAGTCAGAACATCATGGGCTGGACAAGAACCATGAACTGCTCATGGACTTCACAGATGTCTAAATGTAGCCTCAAAGTTTATTTAAGGCTAACTTTCCAAAACTAAAATACATAAACAAAAGAAATAACCCATTAAACAAGACATTCATTAGAATACTTGTATTCCCCATGACAGAACAATTGCCAGCATATTCTCAGTGTACGGTCATATGAGAGTCTTCTGTTATTCCTCCTGAATACGCTTATGAATACATTGAAATTATTCTGTTTGAAAGTGTCCGAATTTCTGGGAAGAAAAACAGAAAAAGTGCTCACACAGAATAAGAAGAAATTGATATCCAGAGTTGTTAGTTCTTGCAGAAAAGAAAAATTACCAATATAGATTTGCCAAGTCAGTTGACAGATCCTCATTAACCCCTTCACCCCCAGTGATTTACCATCTTCTTCCAACAGCCATAACTTTTTTTTCCATCAATACAGACATATGGGGGCTTGTTTTTTGCGGGACGAGTTGTACTTTCAGATGAAATCATTTATTTTACCATATAATGTACAGGGAAATGGAAAATAAAATTCCAAGTGCGGTGAAATTGGAAAAAAAGTGCAATCACATGTTTGTTTTTTGTTTTTTTAATCACTATAGGGTAAAACTGACGTGTCGATATGATGCCTCCGGTCGGTATGAGTCTGTAGATACCAAACATGTATACTTTTACTGTTGTCTAAAATGTGAAAAAAAATTCAGACTTTTTTAAAGAAACAGAATAGCACTTTTTTCGCCATGTTCCGTGACCCCTGGCGTTCTCAGTTTTTGGTATCTGGGCCTGTGTTATGGCTTATTTTTTGCGTTTTAAGCTGACATTTCTAATGATACAATTTTTGGGTAGATGCAATGTTTTGATCGCCCGTTATTGCATTTTTATTGCTGCGACCAAAAAAATGTAATTTTGACGTTTGGATTTTTTTTTCCATTACACAGTTTACCGATCTGATGAATTGATTGTATATGTTGATAGATCAGGCATTTTTGTAATGCGACAATACCAAATATTAATTTTTTTTTTTTCATTTTTTAATAGTTTTATTTTCAATTAGGTAAAAGGGGGGTGATTTAAAATGTTGTGCTTTTTTCATATTTTTAAAAACATTTTTTTAACTGTCTCTTTATTTTACACTGGCCACTGTAGGGCCTCAGTGCTGCAAAGTCTGATTGCTTGTTCTATATACTGAAGAGCTGCAGCCCTTCAGTACATAGCACAAATGATCACTGTCTGTGGATGCTGGTGCTCGCCAATCATCCACAGGAAGTGATCCCAGAGAGCTTCCGGGATCATTACAGCACCCCGGGCTGTGCAGGTGATCCCATGATCATCTCACAGGATCTTGATCACAGTGGGGAACAGTATGATCATTGGCAGGTGCTTTGGATCGCGCTATCAATGATTGACAGTGTGATCCAAAGGGTTAATAGAACTGTTCGGATCACAGATCCGATCGGCATTGTTAGATACACATCTTATCTGTTAAATACACATCTCAACTGATGACATTAACTGAGATGTACAAGGGATGATGCGGGCTCACAGCATGTGCTCGCATCATAGTGTGGGAAGCGTCCTACGACATACATGTATGTCACAGGTCGTGAAGGCATTAAAGGTTAAGTACAAACCTCTCATCACTGGTATATGTTCCATCAGTGGTATATAGCCCCCATCACTGGTATATGTCCCCATCGCTGGTATATGGCCCGCATCACTTGTATATGGCCCACATCACTGGTATATAGCCCCATCACTGGTATATGTCCCCATCACTGGTATATGGCCCGTATCATTGGTATATGGCCCGCATCACTGGTATATGGCCCGCATCACTGGTATATAGCCCCCATCACTGGTATATAGCCCCCATCACTGGTATATAGCCCGCTATCATGGGTAAATAGCCTGCATCACTGGTATATAGCCCGCATCACCAGTTGTTTATGGCTTTTATCAGAACTCAAAAAATGTTACAAACTGCATTTTTTGGCTTCTGATAAAAACCGTTCTCAGCCGGATCTGGCTGGAACCATATACAACCACATGCACCCGCATGTTCCTGCATCCCCAAAGTCAATGAGGGAGAAAACGGATGCAGGTGCATATGGTTTCATCCTGATTCACCCAGATTCAAAAAAACGGTAGTGTGAAACTAGCCTTACCCACTCCTAGTTTCGGCTACAACTACTGAGGTAAAAAACTCACAAAATACTGAATATGTGAACGTAGCCTTAGTGTTATAAATAAGAATGGGTGAGGGATGGAGGGTTGAGAAAAATAGATCTTATGTTCCAGGGATGGCAGAGGAACTACACAGTAAAAGGAAGATAGCACATGAAGAGGTAAAAAGTAGAAGTAAATATGTTTCTAAAGGTGCTATTGACATGAATTTCTCAACAGATGTTGGTAACAACCTATCCAATCCACACAGGCAATGAAATCAAACCATAGATGTCCATAAATTTAGTGATGTGTAATAATGAAAAATTACACAGGGAAAAAGTATCAAACATGCTTTCTGAAATGTATTTTATACTTTGAAGAAAAGCCTTTGTAAGTGATGAAGCTTCAAGACGCCTCCTGTATGGAAAAACAAGTTGCATGCATTGCTCAGGGTTAATTTGGGCCATTCTTCCACACAAACAGTCTTCAAATCCTGAAGACTCTGTCTATGAAGTGAACTTTAGTAATTTCCATATATTTTCTTTTGGATTCAGGTCAGGTGATCGGCTTGGCCATTCTACCTGCTTTATTTTATTTCTCTGAAACCTATTGAGAGTTTACTTGACTGTGTGTTAGGGATCATTCTTTTTCTGAAATGTCTAGCCTCGTTTCATCTTCATCATCCTGGTAGATGGCAGCAGATTTTTTCAAATATGTCTTGATACATTTGTCCGTTCATCCTTCCTTCAATCACAGGGTGTTTGCCAGTGCTGTATGCTGAAAAACAGCCCCACACTATGATGGTCCCACCTCTAAACTTCACTGTTGGTACAGTGTTTGTTGGGTGATGTGCAGTACCTTTTGGGCTCCAAATATTGTATGTACAGTCATGGCCAAAAGTTTTGAGAATGACACCAAAATGATATTTTCACATGATCTGCTGCCCTTGGTTTTTATGTGTGTTGGTCTGATGTTTATATCACATACAGAAATATAATTGCAATCATATTATCAGTACCAAAAGGTTATATTGACAGTTAGAATGAGTTAATGCAGCAAGTCAATATTTGCAGTGTTGACCCTTCTTCTTCAGGACCTCTGCAATTCTCCCTGGCTGCTCTCAATCAACTTCTGGACCAAATCCTGACTGATAGCCGTCCATTCTTGCATAATCAATGCTTGCATTTTGGCAGAATTTGTTGGTTTTTGTTTGTCCACCCGTCTCTTGATGATTGACCACATGTTCTCAATGGGATTAAGATCTGGGGAGTTTCCAGGCCATGGACCCAAAATCTCTATGTTTTGTTCCCTGAGCCATTTAGGTATCACATTTGCTTTATGGCAAGGTGCTCCATCATGCTGGAAAAGGCATTGTTAGGTGCCAAACTGCTCTTGGACGGTTGGGAGAAGTTGCTCTTGGAGGACATTCTGGTACCATTCTTTATTCATGGCTGTGTTTTTAGGCAAGACTGTGAGTGAGCCGATTCCCTTGGCTGAGAAGCAACCCCACACATGAATGGTTTCAGGATGCTTTACAGTTGGCATGAGACAAGACTGGTGGTAGCACTCACCTCTTCTTCTCTGAATAAGCTGTTTTCCAGATGTCCCAAACAATCAAAAAGGGGATTCATCAGAGAAAATGACTTTACCCCAGTCCTCAGCAGTCCACTCCCTGTACCTTTTGCAGAATATCAGTCGATCCCTGATGTTTTTTCTCGAGAGAAGTGGCTTCTTTGCTGCCCTCCTTGAAACCAGGCCTTGCTCAAAGAGTCTCCGCAGTCTCACAGTGCGTGCAGAAGCACTCACACCAGCCTGCTGCCATTCCTGAGCAAGCTCGGCACTGCTGATAGTCCGATCCCGCTTGGCGCTTGCTGGTCTTTCTTGGGCGCCCTGGAGCCTTTTTGACAACAATGGAAGCTCTCTCCTTGAAGTTCTTGATGATGCGATAGATTGTTGACTGAAGTGCAATCTTTGTAGCTGCGATACTCTTCCCTGTTAGGCCATTTTTATGCAGTGCAATGATGGCTGCACGTGTTTCTTTAGAGATAACCATGGTTAACTGAAGAGAAAAAATTATACCAAGCACCAGCCTCCTTTTAAAGTGTCCAGTGGTGTCATTCTTACTTAATCATGACTGATTGATCGCCAGCCCTGTCCTCATCAACACCCACACCTGTGTTAATGGAACAATCACTAAAACGATGTTAGCTCCTCCTTTTAAGGCAGGACTGCAATGATGTTGAAATGTGTTTTGGGGGTTAAAGTTCATTTTCTAGGCAAATATTGACTTAGCAAGTAATTGCTGTTAAGCTGATCACTCTTTATGACATTCTGGAGTATATGCAAATTGCCATTAGAAAAACTGAAGCAGTAGACTTTGTTAAAATTAATATTTGTATCATTCTCAAAACCTTTGGCCATGACTGTATTATTACATCCAAAAAGTAAAATTTTGTTCTCATCTAACCAGACTATATTCTCCCTGTATTTCATGGGCTTGTGTAAATGTTGCTGAGAAAATGTTAAATTCACTTGAACATGCTTTTTGTTCAGCAATGGAGTCTTGCGTGGTGATCGTGCATACAGGTCATGGAGGCTGGGGCATTAATTAATGTTTTCTTTGAAACAGTAGTGCCTGCTGATTCTAGGTCTTTATGTAGTTCTCTCCAGGTGGTCCTTAGCTCTTAGACAACTATTCTGATGATTCTTTTTACTCGTCTGTAAAACCCCTGTCACACTAAGTGAGATCGCTAAGTCACAAATTTGCTGATGCAACAGCGACCTCGCCAGCGATCTCTCTATGTTTGACACTTAGCAACGACCAGGCCCCTGCTGTGAGATCGCTGGTCTTGTCAGAGTCGCCTGGACCATTTTTTGATCGTTGGAGTTTCGCTGGGCAGAATGCATCGGTGTGTTTGACAGGTATACTACATGTCTGAGAAACAGTGTCCCAACAACCTCCGTATCATTCCGGATCATTGCTGCGTCGCTGGTGAGATCTCTGTTTGACATCTCACCAGTGATCCCGACAGCGATGCACCAGCGATCCCTACAGGTCGTATCGCTGGTGCATCGCCAAGTGTGACGATACCCTAAGAAATATTGCAGGATCACCTGGTTATGGCTGGTTTATGGTGAAATAATGTTGTTTCCACTTCTAGATTATGACTTCAATAGTGCTCACTGGAACCTTTTGTAGTTTAGGAATTCTGTAACAGATGCCATGAGTATGTTTTGTAAAAATTAGTTTGTGAAAGCCTTGGGACAGCTCCCTGGTTTTACTCATCATGAGATGCTCCTTGTGTAACACCTTGGTAATGATCCACCTTTTTATAAGGCATCAGTTGAACCAACTGATATACTTTTTCACTAAGTGGCAGTATTGTGTTCTACTTACTGATAAATTTCAGCTGCTGTCACGACATCCCATGGCTTAATGCACCTCTCTTTCTTCTTGTGTTCAATAGTTTTTCATTATTACACCCAACTTAATTTATGGACATCTAAGGCTTTACCAATATTTATAAATACTGTATAGCATTATGGAGTTTATTTTTTGTCATTTAACATACACATTACCAGTGAGAAATAGGAATGTATGAGCCTTCTTTCAAGACAATTGATTTTATGTTGAGAGTGTCATTAGACATCAAGTCTTGTCAAACTGAACCTTCAATGACATGAGTAATAGGATAAAATGTTATTTGATAGCCGTGCCGACTTCAGTATAACTTACATAACAATTTGCCATTGTCTTTACCAATTAACACTTTGCAAGGAAAACTCATGGATCAAAATAAACGTTTCAGACAATACAAGGACTTAATCAATAATTAATCTGTATTATTAGACTTGCCAGCAATTGATACAACCGTAGACGTAAGTTGCTTAGATCATTGCCAATTAAGAAGCTGAACTCTTTGCAGATGGAGTGAAATGTCTTCTATAAACCATGCGGCTTGAGTGTAAATATGAAATGGGAATTGGATGATACTAAAACAGAAGTGGGTAAAGCATTTCTGGCACTAAAAAGAAAGGAACACAGAATGTGGGATACAAAACTGATTAAGAAAAATCTCCGGTTCATTCTGAACATAATAGTCCAATTATTTGTCCGATTGGTGATTGATAGCCTTCTGGGTTAATTTGTCACAAGGTGGCTTTCTCAAGCATCGGCAAAAGTCATAGTGGCATGGGGTCTGAGGAATCCTCAGATCCTTGCACGCTTTCTGGCAGACATGGGTATCGACACAAAGGCTAGTTGCTCTCTGGCGGGTTAGCAAGAGTTAGTTATCTGCTGATCTAGGATGTTAACTCCTTTAGTCACATGCTATGGGAGAACCAATGATGTCTGCTCTCCTCCTATTTAGGCTGGCTGGACTGTTTAGGTAGTATCATCTATAGCTTGTGCATATGTAGGAGTAGAAAAGGGCACTGACCTGTGTTGATGCAGCTATTAGTTCCCGTGGATGATGGTGTTGATGATCCCGGTGCTCCAGCTTGTAAAGAATCAAGTGCAGGATTGTTTCAATGGAAGAAGCGGCACTCACGGATCTGGTTCCAAGCTATTTATTTTTCCAAATTTCAGGATACATCCATCAGGGAGGGTGTGCAGGGAGGGGAAACGGATCCGTTGCTCATGCTTCCCCTCCCTGCACACCCTCCCTGATGGATGTATCCTGAAATTTGGAAAAATAAATAGCTTGGAACCAGATCCGTGAGTGCCGCTTCTTCCATTGAAACAATCATCTATAGCTTGTCTATCGTGGTTTGGACAGGTGGAGTCTTTCAGATGTACCTAGTGGTTGCTTCTGTTGTTGCTATGAGCAACAACAATTCTTTTCCTTCCTTCTTTTACTGCGGTAACCAGTCATTTGATTGATGATGCTGATCGGGTAGCCCCGCCCAGTCAGGTCCTGTAAGCATCTGGAGATAGATGCCGACATCGGGGGATCGCTGGAAAGGTGAAAATAGAGATTTTTTATTTTTAACCCTTGCTTTTACTTAAATTTCACTTCCACAATGTATACATACATTGCGGAAGTGAAAGTGCCCCACACAGCTCATTCTGTGTCCGGACCCGTGAAAATCACGGCTCCATATAAAGAAATAGGACCTCCTGTAATGGCCGTTCCTGTCTGTGGGGTCCTGCAAAAAGTAGGCTCCCACGGACAGGAAAAATATCGCTATGTGAAACCAGCCTAAGCGTCCCCACCATCAGGGGTAGGTAATCCATGGGACAGGGATAGCTTAGGGTCAAGCCTACAGTGTGAGGGAAAGAGTAGGAGCCCATTGTCTCTAGCTATCTTGTGGTCACACCGTGACAGTGTTCATCCAAAGATATCTGTCAATCACTAATAACTCCACCCACTGGACGCCAAAGCCAAGTATAATCAGGAATGAACATAAAACAAATATAATAGTTACATATCCAACAACTGTTTAAGAGAGGCACTGGAGTGGAGTTTATGCATACTTACTGCAAAATGTAACTTTTATGGACGTTTTGGGAGCATTCATGTACAGAAAAGGGCACAGCTTAATCATTCTTGTGTTACATAAGATGTGTTCAAATAAGATGTGCTTTTGAGTGCCTAAGGAAGAGTGATGAGCCTATAAAGCAACATTAAAATTTGCCAGTTTTCCTGAATTTTTCATGTAAGGTTGAGTCACATGAAATCTATTTGATGTTAATTAAATTTTCATATTCTGCACTAATACATCTGCAAAAACCAGAGTATAATAAGTAAAAGTTGGAAAAATTATACTTCATTGCTCAACTGTGCTGCAGATGCAACATATTTCAGGACCTCAATGCAGCTCAGGCTTCTGGGGCCAAGTAGGCATCCTGTATGCCATGTCTCAGTGGGCATCACTAAAGGCCTGGTGAGCTCCTTCGGTGACATGCATTGTGTAGTAGAAAACAACGCACAATCTGGATTCTCATACTGAATGCTGATAGCTTTGACATACAGGAAAGATTGAAGACGAAGACAATGCATGCAGAAAAGGAAAAAGAAAGAGGCTGGGGGAGCTCAGCAAAGGACTGGACAGGGGGCTATGTTTTGAGAATAGCTGAATGATGTAATATTATTTTTTTTCTCATTTTTGGCCCTTAACAAATCAGCAAAATAGTATTAGCACAAAGGGAATTGAAAAAATGCTAATGCTGGGGTATAATATCCATCCGAGTTACAGGTAAAAAGAGGAATGCTGGACAGAGTAAATGCAAACCGCAGGCAGAAATCTGAGATACCTAGACACCGTTTAACCCCTATATAGGGATCTGGCTTTACTACAAGGTCCAGGGCTTGCTGCTTATAGATGGGTTGCAGTCCAGGAATAGAAAAGTCACCAAGCAGGGTCAAAAAAGTACAAAATAGTTAGGCTGGAGAATAGTAAAAAATCAGGCAGACATTAATCTGGAAAATTAATAATACAAAGCAGGAATTCCAAGTGAACCAGGGAATATATCTTGCAACTAACAGGAGCACACAGAGGATTTAAATAACCTGCAGTACTTCCTATTTGTCTGAAGTCAGAGTTAATGACTACAGCTGGGCAGCCATACAACACATCCACAAATCAGCCTGCTACATCACCAGTCCCGCCTTTGGAGTGAACACAGCGGCACCTGGTGGCAGATGCAGATGTTGCAGGAGCAGATTCTGGGGACGTGACATGGAGCATCCACATTTTTTGTAAAATTTGATTCACATTTAATCTTCCATATTGCTTTTCTTAATTCAGGATTGGTGGTGAAATATTAGGAGAATATTGTATGCGTGCAATATTTTTGTATGATCCCAAATCTTCATATACCCTAACATTTTATAATCTGCCAAATTTACATTTCTGAATTATTCTAACAGATAATAAATAATTATGTTAGATATCTCCCCCACACCCATTAAATTCTGCTCTTGGATCAAAAAAACTGATTTGAGAGTTAGAAGGAGGTGAAAGAACTGAAATAACACAATATGTCATGCTTTAAACATTAGTTTCATGATTTTATATATGCTTGGCAGAGTTTCAAATTTAAGCCTAAAACACACACTGTGAGCAATCCTGTTGTAAATGCCAAGAGACAGGTAATCTGAACTGCTTGTGACAAGACACTGGATAACAAAGGGAAAACAACTGATGCAATCAGAGAAGTGATACAACAAGTAGTTATAAATATACAAGAAGCCACCAAGTCTTCAATGTATTCAGCACATGCAGGTACTGGGTGGCCATGTATTCACTTGAGCATGAATCCATCCTATGCACATATTCCAAAAGAAAATAGGATGTTTTATTTTCTTTTATCTTCACCGATACATTTCCATAGGGTAGCCATAGCAATAATCACTGGGGTCCTGAAGGCATTGCATTCTAATTGCGAGCCAAATTGAAGGTAGGAGCATAGGCTGCAATGGTCATTATCATGTTGGGGCCATATGGGATTAGGGGGTTTTCCTTCAAGGACAAGGACGCGAGCACATTTTGCATAAATCCACAGATTATATTTTAAGGTCATCAATAGTAGAACAAATTCTTCTAAAAGTGATCAACTTTGTTCTATTTTCAAAAGAAAGGAAAAAATAAAGAAAATCAAATGACCATCTCTGACTTTATAAATGACACAACACTGTGCCAAAATGAACACAGCCAGAAAATTGGTTTCACATCACGGCCTGATCAGGTTCGGGGCTGTCCGGTGTAAACCTGACAGCCCCGAACCCGATTTTGAAACAGAACCAAATATGCCCTCCAGTCTGGTTTGCAGCCGGATTCCTCATATCACAGGTGCAGCTGCTGAAATTTTAAGATCGCGGCTAGTGGGGAGCTAGCGGCGGTCCTGAAATCTCTGCAGGGGACTGCTCCAGGTGCGGACGTTTAGCAGCACTTGCTGCTAAACTCCAGCACCCGGCATTCGGCTCTCGGATCCAATTTTATATCGGATCTGGCGCAATCCGGCGCCTTAGACCCCCATGTTAAGGGGCGCTGGATCCGATTTGTGCCATTTTTCCCCTGGACACAAAAACATTACAATCAGCGTTTTTGTGTCCGGGAGAAAAATCCGGATTGTCATGGGCAGATGGAAACCGGATGGCAAATAGCTGCCATCCAGCTCCATCCAACCCATAGGAATACTATGGGGCCGAAACCAGATCCGGGCTGCCCTGTTCACACCGGACAGCCCCGGATCCTGACGAACGTGATGTGAAACTGACCTAAGAGGTGCATGAGAAACTTATGCTACTGTATGGTGAAATGAAGGACTAAAGGCCACGTCACACGTGGCGACATCGCCGCCAATTACATAGGCGACGTAGGGGCGTAACCTATCGGCGGCTACATTGCCCCTGCGTCACCTAATGTAAAGGAGCGATGTCGGCGTCTTTGAGAGCAGTGCTCTGAAACCAGGCGACCATTATGGGGCGATGTGTACACATCGCCCCATGTAAACGGCCGTCGGCGACGTGTACACATCGCCCCATGTAAACGGCCGTCGGCGACCTGACAGGTTATGGGAGCCATAGGCTCCCATTGTCCTGCATCGCCACTGGGGTTTTGAGACACCCCAGCGGCGATGCCACCTGTCAGATCGCCGGCGTGGCGCTGGAGGTGTAAATGGGGGACGGCGACGCTGGCGGGGCGCCAAAAACGTGCGCACTCCCGCCTGTCGCAGCCGACATCTCCAGCCCCGTTGCCAGGTGTGACAGTACCTTAAGGCTTGTTTCACACTGATGTTTTTAGGCATCTGTGTGAATCCAGTCTAAATTGAATGCACCTGCATCAGTTTTTGACCCCATTTACTTTCAATGGGGCTGGAAACACTTGCGGATGCATCTAGTTGTGTGCAGTTTGCCCTGGATCTGGGTTGGATCCAGGTGTCCCACATATTTTTCTCGCAGACAAAATCTGCATCTTATTGCGATTTGGTCTCCTTAAAATAAATGTAAACCACCGGATCCAGGGCACCACTGGTGAAATCTGAATGGAGGTCTATGAGAAATGGATTCCTTCAGACTCCAGATCACGGTGTATCCAGATTTGCAGTCTGTTTCCTATGAATTGCTCATGCACAGAACCACCCACCGGATCCCTGTCAAATATGCAATCAGATGCTCCAGGTCGAGGTGCGGATTGATCCAGTTTCATCATTACGGGATAAGCCGGGGACAGGCACACACTAGTGTGAAACCAGCCTAAGGCTGTGGTCACAGTTTTTTTAGTGCCTTTTAAAAACGCATGCTTTTTTACATGCGTTTTTCATGTCAGCATGAGTTTTTTAAGGTCTCTGATGGCTCCCTGCGTTTTTGGCTGCGTTTTTGAATCTGCACCTAAAAATAGTGCTTGTAGTATTTTTTTGAGCGTTTTGAAAAACGCATGCGTTTTTGTAGAAAACGCATGCGTTTTTATAACATGGGTTCCTATGGGAAACGCATGCAAAAACGCATGTACAGTTAGTACCTTTTAGTGCCATTCAAAAACGCATGCGTTTCCCATAGGAGCCCATGTTAAAAAAACGCATGCGTTTCCGGAAACGCAGTCTCCAAAAAAGCATGTGAAAAATGGTACTGTGACCCCAGCCTAACAAAGTATATAAAATGTAGATGGTTTTATTTGACGTGTTTCAAAGTACTTTACTGACTTCTTCCTCAGGAAACCAAGTGACATGCGTCGAATAAAGCCACCTATGCTTTATATACTTTGTTAGTCCTTAGTTTGACCATAGAGCAGTGTGGATTTCTCATCCACCTTATATATCCAGTTTTCTGTATTGTGAATTGCAGTGCAGCGCATAGATTTCTGCAGCAGCTATGTTATGTGTTTATAACTGGTTGGGTGTCAGACAACCCAACTAGGTGAGCGGACAAATAATTCATGTTTTATCGTTTGTCTTCAGGATAAGACCCTATTTCCACTTAGTTTTTATCAATAGTTTCCAAATGAACACAACCGCGTAATTTCAAATACAGCAGTAGAACCATAATGCTTGAATAATGCTACCGCAAATTGCAAATGGAAACCACAAATTCATCATCACAAAGCTGGAGCAAGGCAAGAACGTCTCTCTTGTAGTGAATATATGCAGTCGTTTTCCTAAGGGATGATCCCATACAAAGCAGATAATATACATTTATAGTAACAGTACATAGTAAAACATTTCACCAAGGGATAACCCCTAAGACCCCACTTAAGACTATTAAAAAGGCAATCCCAGTTACTAGGTCTCATGTAATGCAGACATATAAGGTTAAATAATCATACCCAATTATGTGCAGGCAGTACCAACAGTGTCAGGGGGGGATACCCAACACGTGTTTCTGCTTCTTCCACAGGGGCAGTGGTAAGTTGTGCATGGCTTGGTGCCCCCTTTATAAAGGAAAGCAGAAGAGGTTGGCCAATCATGGTGCATGCCTGCCATAACTGGCGGCATTGGTGAGTCCGGCGTGGCCACGGGGGCATCTCAGAAGGAGGAAAACCTCCATAGACACATCATGTGATCTGGGATGCCGCCCACCGCAAGCCACTTCATTGTCACGTGACTGAGGTATGACGCGCATGCGCACTGGCCATCCAGTGTTTGGAAGCATATGCAGATCATCTGCACGATGCATTCTTGTCAGGCAGGTACTAGTTAACCCCTCACATTCCTGAACACTCAGATGTTGCTACATATGTACAACCGACTAACGAAAAACAGGATACAATAACCCGCTGGCTAAGGATCACATAACATACATCGATTGTTAAACAAAGCGGACATTTAGAACCCAGCCATAAGCCATTATATGTGTATATATATATATATATATACATATATATACATATTGTGAGACAGTGCGGGGAATCATATGCGAGGGGCGCTATATCTCCCTCAGAATGCGCACTGTCACATATTGAACCCGGTATAGGGTGTGAGAGAGAGGGACGGTCCGCTCCCTCCGCTCCGGGTCTTGCAGGATCCCCGGAAGGAGACACAGGGTTAAAAGCCTGGTTAGGAGACAGGGCGGGGTTCCCTGTAGAGAGCTTTTTGTCTAAGCAGAAGCAACAGCAGAGGTAGACAGGAGAGGTCAAGAGTTCCAGGGGCCATGTGCTGTAATAACACGGTCTAGCCCAGGAGGGCTGGGAGCTCGGGGCAACCCATATTGGAAAGCTCATAACCTGAAGGAACCGGGTTACTTTATGTGTGGACTGTATCTTGTGTACCCTGCTGCGACCCGGATTCCGGCAGCTTGTGCCATCGCTGTGTTTATCAGCAATAAAACCAGGTACTGTTTGAACTATTACCGGGCTCCACATTTTCCTGCCTTGCAATCCCAGCGCTGCCCCACAATATATAAATATATGTATATATACATATATATATATATATATATATATACGTTATATATGTTTATATCGTACACTTCATATTAGTATATCTCGCTGGATCCCAATGGTGTTCCCAAAAATTCACAGTATTTTACAGTCCTCATTTTGTGAAGTTCCCAGATTCTCAGCAATTGCATCCTTCAAGTGCAAAGTGACTAGAAATAAACAATTAAAAATAAAAACACTCACAGTTAAAAAGACTCACGATACAGAAGGACAATGACATATCAGAGTAGTTGTTCAGTGAATTCCAGTGTGCTTAAGCACATGGAGACATTTTATTCCATCAATTCGAATTCACTGAACGACTAGAAACAATTATCAACCTTTGGCATCCTACCAATTAATTAAGTGGACTCCAGTGGAGGTTGTCTTACTCTTGTACAATCTACTGTCTATCTTAAGGCCCTGTCACACGTGTCAAAATCGCTAGCGACATCGCCGAAAAGTGACGCATCAGCGATGTCGCTAGCGATATCGCACGTGCGTCATGCTGTGTGACAGCGCGACGCAACTGCGACTTATCGCTGGTCGCAAGTTGACAGGTTTACGAGGATGAACGTAAACTTGTCAGTCTGCAACCAGCGATTAGGCTGGATCGCGACGTCTGACACCGCAATAGCGATGTTGGCGGCAATCCAGCCTATACCGCAGCATTTCTGTGGATCGCTCGCTGGATTGATCCCAGCCCAGCGAGCGATGGCTCCGTCCACATCGCTGCGGCATCACCGGCAACATGTTGCCGTGTGACACCAAGGCTGCAATGTCGGAAGCGACTGCGCACCCGCACGTTGCTTCCAACATCGTAGCCTTGGTTGACACTTGTGACGCCACCTTTAGGGTTGACTCATAGGGTCAGCCAACAAGGTATGGGGGCACACTAACTTACAGTGTAAATCCTCCATTATTAGGTTGTGTTTACTTTAGGGATATTTAGGTCCTCATAGGATGTTGGTGGACTCATTCATGTGTCTTTCCTTTTGAACATGTTTGTCCTGTTGGTCTTTTGATCTTTTAATATTTGTGCAATAAAGTTTGTTTTTGATTATAACCTATCCAAGAATTCGATATCACTTCAGAACTACACCGGTAACAGTTTGTTACTTATGTGTTTTATGTACACGTGTGAAGGTGGTGGCCTCAGTTAAAGCAGATCACCAGATTTACTGAATAATCACTGGTGGAGACAAAGGATCGCTTCTGTCTTATAGTCATCTTTTCTCCAAACTGGTAGTAACTTTTTACGCCTATTATTGCTTTATGGTTACAAAAAAATAAACCGTTGTTTCCAAACTAGTCTATTAACTTTGCTATCTTTCCTTGCAGAAATAGAGAGAAAAGAAGAGAAAGACGTCCTATCGAGAGATCCGACTTAAAAAAGAATTTGGACGTCACCTCCATCGGGTGTGTAGTGTCTGATGATTAAAGTAGCACCCCGGGCTAATCTGGTGTACTCTCTTATGCCTAGCACAGGGCCTGAGAGGTTATAGCAGTATGGTTCCTCTCTGTATTCAATACAAAGAATCCTTTGACGTCTTCCTAAAATTGTCCCACGTCAACGATGATTCTTCTGCCTAGGAAAATACTATTTAACTATGGCATAAATCCTGCTGTAAAGTTATTGCTGACTGGTGTAATTCATTTGCATTCCATTGCCATCTCTATGCAGTGGTTGAAACAAATCTTTCCTGCAACCATTTCGGCGTTAATATTTCATCATGTGCCACACAATCAATATCAAACAGTCCTGGTCAAAATACAAGTGGTGGAGCAGCTCCCGGATAATACATTTCTATAATGCTGATGTCCGATGCTTATCTATAAAACACAAATGCTCGGCACACAATTCTATCCTTCAGCTTTTGTATATGTGTTATATTGGCAGACAGAAGAGACGAGATTTCTAAAACTCTCCGTCTGCCAAGCTGCAGTTCAATCATTTGATCAATTACAACACGGGGGGCTGAGATTATATACAGAGAGACGTCAAGAGCAAATGAATCAAAGTGTTTTTCAATTGGCTATTTAGATACGTAAAAATGTTATCTTCCCTTATTATTGCATTTCTTCCCTTTTATGATGGTTTTATCCAGATATATTTGGTTTATATGTTCTGTTAAGAAAGGATTGTTTAAAAAGGAAGATGGAGGAGCTTGGAGGATTCTGTATTTGGTACTTGGTATATTTTATTTAGCATAAACGCTTAAAAAATGTAGCATGCTTTAGATAAAGAATACAACGAAGCAGCATCAACCCTCCAATGTGGGCGCAAACCGCTGGATCCACCGGCAGTGGGGTCCCAAAATGTAAGCAGAAAAAATGGAGGCAGCACGTAATTCAATAGAGAAATTCCATCCCCTCTGACACTATTTCTCAAGTGACGTGTGTATGGCGGCCGTCACACGCATCAATATCGCTAGCGATATTGTTAGCGATCACGTGCACGCGCGATCGCTAACAATATCGTTCACATCGCTGGTGAGCTGTCACACAGGCAGACTCACCAGCGATGTGGGCCAGCGAGATCGCTGGTAACTATGGTACACATCGGGTTACTAGACGCCGCGCGGCGCTTAGTAACCCGACGTTTACCATAGATACCATCTCCCAGCATAGGCTCTGCCGCTGGGAGATCGTTCATCGTGGTGTCACACACCACGATGATGCAGATTGATCAAGCGTTTATTGCTTGATATGAGCTCCGGCTCACCAATCTACGATCTAACGATTAAGCGATTTTACATTGAAAAATCGCTTGATTACACGCAGCGATGCACAAACGATATCGCTTAAGCGATCAAAAAGCAGATCGCTTAAGCGATATCGTGCATTATATTGATGCGTGTGACGGCCGCCTATGGGATAGAGGAGTGCAAGTGTGACGTCCTTCCGAGGCTATAGGCACAAAAGAGGCATCTCGGACAGACTGGTCACAAGCCGCTCTGCTAGGCACAACTCCGAGAAACACTGAAAACCCTGAACCCCTATTCAGGGATCTGGATTTACATTCAGGTTCAGGAGATTGCTGTCTATGGAAGAGCAGAAGTCCAGAGAATGGAAAATCTCCAAACAGAATCAAAGCTGGGAGATCAGGAAAAAGGCAAAATATCGTGGTCAGAGAGGTGGGTCAAAACCAAGATGGCAGCAAGGTACATAATCATCAGGTAGGAGAAGGATCCAAAAACTCGCTGGGGTAAAACAGGAATATACCAATACAAGAAAGGACACTAGCCAGGGAAAATAAAAGCTATTTCTGGCAGCTTCCAGCAGTAGCCTGATGGTATTAGTAGGGTGTGGTGCTTTCTAAAGCTAGTAGGTAATGACTTCAACAGGACAGCACACACACCTCCAATCTGTCAAACTGAAGTACAGCAGGTCCCAGTCACTTTAACCTTAGTGGATGGGCGGAGCCTGCACTCCCCAGAGTTTCTAGCACTGATTTCTCTATCATCAGCACCACCTACAGTGTGAATACGGCGATGTCTGATGACAGAAGCAGATGTCGATGGGACAAACCCATTTGACAGCAAGTACATGGGGGTGAAGGTCATGTGCATGTAATAACAGGGTGCATGTGTGGCGCCCCGCAAATGCAGGCATCACAGAGGAGTATTACACCCGTAAAAGTGGTGTAAATGCTCCAGCTGCAGGTGGACCCTAGGATGGTGGGTGGGACCCATTCTCAGCACTCCCACATTAGTTGATGCTGGGAGGTTACCCAGGAGGGAATATATTCACCTCTGGGTGTAACAAGGAGGTCTTTGCCCTTTGGTCTTTGACCGAGAGAGATGGAGGAGGAAAGGTTCTAGGAAGAATAGCTAAGTGGAACGAGGCGGAAGGTCACACCGGGTCGGTTACAAAACACCGGAGGAAAGAAGAAGGAACTTTGAGGAGGTCCTGAAAGAGGGCGGCCGACAATAGAAGTACAGGCCTTAGAAAGAAAGGGAGATCCTCAGAGTGGAGCGTCCATACTCCAGGGGATACTCCAGTCCACCCAGGGGAACGCCGCCGGGCCCTAGGAACCGACCAAAGTCCAGCTTTGCAGTCGACAACCGGCTGCTGTGGCTTGATCATCAGCCGCAGCACCCTGCCAGCGGAGAGAGACATAAGGGGAGAAGACAGCAACTGGGGGAGAAATACAGCACACAGGGGGAGAGTGCATAGGGGTGGACACAGCTCAAAGGAGAGAGCACAGAGGGGAGAAGGCAGCACAGGGAGGAGAGAACACGGGGGGAGGGAGAGAGTGGACAAAAGGGAGAGACAGACCCCACCCCCAATGCCACAGAGTCCATCCCATCTCCATTTTGACATCACCACCCTATCGCATCAGGCACCATCTATTCTTATATAAAAGGGAACAGTGTGAAGGCAATATTTTATAAGAGGGGATAGTGTGGCGGCCATGCATCCTAGAAAGAACAGTGTGGGGGTTATTTTTTTTGTCGAGCGAGCAGAGTGAGAGGCAAATATTTGTATAAGTATACAGTACAGGGATCATTTAGGGCAAAGCAAGGGCAGATATTTTTATTCAAGTGACGTGCTGTAGAAGAAGAGAGACACTTCTATATGGAAGTTGAGGTTGTTAAAAGTCACTATTGTATCAGCATCAGATAAAAAAAGAGAGGGATGAGAACAACTGCAACCAGAGAAGATGTCACCAATAACGTACCTGGATAAAAGGGTTAATTTACAACCATGACCTTTAAAAGACCACTCACCAGCTATATGAAGCCGATTGTCAATCATTTAATAGTTGATTAGACTGTCCGACTGTACATTAATATGCACAGAATGATACCTAATATGATTGTTCTGTGTGCATAGAATTACATTACACAAGATAATCTGCTGCCAAGAATGATGATATTTAGCAAGCTGAGAACAGTTTCTTTCACCGAATGAACATTTTGCTTGTGCATGGTGTGGTTGATAGTCTGCTGAGATAGGCCGCAGTGTAAATGTACCTTGACGAGTAGCTAAACATTTGGGAGATATTTTAATATGTTTTATGCCCTTTAATTTTGAGCAGATCAGTGTTGGTTTCGGGATCTGATTCTACTCAATAGAAAGCTCAGACATACATAGCTCAGGAAGCAAGAGCTCACAAATTCAGTTGAAAGTCATTGGCACACTTCTCAAGAGGTCTTTTGAGCAATCATGGGGTTCTATGGACCTTGACCCCACTGATCTGCACAGAATTAAAGTGCTTAAAACATGCTAAAACATCTTGCAAAAGTCAAACTACTCTTTAAATGTTTAATACTGCTATAGCCAGCATGGAATCAGTACTGTGGTTCCTGTATGTTACGCAGTATAATCTTAGATGGTAACAACAAATCCCATTATCTCATTACCATTGTTACCATTGTTAAGGACATATTTGGTATTGCAAGCCTTGTGCAATATACAAATATATATTCATGTGGCTGACCTGATGTTGCAGATAAGCACAGTACTAAGCTGACAACTATATTCATGTACTGATGATAATTTGTGTATGGTATTCATGTACTGAATATGGTTCTAGTGAATTTATGAACGTATGATGGTTTTAGCACTATATTCATTTTCTGATGGTGTTATATGCATGTTCTGGTAGTGCTTCTGGTGATGTATTTATGCACCGATGAAGGCTTTAATGTTGTATTCATATAGTGTGTCATGCCTATGTTTTGGGAATCAGTCTAGTGACATCTTGCTGCATTGTCACTTTTTTTCCTTGCTGAGCCATAGCCTGGTCAGTGTGTGTCCAACTGCTGATAGTTCTTTTATCTTTGCTTTTCTTTCCTTGCTTTGCTGTTAGTCAAGTTTTTCTCACTTTCCCATCTTGTCTATGTCCTTTCACAGCTTGAGTGGGGATATTTATACTCACCTTGCACTAGCCTTCTTTGCTGGTTTTATTTCCAGGTGGATTACAGCTAAGTAGTTCCAGCCCTGCTACTAAGAGGTTTTGCAAGCTAGGCAAAGACCAATTGTTACTTCTCTGTGTTTGCTTATTTACCTTCCCAACACTTTTTCTCTGTCCTCAGCTAGGTTGCTGTAAGGTTTTTCTTGCTTGCATTTATTATTCTCCTTCCCCCCCTTTATGCGCATGTTTCAGGTTTCCTCACCTTGGGTTCCCATCTACCTCTGTGCACTCCCTTTCTTGGTAAGTTACACATAGCAGCCTTCCCTCTGATTCCTTAGAAGGTATGAAAAACCGCTCAATGGCCTTTCAGTTAGCCAGGTCTGAGTTGGTGGTTTTAGTTGTGTGCTAGGGATCTTCTAGTCTTTACTAAAACCAGAAGGGTGTGAGTGCAGCTGTTGTTTTGTAGACTTTATTGATCACTTCATCCATGTGTAAGTTTTCTATGGACATAATAACTGATAATGGTTTTGATGCTGCATTCATTAAGGGGGTTCTTGTGCTGTGTTTATAAACTGATGATGATTCCAATGCTGCATTCATGTAATGATGATGGTTGTGGTGTTGTATTCAAATACTGATGATGGTTTTGGTGCAGATCCGGTATTGGACTGTGCCTTCATACTTTTTATAATCTGTAAAAATGCAATCCTCATTACGGATCTGGATGCATTAATGCATCCGGTTTTGGAATGAGGATTTTTGCAATATTAAACATCGCATCCGGAATCAGATCTGGTACCGCAAGGTACAGTTATGTACCTTGCGGTACCGGATCCGGTTCCCATAGGCGCCCATGTTAGAAAAACTGGATCCAGTTTTGCAACCGCTTAGAAAAATGCAGACTGCATGATTTTTATCGCAGGCTGCAAAACCAGATCCGGTAACCGGATTGCCATTTGGCCAATCCGGTTTTTCTATTACAGCCTATGGGCTGCGGATCTCAAAACTGGATCCAGATGAATAAACATACCGCAAATGTGACCCTAGCCTAAGACGCAGCAGCCCACGTTTTTGGCTGCGTTTGCAATGCGTTTTGAATTAAACCCTATAGGTGCGTTTTTGGAAGCGTTAGGATGCATTTTTAGCTGTAAAAACGGATACAAACGCAAAGCAGCAAAATGCAGCTCAGGCTTAGATGTGAACTGGGTCTTTTTTATAGTCTGTGTTTGGTACGAACTCCAAACTTCAAAGTCCGGTTCGCTCATCTCTATTAGACATATGCCAAACTGTCTCATACTTTTGAAAGTAGAACACAGTCTAAAGAAAAAATCGAGGTAGAATCCAGCTCTTGAACATGAAGGATTTTCTTTTCTTTTCAAATAAAGTGCATACAGAAGGTGAATTTCATGGTCAACATGACCTAAGTAGACACATTTCGAATGCAACATGCACCCTTACTCATGAGTCATGAGTTCAAGAGCTGAATTCTACCTCAATTTTTTCTTTGAATTTCTGGGTCGTGGCAGGACCAGTTTCTGTGCTCCATGAGGATGGGATCAAAGGCAATAAGGTGAGCTGGAACTCATATACAGTGATACTTCGGTTTTCGTCGATAATCCGTCCGAAAACTATCGTCGAAAACTGAAATCGACGAAAACTGAGTCAACAATTTCCATACGAAACAAAGTTAAATCAAGTACTTAGTTTGAGACACTGAAAAAGACCTACAATAAAATATATTTTATAGTGAATAAAGATAGCGGTTCATACTGGACAATGAATATGAAACACTAACTTAAAGAAAAAATAAACATTTAATATGTTATTTTATTTGTATAAAAGCTCTTTTTGGTGTATGGAAGGAGGGGAGAGAAGGGTGCACATTTCATTTTTTTGGAAATATTTATTTTTATTGAAAAATTAGCAGCGATGAATGGACGAAAAACGACGAACACCAAGACACATTTTTCATTGACCAAAAATCGAAGAAAACTGAAAGCAACGATAACCAAAGTCAACAAAAACTGAGGTATCGATGTATTTATTGGAACACAGTCTGCTGGACTTTAGTGAACAGATGTAGTGTGTACTTAGCTTAATTCCTCCAGATAGGTAAGTCCTATGTAGGTTCTTAGTACTTAGCTATGAAGGAACCAGTCAGCTTTGGTTCTCTTTATTTGCCTTCATGGCTTTTAAAGGGAACCTGTCAGCTCTTTCCACCCCCCAACCTATCACTACCTGTCCCTGCACCTTCCTAGCTGTACCCTAACCCTCCCTGTCTGCTCTAAAGATTGAGAAAATAGACTTGTATACTTACATACAGTCTCCATTCGGAGACTGGAAAGGCGGGCTTCGGGGCTCCATTCTCCCTCCTCGCTTGGTCTCCGCACGCCCCGCTAGGTGTCATCAGTCTTTCTTCTGTTCCACCTCCTGTTTGAAATTCCCGCCTCTTCTGCTGCTGTGATGCCCAGCTGGAATGTCATATTAGGTCCGGTGCATTGTGGGGGCTGATCACGTGGTACAGCCCAGCTCCGGCGCATCACGTACCACGTGATTAGCCCCCACAATGCACCAGGCCGGATATGATGTTGCGGCCAGGCATCACAGTAGCAGAGGAGGCGGCAATTTCATACAGGAGGAGGAACAGAAGAAAGACTGATGACACCTAGCAGGGCGTGCGGAGACCAAGCGAGGAGGGAGAATGGAACCCCAGAGCCCGCCTTTCCAGTCTCCGGATGGAGACAGTATGTAAGTATATGTCATTTTTCTCAGTCTTTATAGGGCACTTTTAGAGCAGACAGGGATGGTTAGGGATCAGGTAGGAAGGTGCAGGGACAGGTAGTGATAGCAGAGGGGGGTAGAACAAGCTGATAGGTTCCCTTTAAGCATTGACAGTAGGCGTGACCGATATGATAAATCCATTTAAATATTTCTCGAGCAGCCATACTAAATAAATGAATTCATTAAAGATGTACAGAAATACTTCATCTATGTGATATATAAACTCAGATTCCCATTATTTAACATTATACTTTGTTTCAGGATCAGAAACCATTCAGTGTGAAAACTGTGCTGGAGCAAGGGACATCTGTTAGGGGATGGGATTTTCACAGCAATGTAATAATTTCCATTATCCATATCTCCACATTACCCTTTTTCATTTTATCTTTGTACTCAGTCATTTCTTTACATTGAACATATAGAATGTTGCGTTAATTGTATGTAAATTCAAATTAAGGCATAATGAGAGAAGCACAGCGTTGTAGCTGAATGATCTGCTCCAGCAATGAGACGCATTCACACTGCTATTAAATCTAATCATTTTATGCATGGTTGGAACACCTGATGACTGAATTACAAGGATTTTGTATTATTCTTTTTTATTATTATTGTTTACAGTCAATTTCCAAGTGTATTACATTGAAGAGTTGTCAAAGATTAAAAAAGTCTCTCTAGAATTTTTTCTTGAAAAAAATATTCTTACGAAATGTCTTTGTCTGGTTTTGCGAGTTGGTAAAGTACAGTGCTAAAAACTTGCCAAAAACATCCAATAGGTCTGGTATCCATTTCACTTAGCAAATGTGATGTATTGGTGGGTATTTTGGCTAAAACCTGTAAGCTTGTAACCCACATCAAGGGTCCTCACGCTTACGAGTCCCTAAACACTATATTCAGAAAAAAACACTACAAAGACATAAAGTAAAAAAAAATTACCTAAAACAGAAAAAAAGTCTCATATCCATTGCACTTAGCAGCTGGATATTTTGGCTATTGCTAAGTGCAAGGAATATCAGAAGTTTAAAGCACAATGCTACAATAGCCACACACAAAAATAGCAGTGTTTCTAGAAAAAAACAGATACTTTTAAAAGGCTTCTCTCAGCACAATAAGACTGTGCAAACTAAGCACAAGAGCTTGGTGCACTCTTGGTATTGCTCAGAGGTTTAGTGCACATTTCTATTTTTTTGCTTCCATAACAATTAGGGCCGTTTCCCATCTATGTGCCCAGCGTTTGCCTGCACTGCGCTGGTGCAAGTGCAAGCGCAGGTGCATGCACAGCCCAGTGCAGGCAAGTGCATAGGCGCATAGATGCAGAGCCCTTGTGCTCGCTTGTGCTCAGGCCAACATTACCTCCTATGGGCGAGCGCAGTCATCTGCAGGAGCCCTAAACCCGGAAGTGCAAGCGTGACAGGGCCGGTGTCACAGTGCATGCGCTTGTCCAGACGCATCCGGTAACATCACATTATGCGTTTCTGGTGCATCCGGACTAGCGTATGTGCTGTGACAGAGGAACTGTCACACTTGCGCTTCCGGGATGCGGTCTCCTGCACTCGCCCATAGCAGGTAAAAATGTACAATGCATCACAGGTTACAAAGACGAGGCACACAATGTGCACGTATAGCAATTACAGTCCAGTAAGGCTAGGGTCACACTTGCAGATTTTACATGCGTTTCTGGAGACCTGAGTTTCTAAAAACGCATGTAAAAATGCACCCATAGGCCCCATGCAAAAAACGCATGCCCTAAAAGCAAAAACGCATGTCCCAATAGCAAAAACACATGCCTAAAGTGCCATGTGTTTTTGGCATGCGTTTTTGAACTTATGTGAGTAGCAGCCTTCAAAAACGCATGCAAAAACGCATGCTACCATTAGTACCATTTAGTACCATGCAAAAACGCATGCATTTTCCATAGGGGCCCATGTTAAAAAACGCATGCATTTTCTAAAAAAGCACCAAAAAATGGCGCATGCACTATTTTTTGGTGCTGAATCAAAAACACATGGAAAAACACAGGGTGCCAAAAAGCACTTAAAAAAACCCATGCAGAAATGTAAAAAGCATGCAGAAACGCATGCTTATTTTTAGGCACCAAAAAGGTAGGTTACACTTGGCATGCTTTTTTTTTGGTGCCTTAAAAATAAGCATGCCCCCAGGGACTCTGCTCTCCCTCACCCCCCTGGTAAGATATATCCAGATCATAAAATTACCTTCAGGATAATAAAATGGCCCCCCTTTTTTAACATGTAAAAAAAAGTTTCATTTTCTTTCTCTAAATTTGGGGTGTATTTTATAATGGGGTGCATCCTATAATCTGCAAAATACCGTGTATATACACATCATCGTCCTATTGGTATGATTAAAAAGTGAATACCATCAACATTATCTTAGTCCTAATGCTCCACCCGGGAAACATCAGCGTCACTACTGAACAAGTCATGCCTTGTCACTCTACAAGCTACACAAAACACCAGACAAGTCCTAATGGGAGTCAACAATACTACCTGCTAGGCCGCAAGTTCCAATTGGCGAGTTGATATGCACCCCCAATGACAAACAAAACCCATGAAAAAATCTGAATAAAAAAATCCCTTGCCATAAATAAATTAATAAAAAGCAAGTGCTAATAAATAGCAGGACACTTAGTATATACATTTTTGCAAATAGTAAGAAGCCATCCCGCCAGGTTTTGTCTGTTTCATGGCTTTTAATACCATGATTCCAACTTTGCATTTATACTAACCCTTGATTCAGCTCAGTTTTGCTTTTTATTTTAGTCTCTTGTATTTAGTGCAAGGATAAGGGTGTGACCTTGTTCACATTGAGGTCAGGTTTAACACGTTGCAAGGTTTTAATTATAATGAGCTAGATACTGTTCCGAAGTGGGTACACCTTGACGTGGTGGGATGGCTTTTTACCTTTTTGCAAAAATGTACATGCTAAGTACCCTGTTATTAATTAGCTCTTGCTTGTTACTTATTTATTTATGGCAGGGTATTTTTCATACAATTTTTTTCGTAGGTTTTATATATAGATAGACATATAAGATATCTAATGAGGGCAATGCCATAAATAGAAGTCCCTGAATATTAGATGTATTAATAGAAACAACAAAGGTGATTCAGAAGACATGAAGGGGTCTCAGTAATCAGCATGTGAGAAGGACCCCAATTAGTGCCACAGATCCTAAAGCAGGTGGGGAACTCCAGTCCTCAAGGGCCGCCAACAGATCATGTTTTCAGGATCTCCTTAGTATTGCTTAGGGCTTGGAATTATCACCAGTGCAGGTGATTATGTTATCACCTGTGCAATTCTAAGGAGATCCTAAAAATATGACTTACTTCCATTCCTCGAGTCCGGGAGTTCTCCACCCCTGCCCTAAAGTGACATAAATGTAAATGGCAAAGTACAATATACGAATGACTGGAGAACATTATTTGCTCAATGACTACTATAACCCAATGAACAGATGTTATACTGATAGTGTATGCAGAAGGGGCGAGACAAATTGTCTAACTGGAAACCTATATCTAGTAAGTCAGATTATACTATGAAGAACGTCTTTATTGTCTACTCACCAAGGGGAAACTCTGTTAGACAGCCTATATAGAGAATAAAACTGATATATATGACGCATGTACAGATAACTGGTTATCTATTATGGTAGTTATGTTATCCAAAAGCCCCTATGAGTCACTAAGAACATATAAGGGCTTACGGTTGTGGGGAAGAAATTATGGAAATAGACAAAAGCCTTGTTATTATTAGGAATGGTCCAGATGTTGGATGGAATAGTAACGCTCATAAACCGCAAGATATAGAGTTGCAAATACACAGAATGGTATAATGAATTGCATAACCAATAAATACTCTTGTGTATCAAATATTTTTAATGGTGGACCCAAGAGGAGAGGAGGCATCCACTGACTATGACTTATACAAAGAGTAGATGGGATGAAGTAGGTACGTATGATGTAAATAAATACTGCGAGTCCATAAATGATGCGTATATCATACCCAAACACAACAGAGTGAGCGAACCTAGAGGATGGGAGGCACATACAGGGAATAAAAAGGGAGGAGGGGGACGTTTTCACAGCACGCAGGAGAAAAGGGCTAGAAATAAGCCATAGAATAGCTATGGAGATGACCAGCAAGGACAGTTTAGTAATGATAAAACTACCCAAGGGTGACCAATGTGATAGAGGGAATCATAATCTGGTTATGATCAATGATGAGGGAAAACATAATGGGATTCATATCTAAACCAAAAATTAGATTATTGATGACAAATAGGGATCTAGGGTATAACGTTTCTCCAAATCAGATCTCATACGTTGCAATGGCGAGGAGCAAACACCCCGAAACGCCGTGTCTATAAATTGAGAATATCATAAGCATTATATCCTTGGTCATATGATAAGGTTTGTTAAAGGGTTAGTATTGACTTTTAGGATTGTTACTTCCAATAGGTGGCACAAGAGTTCAACTCCTCTTTTAGGAAGAAGTTTGCATGATGAAAAATATTAATACTTAATACTGATAAGCCTTTTGTTGAAAGCCAAGGCTAAAGGGGAAATAATACTAACAGGATGTTTTATCTACTTCCGTAATTTCGGTCGCACGACCCTTAGCCCTTGTAGGTTCTTAGTGACTCTTAGGTATTGGAGCTTTTAGATGCCATACATACCACCTGGATGGACAGCAATAGATTAGCAGTTATCTATACATGCATCATGTATGCCAGTTATATTTTCTATATAGCCCGTGTAACAGAGTTTATCCTTGGTGAGTAGATACTAAAGGAATTCTTGATAGTGTTTGTACTTATCATCATATAATCTAATTACTAAATATTTGTTTCCAGTGATTCAGACAATTCATCCTGCCCCTTCTGCATACACTATCAGTATAACATCTGTTCCTTACGTTATAGTAGTCATTGAGCAAATAATGTTCTCCAGTCGTTGGTATATTGTACTTTGCTGTTTACATTTATGTCACCTTAGGACCTGTGCCTGATAGGGGTCCTTCACACGTGATGATTACTGAGACCCTTCATGTCTTCTGATTCACATGTTTTGTTTCTATTTCTATATCTAACATACAGCGGCTTCTATTTATGGCATTGCCCTCATTAGATAGAAGGCAATAACTAGAACTTATACATACTATATGCATGATGTATATCTGCATGGTATTTGTATGCATCTTTCATGCACTCATGCATTAGATATTCAACGGCGTAATATGTCATATATCGCACTAGTCCTGTACTGCCTGTCTTGTCCATAATTGTAATAGATCGTATATGCTAGTTAATTATCTGCTTTTCTATGGGTGGGCTCACATCTGCAGATATTTTCTACCCGTACACATAGATAGATAGATAGATAGATAGATAGATAGATAGATAGATAGATAGATAGATGATAGGATAATTAGATCGGGTTTACCAGTCTCCCAATGCTTGCTGGTAGGCTACTACATCAAAGGTTTTACCAATACGGCCGCACCACTGCAAGACCTCCTGGTAGGCCAGGTCAAGAAGGCCAGAGGCCAATGGGAGGCCAATGTGGAAGATTATTTCCAGCAGCTGAAGAGAACCCTGACGGGAGAAGAGATCCTGGCCTACCCTGATTATAACCAGCCGTTCGTATTGTACACAGATGCCAGCATTGTGAGATTTGGGTCCGTGTTTTCCCAAGTGCAGAGAGACAATGCCTATGCCAGCAGGAAGCTCAGTCCTACGGAGAGGAACCCCGACAACCACAGCTCCTTCAAGCATGAGTTCCTAGCGGTAGTGTGGGCCGTGACAGAACGCTTCAAGCACTATCTGGCAGCTGCGAAGTTTGCCATCTACACGGATAACAACCCCTTGACCCACCTGGAAACCGCCAAGCTGGGAGCGCTGGAACAATGCTGGATAGTCCAGCTCTCTAATTACAACTTCACCATCAAATACCGGGCAGGGCACAAGAATGCCAATGCCGATGCCCTGTCCAGGATGCCCCATCTGCCAGATGAGGGAGAAGTTCCAGAAGACCTGGAGGAAGTACAGCTGCCGGCTTTCCACAATAAAAATATGACCCAATGTTCCCATGAGGTAAAAGAAAAGCAGCAACTAGGGGGACGGTACATAATCTTCGCACTGTATCTGCCGGTATCCATGGTCCTGAAAGCTTTAACATTAGGTCTATGGCAGTGCGGTGCCCATAGACCTAATTTTAAAGCTTTCAAGACCCTGAATAGTGGCTCATATAGTATGTAGATTACGTACTGTATCTCCTCCACAGTGAGGAGCTGCCGGTTTTATTCATAAAATTATAAATGCCGACAATAGCCGGCAAGACTATAACTAGATATATTAACCCCTCACATGCCCACCTAAGTGGACAGCATGTCTCTAGGGAGGGTGGGCACCCCCTAGAGACACGTTGCCCACATCTATTATTAACATTCAACCCTTTGTTCATCCCTGCAGCAGCAGGGATGAACAAAGCATATAGCTGCCGCAGGCATTCACAAGTGGCTTGCGGCAGCCGCATAGGCTCCCATGGGAGCCCATTATGGCAATCTTGCTGCAGATTGCAAACCGCTCCGAAAACTGCAGCCTGCATGATTTTTCACGCAGGCTGCAAATCCGGATGCGGCAACCGGATTGCATGTATTGCAATCCGGTTTACATAATGGGCTCCTATGGGCTGCGGTTCCTGATACGGTTTTGAGCTTTTTAACAACTCAAAACCAGATCAGGATCTGAATTTTTGAAGCCTATAGCGGACAGATTGCTCTACTAGTGATTGTTCTGTCGCATCATTCTTCATCATCCTGTGTAAAGAGGCTGGTAACAAGCACTGAATGACTTGTCAATCACACTCATTTTCCAGTATGAAACCTTAAGGTACCGTCACACGCGTCAATATTGCTAGGCAATTTCACTGACAACTTGCTGGTTGCAGTGAAATCATGGACACGTTGCTCCATTTTGTGGCTGTGTACAAATGTAACAATGTGTCCATGATTTCACTGCAACCAGTAAGTTGGTCAGAAGATGGACAGATAAGTTGGTGTGTGTAAAGTGGCCCTTAATGTTGAGTGTGAGGGGTGAATATGTGAACATTTAGGGCCTCACTTTGTCTAAAACCGACCTTTCATACAGTCAAGTGTTCTTTATATACAACATATTTTAGTACATTCACCCCTTCAATGTTCTGCATTTCTCTGCATTATAGTGATAATATCCCCTGGTAGAGTTTATTTATTGAGGTGTGTGAAAGGGTAACAAAGTCAATATGGGATCGATGCAAGGAAAAGCTAACCCACGGGGGCATTTCTTTTGTTTTTCTGCTTGAATGAAGACTATCTTTATTCCGACTGCTACATTTAGTGTTCATGGTAATAATGGGACAAGTCAACACACTGGCAGAATTCAAAGGTATTTTTAATTCGCAGCATATCCCCATTCATTCTTCAAGGGGGATTCCCAAGTCTCACCGGTGGAGGATGAACAAAACTACCCAGATATAGTTATTTTTGAAGATGTTTTCTGTCTTTTATCGTCAAATCCTGAATGGCATGAATAATACATTCAGCCTCAGATGATTATTAAGGGCGGCTGTAACACAATTGCTTTTGTTTAATGCGGGAAAATAGAAGAGATTTAAAAAAAAAAAAAAAGTTGTACTCCTTTCTCGGATTCAGTGTGTTCTATTTACTGCAATAAAGCTGTATATCATTATAACCTAATGATTTCTCTTCAGCTTTATTCTGCCGATCAGCACAGTAATGCACTGTATTGCTTCAATTACATCTACATTATAACACAGGTTCAATTACTATATATTTCTGTGAAACATGCTTTATGGGGAACCTGTCATATCCAAAAATACTATTAACCTGCAGGTACAGGGTTAATTCATAGGCTAATAGAATCATAGAATGGTAACGTATGAAGGGACCTCCTGGATCATCTGGTCCAACCCCCTGCTCAAAGCAGGATTCACTAAATCCTCCCAGACAGATGTCTGTCCAGCCTCTGTGTGAAGACTTCCATTGAAGGAGAACTCTCCACCTCTTTTGGCCACCTGTTCCACTCACTGATCACCCTCACTGTCAAAAAGTTTTTTCTAATATCTAATCTGTGTCTCCTCCTGGTCAGTTTCATCCCATTCTAGTATTTCATTGTGCAAATGAGAATAAAGCAGATCTCTCTACAGTGTGACAGCCCTTGAGATATTTGTAGACAGCTATTAAGTCTCCTCTCAGTCTTCTTTTTTGTAAGCTAAACATTCCCAAATCCTGTAACCATTCCTTATAGGACATGGTTTGCAGACCGGTCACCATTCTGGTCGCTCTTCTCTGAACTTGCTCCAGTTTGTTAATGTCTTTTTTACAATGTAGGGCCCAGAACTGGACACAGTATTCTAGATGAGGTCTGACCAAAGAGGAGTAGAGGGGGATACTGATTTCATGTGATCTAGACCAGAGGTTGCCAACTCCAGTCCTCAAGGCCCACCAACAGGTCATGTTTTCAGGATCTCCTTAGTATTGCACAGGTAATAGTATAATCATTTGGTCAGGTGATGATTCCAACCCCTGTCCAATACAAAGTGAATCCTGAAAACCTGCACTGTTGGTGGGCATTAAGGACTGGAGTTGGGGACCTCTCATCTAGACTGTTTGCCTCTCCCCAAATTGTGTTTAACTTTTTTTACCTTTAGAGTTGTAAAGCTGTGCAGCCATCGTACTGAAAGCCCGGCTAAAGGGAGGATATTAACTTTATTCTACTTGACAGCTTCTCAGTCATAGAATGTGGCCAACGCAGTTTTCAATCACTGCTTAGTACATAGTAAGCGGTGGGTATAAGCATGCCGGCACATTGACTGACAGCTGTCTGTACACGGTTATGCTGCCAGACTGAGAGTCAGAAGCTGCCGGTAGGAATAAAGTTCATTTCCTCTCAGTAGTCTGGCTTGCAGTTCGGCAGACCCATGGTTTTATTAACTTGCTGTTTAAACCTACATCTTCAAGTTAAAAGCTTTTAGGGACATGACAGGTTCCTTTTAATGGTTAATATTGACACTTGACAATCTAGTAACGGAGTGCATTTCTTGGTTAGGCTGTGGTCACAGTACCATTTTTCACATGCATTTTTGGAGACCTGCGTTTTCAAAAACGCATGTAAAAAACGCACCCATAGGCCCCCATGTTAAAAAACGCATGCCCTAATAGCCAAAAAGCATGTGTGACTGTCCCATGCGTTTTTGGAGCATATCCAAAAACGCATGCGTTTTTTAATAAGGGGCCTTATGGAAAACGCATGCAAAAACGCATGTACAATTAGTGCCATTCAAAAACGCATGCGTTTCCCATAGGAGCCCATGTTAAAAAAACGCATGCGTTTCCGGAAACCCATGCGTTTTTTTAACATGGGCTCCTATGGGAAACGCATGCGTTTTTGAATGGCACTAAAAGGTACTAATTGCACATGCGTTTTTGCATGCGTTTCCCATAGGAACCCATGTTATAAAAACGCATGCGTTTTCTACAAAAACTCATGCGTTTTTCAAAACGCTCAAAAAAATACTACAAGCACTATTTTTATGTGCAGATTCAAAAACGCAGCCAAAAACGCAGGGAGCCATCAGAGACCTTAAAAAACTCATGCTGACATGAAAAACGCATGTAAAAAAGCACAAAAAAAACTGTGACCACAGCCTTACAGTGTTTAGAAAATAGTAGGGGAATGCAAAAAAACAGCAATTGCTAATTATTGAAATTAAAGGGAACCGGACCTCTAAAAATAAGCCCTCGGGCTCTTTTAACCTGTCCCTGCACCATGGTAATCCTATTCTATCAATTCCTTTCTGTCCATAAAGCGCTATTGTAAAGTTTATAAAAGTTCCTTTTTACCTGTGGATCTGCAGCTTCTCATTATATGAGAAGCCGCAAAAGGCGGTCTTTTGTGCTTCTCCCTGCTGCCGGCATGTTAATTATGCACACCTATATGGGCGTGCTATAGAGTAGAGACTGCGCTTGTGCTGCAAGGGGGCGGTAAAGGCGATATGACGCGATTTTCGACATTAATGAAGTAGGGTTTCCTGTCACCAAGGAAATAAGCATCACATAAAATCTCTTAATATCATTTATCTTATTGCTTTCTACTTAATACAATAGACATACTAGAAACGTACAGAGATTGCCTATACCTGTATTGCAATCAAATGACAGTTAGTGGTCTATATGCAATAATCTAGCAATAACAATAATTAATTAGTAAGTACTCAATAAGTAATAAGCAGCACAAGCATCTTGATAAGTCTTTGGATATTTTCACATATTGATTTCCACAACAGAGGTAATACAGGGGGTTCACCAGAAGGTGCAAACCATTAAAGGGGAACTCTGGGGAGAACATTTTTAGAATAGTCCCTGCCCTGCTACATGATGAAGCAGAGCTGTACACTGCAGTTCTAGGATCTATAGATCTCTTATAATTCAATAAAATCATACCTGCTACTTTGATCTCCCTCCTCCCTCATGGGACAGAGAATTTCAGCCCGAGAGCTTCATGCAGGAGCAGAAAGCAGGAGGTGTGTCAGGGACTTGGATGTTGGGGGTTGCAGGATCACCCTACATTCCAGTGAGGAGTGATGATGATGATGATTCATAGGATGGTCAACAAACAAAAGACATCAGCAAACTGGAGCAAGTTCAGAGAAGAGCGACCAAAATGGTGACTTGTCTGCAAACCATGTCCTATGAGGAACGGTTGCAGGAAATGGGAATGTGGTGCCCCACTGGTTGGGACGCCACATAGGGTTACTGCACCTAAATAAGAGTGTGTAGTAATCTGTGACCAAGGGAACTGGGATGGTGCATAAAGGATCCTCACAACACCCATTCATACACACCCTAGCGTAGAGGATCGTGGGTGAACCCGCTGTAGGGAAGACGCAGTCCTGCGGGAGGAGTCGTGAGGGTACAACCAGTGTATGGGTGGGTTGCGAACAGTCGAGTTGGGGAGTGAGGAGTGAAGGATGACGCAGGAAGGTCAATGTGACAAAGGGAGACCCTAGGGGCACCAGGTGTTGTGGTGCACCCTAATCTGGACCCACTACGGCTACCGACCATAGTGGTCTGGTCCCGGGCAGAGGACCTGCTCTGAACACGGTGCGGAAGTTTAGCCCTGAGCCGTTAAACCAGAGGCCCCGAGCTTCTCTAGGAAGTCGTGGCCAAAGACCCGGCGTACACCTCAAAAAGGCATACCGACCTAGGGTCGGGGAACCTAAAGGGGAGTCCTCCATTGAAGACCCGTGGGAGCTGGCTCGAGGCTCTGCGCGTGGAGGCGCTACATGGGAGAAAGGAGAAGAGAGTGCAGTGAGGGACCAGCAAGGAACGGCAGGCACACCACCGAGGGTCCTGAGTGAGTCATCCCGGTTCCCTGGTGACTACCCAGGCCAGAAAGAGACCTGAGTCACTGTATCATCTGTTAATTTGCCTGAAATACTGCAAGTAAACAAGTTCAGAGTTAGGCTATGGTCAGACTTGGCTGTATTTTTGAGGATGTTTTTGGCAGCCTGCATTTTTGGGCTGCGTTTTTGCTGTTAGGTCTGGAGCAGCCTTTAAAAATGCAAGCAAGAACGCATGCAAAAGCGCATGGTACCATTTAGTGCCATGCGTTTTTGCATGCGCTTCCCATAGGGCACCATGTTACAAAAACGCATGCGTTTTTGAAAATCACCAAAAAAGCACCAAAAAACGCAGCATGCAAAGTTTTACACTGCACCAAAGGAGTCCAAAACGTCAGAAAATCCACTCAGTCCCTGTCCATAGCGAGAAAGCACTGACCTGGACCAGTGTGTGAAGTGATCCACTCGTCTCTACCAAAATACTACAAATTCTTTAGTCAATTTTCTTGACTTCTGATTTGTTTTTGATTTTATTTCTTTTTTAATTCAGCCAAAAGCATATAATATTGAGGCAGTGAAAGTTGCTTACCAAGGAGGGAGTACAACATAATAAGGATAAGGAGGTAGAGGGGGCAAACCAGTGGAGGAACAACCTAGACAGGACATGTAATTCAGCACATAGCAGAAGATGTACGAGAATGTTGACTTCCAGTGATGACATTTGGAAATGTGACTAGTGATGAGCGAGTGTCGCTCGGATAGTACGGTATTCGTGATACTTGCTACTCGGCAAATATTGCTGATGATCGTGAGTGATGTGTCGATTGTGACCTATCTGACACAAATTGGCAGCTCCCTTCAGTACATAAAGGGATTCGGCACCCCAGTGAAAGCAGATTGAATGTTAGGGTCTAGGGGACACAGCAACGTGCTATATGCAGTGAAAACTCAATAAAGCCCACCCTCCCTCCCTGTCCTGGAAATGCTTGTTTTATAGCCGGATGTGTGTTGTTGGAGCCAATCACTAATTGACTAACATTAGACTCGCTATTCAGACAAATAGGCAAGTATTAAAAACTACTCGTTATGAGTATAGTGAGTTCGAATATTTCGCTACTCGCTCGTCACTAAACGTGACTGTTGCAATAGTTGTTGACATCAGAGAAGAAAAATTCAGAATTTTCTTGAATTAAAATCTTCAAATCTTTATTCCAAATACTCATAAAATCTCATCATGGTAAGCTCGGGAAACAGCAGTTGATGCGTTTAGACATTACGTCATCTTAATCATAACGGTTACGATTCAATACATTTTCGGAATTTTCTTCTCTGATGGTACTTGCATTACCCTATGAGTTAGAATTTTCTACCTGAATATCCAAACGGTGATTATGAAAGGTGGTGAGTGTACTTCTCTTGAACTTTAACATAAGCTGACATGCCATCGATGAGAACCAAGTTACGATGATTGGTGGTGGACTAGTCTGGTGTAACAAGGAAGGGATTGGGAAACTCAATCTAAAATCCAGAAAATTTGGTTCAGACTTGATGTGGATAATCCAGTACATGTGAATATTCCATAACAACTTCTTATTTCTGCAAACTCTTTGAATTTTGCAGGATCAGTACATCAATACATGTCAATCCAAGTCGAACAATAGGTGACCGGCAGCTTGTTTATACCACATACAAGAACATTCATTTCATTATGTGAATTAATTACATCTATAGAATCTGCTTCGTTTCAGGTTAAGTAACATCACTCTTACAAACAATCTTCAAACATGCGTTACTCCAGTAGCGGGTCATGCTCACATCTGGGCTATTTTCCAAAACAGTAATATAATCAGGAAAGTCAAGATTATTTAATATAACGGCTGAGAACTTGGAAACAAGCCTGGTGCAAGTACTACGAGAAATTAACTCCAAACCCAAACACTACAGGGCTGATGACAATGTTGGCCAATTTAGATGGCTACGATATGAACTGCAGGACTTAGCTCACCTCATGGTTAAATGTCGCTTCCAGATCTCATTTTTGCATTTTTTCTCCAGTGATCCGCAGTAAATAGTATTTCAACTGTTATCAAATATCTTCAGATGATGTGAATATTGCAGATCAAAGCACATTGAAAATGATATGTCACACTGCGGTAAAGCCAATGACACTACACTTGAGAACCATTAGACTTTGTAGTTTCATAATGAGCTAATCTTGTAACGCTGCATCTATCCCCTTTATTTTCCTTTGAACTAAGAAGTAAATCATATACATGACAAACAACAGAAGCCTCGCCAACCTTAACTCGCTGTATCAAGAATGTTACAAGACCCAACTTCATGAAGTTTAACGCTATCGGACCTAAGTGCCTTAATGCTCGAATCAAAATTTTAGGACTCCTGATAATTTCTAAGGCCTGATTCACACCACGGTTTTTGTGATCCGGGGCTGACCGGTGTGAACCAGACAGCCCCGGATCCGATTTTGGCCCCATAGTATTCCTATGGGGCTGTATGGCAGTCATTTGCCATCAGGTTCCCTGCTGTCAGGGAGGATCCAGGAGAATTCGTTTTTTTTTTTCCTGGACATAAAATCATAGATTGCAGCGTTTGTGCCCGGGGCCAAAATCTACCAAAATCGGATCCACTCGGATCTTTCCGGATCCGGTACGATCCAACACCCCCTAACATGAGAGTCTATGGCACCAGATCACACCAGGTCCAACAGAAAATCGTATCCAGCTGCCGGACGTCGGGTGCTGAAGGTCGGCGGCGGCCAGTGCTGAACTTCAGCACCAGGAGAGCTCCCGGCTGAGATTCCAGAACCGCGGTTAGCTTCCACTAGCCGCAATTCTGACATTTCAGGACTGGACAGCGTCAGCAGCCGCACAGTTCTGATTCCGGCAGAAAACAGGACCTTTGGGCATATTTGCCTTCCGGTTCTGTTCTGTCAGGCTGTGTTCGGTGCATGCAGCAAAACACGAGACACAGCCTGACAGCTCTAAACCGTGGTGTGAAGCTGGCCTAAGTGTTTAAAATTGCAGCCCTATAGGATTGAATTTTTAGGTCCTATCTAAGAAGAAAATGGACCGAAAAGGGGAAAAATGTTCCAACTTTGCAAATGTTCAGGAAAATACACTACAAGGGCATAAATTCAGAAAACTCACCAAAAAGAGCCAAAAACCAGCTGTTAAGAGCTACAGAAATACCTGGGATCAGCAGGCAAATATTACAAGTGTGTCATAACCTGACGTGACCTTGGGGAGATCTGGGATCAGAAGGTCACAATGTTTAGCTGATCATAGATATTCTTTAGAGCCTGTTCATCACTTATCCTTAGTAGGATCTAATTTAACTCCATTCCAGTGTTTAAGGGGTTAAGGTCCCTTTCTAGCCTGCTGTGAGTAGCATGTAAATGTTATCTCTGCTGATGCCACACCCTTCCGCTATATAAGCCTACTCCTCCCTCCTCCCCATGTCAGCTATAGTTCATTCTTAGCTGACCTGAGAATCAGCTGTCTTTGGAGAAGTCAGTAGTGATCCTTTCAGCATATGTGGTGCAGTCTCTGATAGAATAAGAATTGGAGTTCTATGTTGAATCTGTTTCCTATGTTTTTTCCCCTTCCTCGAGGGTTGTCTGTATACCAGTACTAGGACTAGTGTCTTGCTGGCCTGTGCACTAAACAAGGCTAGTCCAGGATCAGATAGGGCCGAGGCATGTGATTGTGCATGGGGGAAGGACATATCTAAGGTTGTTAGTAAGCTCAGGGATCAGCCACAGGCGAGTGCATAGAAGTAGCCCACTAAAGCTTCAGGATTTGATGAGTGTTTGTGTGGAACATGGGCCAAAATCCACTTAAGCAATGCATGAACCAAGTTTCTCCATACTGGAGGCATCTTGAAGCTGTCATCAACAAAGGCTTTTGTACAAAGTATTAAATACATTTCAGTGTTACACTATCAGCACTCCATGACCATGTCAGGGGCTCCGATGCACTCACCGCTCATTTTCCTTGCTTATCCCAGCCCCTGATTTTCTGCTGGCTCCTGCATGCATGAGAGGGCTCCCACGAGCTTGCTTAGTGTGCAGCCATGCTCATCTCCCTTGCTTTAAAGGGCCAGCGCACCCTACCCAGGAAGGTGGTGCCTGTGCAGTGGGTCTTAGTCAATTATTTATGTCTCTAGCTAGTTATCAGGTCCCCAGTATCTTGAGTTCATTTATTGTGCACTAACCAGTACTTGTGCTCCTATTAAAGTCCAGTACTCCCACTATGTCTGCCTGAACCTGCCTGTACCTGCCTGTACCAGCCAGCCCTGCTGTCGTACCATCTGTGCCAGCCTGAACCTGCCTTGATACCATACCTCAGCAGCAACCTGCAGCAGTACCCTCAGCGCTTGTGCAAATCCATCCAGCGGCCATAACTACTGTTCCAACTGAACCAGCCCTACTGCAGTATACACTGCACCTGTCCTATCAGCCATCCGGCAGTACCTATCTTCACCAGAAACTGTGCTTGCCTGCATGCCCAACCCCTGGGGCCAGCTGTCTAGGTACCGAGATCCCCTGGAGTTGCACCTGGAGGCTACCTTAGAGCACAACCCTAACTTCTCAATCTGGGTGTCTAAAGAAAACTCGGTAGCCGCTCAGGTACACTCTTCCAGGCCGAGATCGGTGCCGCAGATTGGTGGGTCCACTCCCAGACACTCAGACGTGACGTCAGTAATCATGTTCAATACTTTTCCCGTGTGTCATTGCTCATTATTACACCCTACTAAAATTATTGACATCTAAAAATGAAGATTTTAATTGCATCAATAAAGTGTACAGTATTATTTTCTGCTATCCACATATTCTTTCCCTCAGTAGATCTGTGGCTACACATTTCCAATTATCCGAGCATTGTGCAGCACAGCCCTGCTGGTCAATGGTCATGAGCAATGGTCATTAGGTCCTGTTGGCTAATATCAGTAAAACACACTATTGCCGAGTGTAACGAATGATCCTGTTAGCCACCTCTCAGTTTCTTCTCTCAAAACACATCAGTCATTCAGAAGCCAACGACCTTCATCTTAGTGCTGATACTTCAGAGATATTGAGGGATAAACCATTTTTATTCTTAGAAGAGAACAAAAAAGAAAAAAAAATATTAAGTAAATATATGGCTGATAGAAAAAAAACACTTTGAGCCGCAGATTATCACGTTTTCCTAGAGGAAAAAAAATAAAAACATATTTATTTGTGTTTTCTGGATCTCCTGAGTGACCATCAAATATTTCAAGTAGAATTGAGGTTTATTGATCTGCTGTCAAAGTAAAATTGCTCTCCGGTGGCGAGGCACTTTTTGTGATTCCGTAGATGTCCTATGTTATGTGTTTTCTGCTTACCCCTGAAGACTTTGCTGTCTTTAGAACAAAAAATGCAGCTGTTGCCATCCGTAATTATCACTTGCTATGTCTGGTAGATAGATGCTGAATTCCATAATCTAAACTGTCATTATATGTCATACAGAAAAAAATAACTGTTCCAAGCATATATTTATAATCACTTATAGAGCTGTAATACTGAGGCATGACAGCTCGAATGGCTTGTTGCAAGGACGTGCATCTATATATGCTCCAGGTCTGTGATTTCATGTGTGGCTTACCAAATCAAGACATCCGAGAATGTGTAGGTGCTGATTCTCTTGATTAAAAGACCCAGGAGTATTAGAACATGTAAAGATGCATAAAAGCTATATTTCTAAAACTAACGTCTGGTAGAATAGTAAGGACTTTCCTGTATTTATTTAAAGTGACTTTATTAATATATATTTCACATCAGCGGTTTTTGCCGATCGCGGCAGTTGCGGTGAAAAAAAACGCATCTGCCGCGATTACCACATAACCGCTGCACTTGCGGCACAGTTGCAGCAAGCCCCATGCCTATGGGGCTTGCGGTAAATGTGCGGCAGGTGCGGCAAGTGCGGTTTCGGCACTTGCGGCAGGTGCGGCCGCAATAAAAACCTCGGTCAGCCGCGGTTATTTTGCAGCCGCACCTGCCGCAAGTGCCGCAAGCCCGCATAGACATTCTATGGGGCTTGCTGCAACTGTGCCGCAAGTACAGCGGTTATGCGGTAATCGCGGCAGATGCGGTTTTTTCACCGCATCTGCCGCGATCGGCAAAAACCGCTGATGTGAAAGCCTTAGTTGCCTTTGTATATTGTCAATTGGACCCCAAATTTAAAGTGAACCTGCCTTGTGAAAAATGCAATTAACCTGCAGGTATGGAGTTAATGTGCAGGTCATGTCCTCTTTTTGTTATTAAACTACACCCAATGTTATTCAGATCAAGTACTGTTCATTAAAAAATAAAATCGTATTCATCCCAAAAAAAGCATTTTAGCAACTTACGTATATTCATTAGCTAGCTGGGCAAAGAGTCAAACAGGTATCTAGCTGGTTAATGGTTAATAGATATGTCACTAAATTCAATGTCAACTTCTCTGTATAAAAGACCTGGGTGATGTCACGACCATGTGACCGCAATGGGCGGTGCTAAGTGTAATCACCCTAGTAACAGGGTCCTATTCGTTCACTGCCATCCACTTCCACGCAGTGTCCGTAGCCGATAAAATGACCACAGACAACAGGTTTCGGGCATAACAGCTGCTTTACTTCAGCAGAACGGGGAGATATAACATGGAGAAATTCTTTACAGCTCACGTGAGTAATCCACGGCAGTTACAGTTCAGGTTAGAATCTGAAACGAAACTGAGGTTCTGGCATTTTAAGAACCCGTATTATTTAAGTGTGGCACTACTAGATAGTTTTAAGGAAGTTCAGAGACTTTTGGTGGCATAACACTAGAAGAGGAGATGTATAGCAAAAGTATTTACAGACCTGGCATCCTGTATCCATTTCACAGCTTGTCACAGTCCGTGCAGAAAATATACTTGAAGCAATTAGCAAACAAATGCAGTGAGGCGGGAGACCCTCGATTTCCTCAACACGCGGGCAATAGGTTCTTCTGTACACATTTAGTGAGACCTACTGCTGGAGAAGCATGGGTTGATCTGGACAGCGAGGACCCAGGGTTGAAAGAGTTAAAAGTCTTTAGCCATCTTGGCTGTAGAAGTCAGAGGAATAATTCTAGGCATTAGGCCTGGCTGAAAATATTGAGAGAAAAAGAGGGATGATTTTACCCAGGCATGGAGCCTGGAGGAGGTGAAGAAACCCCTCACATGGGGTCTGCTCTGTGTCACCTCTCCACCTTGTCTAGACCTTGTCACCACCTTGTCTAGACAGAGACCGGAAGTGGCTCCTCCTATTGATCCTGGTAACAGGGTCACTGGCCAATAGCATCAATACTAAATTCTGTGTCAGATTTTACATTCTGAGATTAAAATAAATCACGCATTTCACCAGCAGTTGGTGCTGGAACACAACCAATGAAAAGTGATTCAATAGCACAACTGAAACATACCTGAAGAATATATGAGATTAATGAGTTTTAGGTTCATTTAAAGGGAACCTGCCACCCTCCCGCCCCCAGGGCCTATGAAGGTTAAAGAGCCACCTTCAGCAGCACTATGGCTGCATTCTGTGAAGGAGGCTCTTATGTGTAATGTCCCCAGGGAATTTGAAATATTGACTTTTATAAATCTGACTCCATACCAGTAATTGGACCAGGGGGTGTGTGCTTTAGCAAGCTCTCAACTGAATTTCTTCTGTCCATCATCCCCCCTCTGGGCTCCAGGCACCACCTCCCCTCTGCTCCTTAAGTCCCCGACGCCTGCGCTGTGGTGATCTGTGAGCAGGTACACATCTCCTCACCCTCTGATGAAGCTGAGCTGAATGAGCTCACACAGTGAGGAGGAGATCACATCACCTCACAGTAACTGTAGGAAGGGTGGCAAAGGGACATTACTGTACTGTATGATTAATAAAGTCACCTTGTGGGTTCCTACTTCACTATCCCTCTATCTATACCTCTATCTATCTGTCCATCTATCTCTCTATATTTCGATCTATCCATCTATCCATGGTGACGTCAGCGGCAGAGCCCGCACTATTTATGCTTTATTCAAACAGCAGGGTGGGCTCTGCCGCTGAAGTCACGCAATGCGCCTTACAGCCGCTCACACCAAGCACTGTGCATCAGCATGATTGACAGAGAGCAGGAGAGCAGACCTAGAAGAAGAGGAGGCGGCGGCAGACACATAGAGGGGGCGGAACACACAAGGAGAAGGCAGGGAGGATTGTGCCATCGGCGAGGACCTCCTATTCAGACCCAACCCACAGGACCTCTTAACTGTAAAGGTTACAGGGGGGTAGAGACATGGGGGCCCCTTCATTGAATGCAGCAGAAACACTGCATTCAGTTTGCATAGCACCATGGGGGTGACGGGTCCTCTTTGACTATCCACCAGCCAGATGACTGCTTGACTTGTTGCCCAACTATCTAAGGAAAATATGTAAGTTGTTAAAATGCTTTTTTTGTGATGAATACAACAATTTATCTTTTGGAAAGGAACAAAAGTTATTAATGAAAACTACATGATCTAAATATCATTGAGGGGAGTTTAATAACAAAAAAGGACACGACGGGTTCCCTTAAACCTGACGATTAACCTCATATCTTCTTTTAAAGGCATTTTTTCACACGACAGGTTCACTCTAAATTTAGGGTCCAATTTACAAGTGCCTGGTGCTGGCACATTTAACCTCACTGCTAGGGAAAAAAGAACTTTAAGTCCTCCCAGCAGCGTTCCAGTTTCAGTCATGGGGGTGGTTCCGGTGTGTGCTCAGTCACCATGCTAATTCTATTTAGTGGTAATAACAGACACGGTTTTTGTATCATTTGGACTTACAAATCCATAAATCAATAGGAAGTACTTTTTCTCTTTTGTCTTTTTTTTATGGGAAGCTAAATGGCTAAGCTCATCTTAGCATGTGTTTTAATAACTGTAAATTCCAGCTAAATGGCACATCTAATAACGATAACTATCAGCAACATAGCACAGTATGGTTAATTAGACATAATACGGTTAAAGTTTATGTGGGCTTAAGGGAATCTGTCAGCAGGTTTTTGCCATCTAATCTGAGAGTAGCATAATATAGGGTCAGAGATCCTGATTCCAGTGAAGTGTCACTCACTGGGCTACTAAGTGTAGTTTTGATCATCTCCATGTGATTAAACCTTGATTTTATCATTAGAGGACTACTTGGCCTGCAGCCAGGTAGTCCATCATATTCATGAACTGCTAAATCTACAACAATGAAAAAAGTAAGTTTATAAAAGTGACAGCAAGCAGCCCAGTAAGTGACACATCGCTGGAATCAGGGACTCTACATTATGCTGGTCTCAGATTGGATGGCAAAAAACTGCTGACAGATTCCCTTTAGTGCTATCCAAATGAGGCTTGTTGGTCAGGATTAAAAAAAACCCAAAAAAAAGCATTTAATTTCTTCCAGAAATGTTTTGCATTACGGGTATCCTTTACACCAAGTGAAGGTTAAAGAGAGAAAAGTAGCAACCCAATGATTTCAGAGGAATAAAGACCTGATTCTGTAATGGAAATTGTAGTGGATCAAACAGTCCTCGTTTTTCCTTTACAGACTTCCTTCCTTTCAGATTTTCTTCACTCCAGCATTTTTATTGCCCCGCTGAATTGAAGCTTTAAATTGAAGTCCCCTGACGTACGATTGACACTTACCTTCCGGAAGCTTCACCTTTTTCTGGCGGCACTCCGATCAGTCTGTTGGAATTTGTTACCTGCTGGCAGCTCCAGTATGCTTATGGAGGTCACAACTTAATACATCTCTATGAGAGCCCAGTTCTTGCATTAAGCTCTTGTGACGTAACTTGTGACTCAGAAGTAAGTTGCACAAGATGGCTCCAGGGGACCGGCGCAGGGGACCGGCATCGGTAAGAGGTGAAGCCTTCAGAACGTGAGTATATGACCAGGGGTAGGGGCTTACATATAAGGCACCACTTCAGCGCTCTTCACTGAAACAAAACGTAAACGGCCTATAGTCCATTTCTAACATGGACATGTCTGCACACGCCGGCTATGACTCTACCAGTGCAGCTCACTGAAGGCGTAACCGACTGTCACTCACTGCATTATCCAATTCCCCATTTGTGCATAAATATGTGACCTCAGGTTTTCTGTTATTAAGCGCCTGAAGAAGAGACCCGGGTAGTCTCAAAAGCTTGCTATTTCTTACCATCTTTTCAGTTATCCATTAAACTGTATCAACCACTGAGGACTCTCAGATTTTAATATTTGACCTCAGTCAGTCACACAAACTCTTTCTTTGGGGTTACCCATCAGAAGCTTTGGAGGCTTCACAGACTGGCTCCAGCCAGTCTTAGCATCCAGGAAGGCTATCATACTGACATCACCAACCAGGTCCTTGGACTCGCTCCGATTAATGGCACCTATCATTAATCCAGACTCTCAGAAGACTCTGCAATTTCCCGGTCTCTCAGAGCCATGGACAGCTCTGTACACATGGTCTACACTCCACGTGCTGTTCAGGAAGTCTTCCTCCTTCTAGGACCTTCCAATACAGAGACCATGCTGACAAACAAAACATCTCATGAGACACACCCATGGATGGGAGGTATGTGGATGCTCAGTCCCGCCCAGCACTTGTGAATCTGGCCCTGAATGTATTACTAAAACCTAGGGGAACTATAAGAGCAATATTCCAAGTTCGCATTGGACCTCCACTTCTGCGAAACATACCAACCATTTACAATACTGCCAGTCACTTCCACACCTTGTTAACTATTGTTTTAAACAATTCAATTATATGATATTTATTACAAAATAAAAAGTGATAAGAGCTAAAATCTTTTTGTTTTCCTGTCCAGTGGTGCAGGTGGAGTGGCTTTTTTTTTCAGATGACTGGCACAATCCAGTGAACCTAACAGCATAATAGGCTTGTCACATGTGATTTAGTCAACAAGCATACAGTCCCTTATACAGGAGTGAATTAAATCTCCTGTTCAGAAACAAACACTGTGTTTCCTGTTATACCACAGGATTCACAGGAGTAAAAGACGTTAAATCACTAAAAGAAACAATAATAATAATAATAATAATAATAATAATGTAATGCTAAAGAAGATAGTGATGGAAATTTCCATAAATTAGTTGGCAGACATTGTGTTCCATAACATCTACAATGTCCCCTGAAATGTCATCAAGTAGAAGACTATAGTTATTATTCTAGACACCAGTGCCAATCTGTTCCCCAGTATACAGACATCTTGGCTTATGATGTTTCCATAACTCATCTATAAATCCTGTATAAATGATAACTAGCTTCCCTATAGAAGTCTCAGTATCCCAGCATGATCCAATCCTTGCCTTAATTACAACTACTGTTCACCAATGTGTGTACCGATGAACCCTAAAGGTATCCGTAGGTTATTGATATAATCTGAGAGCAGAGAGTAGGAGCTGAGAATCTGATTCAAGCAATGTGTCACTTACTAAGCTGTGTTTATTCTTTAAATAATTAATGTTTTATCAGCAGGAGGTTAGCACTAAATAACTAGGTGTTTCATGACTCCTAGTCAAGTGACAGCTCTGTGTAGCCCCATCCTCCCTACACACCACACTGATTTGCCGTTTTCTGCACAGAAAGTGGCCAAGCAGTAGTGTGGGTGTGGATATACATAGCTCAGCATTCAGAGATCCACTAGATCTGCAGCAGAGAAAGCAGTGATTTTATCAAAATGACAGCAAGAAGAGCAGCAGGTGACACCTCTGCAACAGGGTCTCAGATACTGCTCTCAGATTACACATCATAAACCAGGTGACAGATTCCCTTTAAAGGGAATCTATCACCAGGTTTTTGCATTCTAATCTGAGAATAGCATAATATAGAACCCAAGATCCTAATTCAAGCGACTTGTCACTTACTGGGCTGCTCAGTGTAGTTTTGATATAATCACAGTTTAATCAGCTGGAGATTATCATTAGCAGTCTATTTGGCCTGCAGCCAAGTAGTACAACATATTTACAGACTGCTAAATCTGCAACAGAGAAAACACTAATTTTATCAAAATGACAGCAAGCAGCTCAGTAATTGACACATCACTGGAATCAGGGTGTCTATTTCTACATTATGCTGCTGCCAGATGGGATGGCAAAAACCAGGTGACAGATTCCCTTTAAATGATTTTTACTATGTTCTGAAGCAGAAGCCACCTGCTCTCAGCCTATTGACTTTCTACTGATTTGAGTGGTAATTGGATCTGCTTGAATGTGCAGTGTAAGGCTGGTTTCACACTGCGGTCAGATCAGGTCAGGTCAGGTCAGGTTTTGTGTTTCAAAACCAGGAGTGACTCCAAAACTCAGAACAGGGGTCAATCTTTCAATTATAGTTTGTCCCTGCAAGTTCCTCTCCTGGTTTTGGCACACAAACCTGATCGAACCTGATCAGGAAAAAAACTGCAGTGTGAAACCAGCCTTAGCTGTTCAGAGAGGCAGTAGCCAGGATTAGGAGGTACAGCATGCTGCAGCTATCCCACGAAGCCTGTACTCACTGTCTTTACTCAGCCTCCGCTCCTAATCCACAGTGTTAGCTGTATCCCTTGACAATGTGGTATAACAGATAAAACACAAAATAAGCTTTAGCCAGAAAACAGGAGCAAATCTTAATGTGGCACCCCAGGGTACATGTGCCACAGTAACACCACAAAGGGTTAACTCCCCACACAACCCACAACACTACAATAGAACCTCTAAGCCACTAGAGGGAGCTAAAGCTGCTTTTCTATATATTCTGGTGTGGAGAGGAAGTGGCAGTTAATTCAGTGCAGGGCAGCACTGAGGGAAAAAAGGACCTGGGTGTAAAAGAGCTGTGTTAGGCTCACCCCACGGTCCACTGTCCAGTTCCAGGGCGAGCCAGGATCTGAGGAAAAGGAGAAGCAGAGGAACACACCTGGGACACCGAGTTACCCTAAACTCACCCCAGGGGAGCGCACAGAACGGATACCGGATCTGATGCTGTGCCTGACGCAAACAGCACAGTGAACACCGGATGAGTGAAGATCCCATATCTTCACTGTACCACAGCGAAGCAACACGGCGGGGTCAGGAACATAAAGATAAGACTCAAGTTGCCTAGAAAATTTGGTACCTGTGAGGGGAGACAGGGGCTGGCAGCTAAAGCGGCAGCAGGGCCACACACACACACAGCGCAGGAGTAGGAAGCCAAGGACCCGGACAGGGTGAGAAGCAACCCGGCCCCGGTACAGACTCCATGGACAGTACTCTGCTGAATGTCATCTACAGTAAATACTTGGAAAACTACAAAACCGTGAGTCTGTGTAATCCTTGTGAACCCTGTTATTCCCTCACAACTACCTTACAAACTGTTTTCATCACTACTGCCCCGGGGACCAGGCTCTGCCCGTGGAGAGCCGTCACATCACAGGCTGCCATCCATCATCCCCGGAGGTTCTGCAGCAGCGATGGTCACCCTGACCACATGCCATGGGCAAAGTTTTCTGATTCGGCTACATTAAGACCTTGCAGTGACAATAAAGTGATCAATCATCGTGAGCACCAGTACGGAATGACGGCTCTGACAGCTGCTGCTGAGAGCAGTCAAGTCTGGTCGCATCTGCCGAACCTGAACATTTGCTGGTTCGCTCCTCTCCCTCTGTGATGTAGCGCCCCAGGAGAACCCGCTTGGCATGGGGAAAATGACATTAGCGACTCCATTTCAACAGAACATAACCAGCAGATTTATTGTTTTTCTGTCATAAACCGCTTTCATCACATAAAACATAACACCGTATTTACATTTTCATATGACATAACTTCCACATTAGTACATCACATGACATTACATTACATTACAGGATATTCGCATGAGAATCAACGGGACCATATCATGACTTATTGTCGGTCTCAATGGCGGTTACCTCTGCCTAACACCCTGACAGGGATTATTCCCCATCCTATTGCACACGAGTCATCACACATGGCACTTTTCCATGAACCATTATGACTCACGCATGACACAGCATTCATGGCATTTTTATATAAACCAATATGCTACATACTCAGGGCCCACAATAGTACCAGGAACCCTGTCACTCAGTACACACAAGACCACCATGGATCCACCGGGATCCGCGATACTAACATCTGGATCAACGGGACCATATCATGACTCACTCAGTCAGTCCCAAAGTCGGCTGTGACCGCCTGGCCCTTGAGCCGTATTCGGTCTCTCACACTGCACATCTGACCGCCTGGCCCTTGAGCCGTCCTCGGTCCTGGACACTGGTTGGCATGTACGCATCTTTGTGCCACCGGCATGGAGCTGGCAGGCTCCCTTCACTTTCCCCACCGGGGACGGATCACTTCCAGCATATCCTCACATGGCAGTGGTCTGGAATGCTCTGACTCCCATTGTCCTCTATCTCATTCAGACACCTGGCAGGTTCTTATCCAGGCTGCTTCACCCACAGTTGCAACACAGTGAGTCAATCAGCACATCTCATTCCCACACAGACCTGAGATGTGATTTACCCGCTGTGCACCTTTCAGGTTTAGCCCAGCAAAGCACTCATACACACTGGTTCAGCTGCTCATTAGGCTCATGAATCTCGCAGATCTTCAGCACTTACACTCAGCTGTTTTACTCAGCTCATTAAAACCCTTCAGCTGTTAACCCCCTGTACACCGGACAGGTTTCACACAGCACACACACACAGGAAAACCGGCCCATGTGAACAGAGACCTGCACTGATAACCCGTGTGATGCACCTGGCCAGGGGCCACATCACCACACCACCAACAGATCATGTTTTCAGGATTTCCTTAGCATTGCACAGGTGATGGAATAATCAACTTGCAAATTCTGAAAACGCAATCTATTGGTGGCTCTTGAGGGCAGACGTTGGGGAACACTACTCTATAGAGAAGGAAGGGGGAGAAAAGATGAGGAGAACTGAGCAAAGGGAGAGACAAGCAGACAGAGGCAGATGGAAAAATTGCTTTAGCTTAACACAGCCATGGATTCACAGCCACACAGCTCAGTACATGCTGCTTCTGTCTTATAAATAAACAGAAATCCCTTTCTTTCTTTGTAATATGTACGGAAGGTATCAATCATTGCAACTTGCTATCATAATTAAGAGCTTATCTTTTCCTTTCATGGAGTCCACAACTTTTGTTTTATTCCTCTACATTTTTTGCCTTTTTTATTCATCTTGCTTATTTCAAAATTACATATATTGTTATGGGCCCTTTGGAAAGTAGGGATCTGATATAAAATATGTCAAATTTCATTTCAAATTGCTTGTGGTGACAAATAGCGTTAAATTAGTGTGGAATAAACTAAAAGATTAAAAACATAAAATAAATGTATTCTACTAAAGTGTGTAATCCTCACTAAACTTGTAGTATAATGTGTGATGATACATTTATTAGGAAATGCCTTCAACATTCGCAGTACATCTGTTTTGTGCCTATGGAGCTCTATTAAATAGATGAGTGTTCTTTTGGCACATGTTTGAGTGATATTCATCTGTGTACATTTAATTCAAATAGAGTATAATTGCATGCTGTATTTTATTGCTGCAAACATTAATATTTAGCTTATCTTTTGTATGAGTTATTACTGTATAGGTAAACTTGTTGTAGTAGTCTGTCAACACTAACTAGGGTTATATTATGGATTTCTAGACATCTTCACCCCTCTACAGGGTTCTGCACTTATCAAAGGGACCCCTGGGTTGTGTGCATGAAGTAGCTTCTGGCCATGGAGTAGCCAGGTCAAAACCAAAAAAGGTAGGTCCTGATCGCAATCAGGAAGCAAGGTCTAGATCAATAAGATAGCTGAAGTCAAAACTAAGAGGATGGAGTCAGAGGTAGAATCAGCAAACATATGAGCTCTGTCATCCCAGGATCTGCAATGAGTATCAAAGAAGACGAGTTAGGTTGCAGGGTTGCATTTGGGAAACAAGTCACGGCCGGTATACACTTATAACTGGGAGTTCAAGTAGGGTGTGGTATGGCCACCACAGGGAACTGATTACGGTACTTCTGCTGAGCTGCTGGACAGCACACATGCTCAATCATCCTAAGGTTACGTTCACACGCTGCGTATTTTGCCACGTATTTGGTTGTGCGTTTGCGCACCAAAAAGCTCAACTGCATGCCGACGTCGCACTTTTCACAGCACACTTTCCCCGAGGCCATGTTTACATGTAGCTTATGGGGAAAGCGCCCCAAAAAAAGTGGAAAGAATTGGCATGACAGTTCTTCTTGCACATGCGCTTTTGCAGTGAAAGCACAGGAGCAAAAATAAGCGGCAAAAAGCGGCGTCTGCACACCTTTCAGCAAAAGCCATAGCTTTTACTAGATAGCTCATTCAGCTTTGAATTCCTCTACTTTTACGCGAGCGCGGAAAAGAGCCGCATAAAAGTAGGAATACGCGGCCATTACGCTATGCGTGAACATAGCCTTAGTGTGCTTTCAGATGACTATATAAGTAGGACTACAAATGCTCAGACTGGCTGTGGCTTGCCCAATTCAAGCATAACAACTTCATATACAGTATTTTTGTACAGCCGTCATGCTCTGGTCTGGAAACACATGGCAAATTTGAGCTTTGTTGTCCAATCTTGGACCAAGTTATACAGTTATCTAAATGTGTCGTTACTAGGAGTCACCACAATTCCCAGCCTCTTCAGTATCTCTCACTTGACAGTGCCTGCACTGCCTAGATAGATAAACCATGACGTCTCCTACATCATCAATGCCATCCACAGAATGAATACAGTGCCACCTGGCACACATTGCAAGACTAGGTAAGGTAGGAATGTGACAGTACATTTTCACCTTTTTGATAAACTTCATTTTACTTGCTCTGTCCTCTTTTTTAGAAATAAGTGAACTTTGCTTGAACATGTTCGCCAATTTCAAGTTCAACCTTCATGGCCAATTCGGCTTGGGGATCAGAAATCAGAACACTTTCCCCAAAAGTCGGCGAACACTGCTATGTTCGGAAAATAAGTTTGAAATTTAAAGTGGCCCTACAACTTTCCCAGTTTGTCTGGGGCTGAAACCCTCGTTGAAAGACCCGCTGGCTTTAGACAACACCTAACCATATGGTTAGGAGTGTTCCCAGCCATCAGGTCTACTGGCTTGTGTCAAGGTGTAGAATTATTTTTGAGCTTAGAATTACATTTTTTAAGCATCCTAGAGTGTGCATGTGTTTTTGACACTTGCAGGGTGTGAAATATTGGAAACATTGTCAGATGTGGCAGCAGCTGGGAAGCCAGGAAGCTTACAATATCCTTAAAACATACATGTAAGTGTGCTTAATATTTGTTAGGGCATTTTTTGGAATATTTATTTTTATTATTATTATTATTATTAGTGTTTTTGATTTTTTTTTTGGGGAGAACAAAATGTTATTGTTGCAGAGAGTCAGCAGCATGCAAGTCCATCTGTTCTACACTTATTAGATATCAACTCATATAAAAATAGCATATGGCCATTATATGCTTTACATCCATGATCTTATAGGTCTGTTCACACTGATGAAACACGGCAGTATGGATATTGCTTCTTGAAAATGTGCAATTACTATTTCATGTCATAACAATACTACAAATAATAGTTTTAATTCATTTATATAGCGCTGTTAATTCCATAGCGCTTTATATACATTTGCAACACTGTCCCTATTGAGGCTCACATTTCATGTCATACCTTTACAATACAGAGTTTTAGCAAGTGCACAACTGTGTTATATGTATAATTCATATTAAAATTGTCCTTGTATTTCTGCAGTGCCCAGTGCCCATTAGCCTTATTCAATATTCCAGATGAATTGGTGGTGAATGGTGACCTGAATAAACTTATTTGTTTTCATCACTATGTGTCCTACAGAGATGTTATGTTTCAATAATGACTGCACCTAACCGCATACCGCAACCCAGTTGTTATACCTTGTGGCCTGGGGAATTGGATTTGTGACAATGATATTAGTTCTGCAGAGCATCGCATAGAGGGGTTTATTAGGAGCTAGGCATTAGAAATTTGATAGTGATTGCTCAGGTCTGAATCCTGTTACTCACTGGAAGAGGTGTGATTCTTAAGCAAAGCAAACACACAAACCCATGGAACTCAGTCAGCGTGTCCCCGCCATCTTACAAGTGCATTTTCAGTGCCAAGAATGTACACTGTCTGCTATTACAGTTCACCTTGGTACCGTGACGGCCTTTTCACAGTACTTTGGAGATGGATCCCCTGCAAGGCATGGCTGACATAGACTAGGAGGATGTGATCTACCTAACCACCTAAGCAGAAGGTGGGTCAGCAGAACTGGACCCTGAGTGGCATGGAGAGGAGATGGAGACATATATCACCTGGAGCTCCACTGCACTACCAACTTTGGGCCTCATCTGCAATGAGTTGCAGATCTAATCCTGGGCTCCAATGCCAGACACGGACCTTAGGAGTGAGTCACAACAGTCAAGAGGTGACACTTTCCCTATTGCATCCAGGACCAGGAGCACCACATGTCAGACTGTTCATGATCTTGTAGCATGTCTGGCTAGATTCCACCTGCAGCTTGTGCCGCAGCTACTGGATCCTATTTCTCAATACCATCAGGACCAGGACCATTAAGAGGAGGCCAAGGAGGAAGAGGAGGAGATAGAGGAGGTGGAAGGGCCAGTTTCGCAGGTCTGTAGATCACCCCCTCCAGAGGCCTTTGACTGGGACAATGAGATGCAGGGACTCCTACCCCCTCAAAACAACTATCCGACAAGACATCAACCACCCATACTGTCTCATTTGTTGAGGAGATCCGTCTCTCGGATGTCATCGCCCAGGACTGGTTGCATGGGCCTAAGGCTAATGACATCTTCGACCAATGTACCCAAGGAAAATAAGTGGTATTTCTGCAAGATAAGGGGTTTGGTTTCCTAGTGGAACATAGTACTGGGCATTGGTGCTACATCAATCACTCCACCCTACTGCGTGACAATTTTCAACAAAGACGATGTTTCATCTTTGTCAGGGATATCTGACTAATATCTGTGACAAAACAGCAGTTCTCCACTGTTAAATGGGAGTTTGGCAGCTATTGGGCCCTTTTTAAGGTGTTTTCTAGGCCCTTGATATTGCCTCTCATTGATTTCAATGGGACTGGGATGCTCGTTGAACTGTTCATCAAACTTGCTTGATGAACGTTGCCCGTTCAGTGAACCAAATCAAATTCGAACTTCCAAGGGCTCGCTCATCTCTACACATTTACTGCTCTTGCCACACGACTATCTCTATTGGTTTCCTTTAATTCCTCTCTATATCTACACCATTTTTGAGGTTATGCTGAATCTCAAATTGTTGCTACTTTATTATATCTAAGGTGTAATGTGACCTTGACATAGAAAGAAAGCGAAAATGTATGGGTCACTGATAAAATGAAATTAGATCTACATTAACTTAGTCCTATGTCTTGGGGCATGTAATACTGGATACCACAGGCAAATAAAGTAATGGGCATTTATTTTTTAATGTTCCATTCCCTAAACTCAGCTCCCATATGGCATTTTACATCTTGTCAGTGACATTCTTAAGAATATTCAAGGATTCAGAAATATGATTATATGTGTATAACTAATGTTGTTTGAGAACAGTGAAGAAACGTAAAATATTTAAATTATATTACAAGCAAAGTTTAATGGAGCCCAATTTAGTATCAATACCCTCAATGCAATTGTGGCAAAAGCTGCTATGACTTTGATGCATTTAAAAGCCTGATTTTTACATCCCAGCCAGATTGTGCTATAGTCAACAGAGCCCATGGAGAATACTAAAAGAAAGAAATGCAAATGACGGAGAGTAAGCTGGGGACAAAGAAAATAGAACTACAGAAAATAGAGAAGATTGAATAGTGGAAATACAGGGAGGTAAAGTGTCAGGTGTAATTATATACTGTATATCCAATCTAAGTATCATTAAAAAGTTTAGACAATGTGAACACTGTCCAGATTGAGGTACCGGCTGGAAATTACACATAGCCAGGGCCCGCGTTAAGAGGGGGCAGACTGGGCAGTTGCCCAGGGCCCAGACTCTCTTAGGGGCCCCCCAAAGGAGCTGAAGTGAAAATAGGTATAAAACAGAAAACAAAAATTTAAAAATACACATATTTGGTATCGCCACATTCGTAAGAATCTAAGCTATCAATATATGAAGTAAATTAATCCAATTGGTAAATGGCGTAACGGGAAAAAAATCAAAATGCCAGAATTATGTTTTTTGGGCCACCACGTTGTTACAATGCAATAAAAGGCGATCAAAATGTTGTATCTGACTCAAAATGATATTAGTAAAAATGGCAGCTCATGGCACATAAAGTAAGCCCTCACATAGCCCTGTATCTTCAAAAATTAAAACATCATGGGTCTTGGAAAATAAATGGCAAATAAAGCTAATTTTTATTTTTTTTTTATTTATTTATTTATTTTTTTTTTTTACAAATTTCAGTTTTTTTTATGATAAAAAAAAAAATGTTGACTATGTTCTTATTCTGACCTAGATAATCAACTTATGAAGTCACTTTTAACATATAGTTAACATGATAAATCAAAAACTAAAAAAAATTGTGGAATTGCACTTTTTTTGCAATTTCAAAGCACTTGGAATTTCGTTCTCATTCTCCAGTGCATTTTGTGGTAGAATGAATGATGTCATTCAATAGTACAACTCATCTCGCAAACAAATAAGCCCTTGATTGGCAATGTGGAAGGAAGAATAAAAAAGTTATGGCTCTTGGAAGAGGTGAGGAAAAAACAAAAAGGAAACAAATCACTCAGTGATAAAAGTTATAAAATCCTTGTAATAGCAGCAGGAGCGCCCCCCGCAGGCTTAAATCTTCACATGTTCATGATGGGAGTAATTAGAGTTTGGGGACCTCCTTAATTCCTACATTTGTAGCCAGTTATCAAGCAGAACTTACAAGGCATTAAAGGGGATGTCCAGGATTATAAAACTTTACTACATTCTTTCAAAAACAGCGCCACCCCTGTGTACAGGTGGCATGTGGTATTACAGCATAGGCCCATTCCCTTCAATTAAGCTGAGCTGCAATATCACGTACAACCTGTAGACAGGGGTGGCGCTGTTTTTGAAAGAAATCAGTCATGTTTATAGAATTCTGGATAACTCCTTTAAGATCAATATTTCCACTACTGACCCCAGAACAACACAAGACACCAGGATGGGGCTGCAAACTGCAGAAGAGCTGCCGATAACATGATACTGTAGAGGACAGATTGCTCTACCGGTGATTGTTCCCATCATTCTTCATCATCCTGTGTAAAAAGTCTGAAAACAAGAGCAGAATGACCTGAATATTATAAATTGCACTCATTTACCAATCTGAATTCAGTGCTTGTACAATATGTGCAATATGTGAGCATCTAAGGCCTACTTTAACCTTTTGCCCAGGGCCCCACTTTGCCTAAAACCGGCCCTGCACATAGCCCAAGCAGTTACACATACAGTATGCCCAAATTTCTGAGATTAACATTTCAAATTATTTTCTCCATCATTTTTTTGGTCCATGATGCTGTTATTATTTAAAGGGATACATTTGGCACCCCAGGGTCCGGTTGCCATAGTGGCATTACTTCCCTCCCCGGGGGTGATGTCATGCCTGGAAGCAAGAAGAGGTCCCCACGATAGATAATACTCAACATCCAACACTTTTTCTGCTCCAAGCCTGAAGGGGGAGCTCTAACCCGGTTTCAGAGGAGCAGCAGAGAGTGCGCAGTAGAAAGACAGTTGGACCAGTTATAAAAGAGGAGATAAACAGGCAGTGGGAGTTCAGTCAGTGTGAGGTAACCAGTGGAGACGGTCTGAGGAGAGGAGAGCTCTGAGGAGAAACTGAGCAGCGACAGAGCTTACCCCGGAGCTGAGCGCCAGAGAAAAGACACCGGAGTCCTGAGTTGTGGAGTACTGAAGACCCAGCAGCTGAGTCCGGAGGGCAAAAGACTACAAGTCTTCTGGCCACACCAAATACCCGGCGGCACAGCAGCAGATTAGAGCCCGGAGAGGCACCTGAAAAAGTCTCAAGCTGTCTGACATATGGGTAGGAACAACTAAACATGCAGGAAGAGGGTCACAGCATAGCTTTAGGCAGCAACGACCAAAAGGGAGAGTTCAAAAGGGAGGCCTCCTAATTCCCCTGGTGTGTTGGTTCACCCAATTGCTTCCAGGCCATCCAGACCTCCATTACCCTCTGTAATAAATGCCCTGGACTGCATCTGTAACCACCAAGTAAAGGTAGCAGAAACTACAACCCTGTGTCTTCCAGTTCATTCCCTGCGTCTGTCACCCTGCACCCCAACGATCACCACAAGTCTTGTTTGAATGTATCATCTGCCCTGGGGCCCTGCTCTAACTGTGAGGAGCTATGTCATCTTTGCTGTGTCATCAACTGCCCCAGTGGTCCTGAACTGCAGCATGGGCCCTCTATAGCCGAATACCACAGGGTCATAGAACAGGTCACAGCCCCGTGACTTCCCCAGAAAAGGACTGACACGGCCCGGTTCTGAGCACCCCACGGCCCTGCTCACCAGGGCCGGCTCCAGGTTTTTGTGGGCCCCGGGCGAAACAGTCTCAGTACAGTCTCAGTGGGCCCCTTTAACACATACTATGATTCATGAATATAATATAGAAGCTGCAGGTTGTGTATATGTAATATAGAGGCTCCTGGGTGGGCTGTATATATAATATAGAGGCTGTTCAGGGTTGCATATATAAAATGGAGACTGCCAGGCTGTATATATAATATATAGGCTGAGGGTTGTATATATTATTTGGAGGCTGTGCTGAGCTATATATACACTATTTGAAAGCTGTGTTGGGCTCTATATATACTATGGAAGCTGTGCTGGGCTGTATATATTATTTGGAGGCTGTTCCGGGCTGTATATATTATTTGGAAGCTGTGGCAGCCCAGCAGCAGCCTCCAAATAATATATCCAGCCCAGCACAGCCTTTAAATAATATATATATACTCCAGCACAGCATCCATATTATATACACAGCCTAGCACAACTTCCAAATAGTATATATAGACCAGTACAGCCTCCAAATAGTATATATAGCCCATCACAGCTTCCGTATTATATATACAGCACAACAGCAGTCTCCATACACCTCAGCAGCATCCTCCATATACGCCAGCACAGCCTCTTTATACAGCCAGCACAGCCTCCGTATACAGCCTGCACAGCCTTTATATACCCCAGCACAGCCTTTGTATACCCCAGCACAGCCTCTATATACCCCAGCACAGCCTCTACATACAGTCAGCACAGCCTCTATATTCAGTCAGCACAGCTTCTATATGCAGTAAGCACAGCCTCTATATACCCCAGTACAGTCTCTATATACAGTCAGCACAGCCTCTATATACAGTCAGCACTGCGTCTATATACCCCAGCACTGCCTCTATATAGAGTCAGCACAGCCACTATATACAGTCAGCACAGCCTTTATATACCCCAGCACAGCCTCTATATACAGTCAGCACAGCCTCTATATTCCTTAGCACAACCTCTATAAACAGTGAGCACAGCCTCTATATACACCAGCACAGCCTCTATATACAGTCAGCACAACCTCTATATACAGTCAGCACAGACTCTATATACCCCAGCACAGCCTCTATATACAGTCAGCACAGCCTATAAATACCCCAGCACATCCTCTATATACAGTCAGCACAGTCTCTATATGCAGTCAGTGCAGCCTCTATATACCCCAGTACAGCCTCTATATACAGTCAGCACTGCCTCTATATACCCTAGCACAGCCTCTATATACAGTCAGCACAACCTCTATATACCCCAGCACAGCCTCTATATACAGTCAGCACAGCCTCTATATACCCCAGCACAGCCTCTATGTACCCCAGCACAGCCTCTGTATACAATCAACACAGCCTCTATATACCCCAGCACAGCTTCTATATACTGTCAGTACAGACTCTATATACAGTCAGCATAGGGAGAATGAAGGGTTAAAAACCGTGTTGTCATATTCCATGAGACATAAAAGGGTGAATATAATATTGATTTATTAGTCAACACGTTTCAGGGCTCCCTGGCGCCTTCCTCTGGACAAATCAGTATCATATTGCTATGTTTCAGGGAGCTCTGAAATGCGTTCACTAATAAATCAGTATTATATTCACCCTTTGATGTCTTGTGGAATATGGCAGCGCGGCTTTTAACCCTTCATCCTCCCTACTTTAATTTTCTGAGATAATGACATTTGGACTTTCATTGGCTGTAAGCCATAATCATCAACATTAACATAAATAAACATTTGAAATAGATCACTCTGTGTGTAATGACTCTATATATGTATTTTTCTCTTTGTATTGAGTTGCTGAAAAAAAAATATTTTTGATCATATTTTAATTCATTGAGATGCACCTGTACTTTATTTAGGCCCCTTTCACATCAGTGGTTTTTTTTTTAAATTGCGGCAGATTTACCATATCTGCCGCCTAACAGCCACACTTGCTGCAAGCCCCATGGGTTGTCTATGGGGCTTGCGTTCGGGAGCGACAAGTGTGGTTCTTCCGGATGCGTCTGATCCGGCACTTGCGGCAGAGCAAGAAAAAAACACTGCTAACCGTGTTTTTTTCTGCGGCCGCAACTGCTGACTTTGCCAGATCATGGCAAAACTGCTATTGCCGCACTTGCCGCAAGCCAAGCCCCATAGAGAATCAATGGGGGCTTGCCACAAAAGCACTGCAAGTCGGCCGTTGGCGGCAGATGCGGTAAATCTGCCGGATCGGCCTAATCCGGACAGAACCGCTGATGTGAAAGGCCACTTCGCACGCTAGGATATAGGTGAACGATATCGTTAGCTATGTCATGTGACCGCGATCCTTCCGACATCATTAGAGCGTTGTCACACGCAAAGATATCGTTAACGATCTTAAATTTGGCAACGCTCCAGCTATTTGGAGTAGAACGATTGAACGATTTTACAAAGCGGCTGGAATAGGAGAATTATGAACGACATCGTTCAAAAAGGTGTCACACTAAACGATGTTGCGGCTTCCCAGAACGTTAATTGGACGACGAACGATAGATTTGAGGTCCGGATCTCAAATTTTTGCTGAACGTTCCAACGATTTTTCTTTCCTACATCGCTCGTTTACACGCAATGACGCACTAACGATATCGTTTGAACGATCACAAATCCGTGACGTTTCAACGATATAGTTAACGATATGCTAGCGTCTGAAGCGGCCTTTAGACAGCACAAAAAAAAGAAGTTTGCAACAGCTTTGTCTAGTGTTTCTCATTCTCTTGCAATGAGAGCTTTCATCTTTTATAGTGAGCAGCTGGTTTCCATGGAGCTTAATTACTAGTGCCTGCTGAGATGCTGAGTTAGGCTGGTTTCACATCACGTTTTGATCCGATCCGGGGCTGTCCGTTGTGGACTGGACAGCCCCGGATCAGATCTGCACACAGAACCGGAGGGCTAATATGCCCTCCGGTCTGGTGTGCAGCCGCACGCAGCTGAAGCTGCTGATAAATCAGAATCCCGGCTTGCTGGGAGCTAGCCGCGGTTCTGAAATAACAGCGGGGTGCAGCCACAGATGTCCGTTTCCCAGATCCTCCCGGACCGGGGCAATCCGGACCCATAGGGTCTCATGTTAGGGAGCGCCGGATTGCCTGGATCCGGGAGAATGCAGGAGGATCCCGTTTGGGGAGATTTATCTCCTCGGACACAAAAATCGTGCATATGCAGCATTTTTGTGTCCTCCCGGATTCACCCGGACACATGGAAATAGGCACACTCTTGGCCAGAAATGTGATCCGGCCCTATCCAGTTCTCATCGGATGGGCCTGGATCGCAAAAAAGGTGAAGTGAAGCCAACCTTAGGCCAGATACACTCTATGTGAGATGCATGCAAGATACTCGCTTGAGTCTTGCATGACTTACACATGCAGCTGATGCGCTCCAGTCAAAAGAGCCGGCAGCTGTTCCAGGTGAGTCATGTGAGACTCATGTGAGTACTTTGCATGCATCTCGCATAGTGTGTCTCTGCCCAAAAAGTTAAATTAAAAGAGAAAGGAAGCGCACATAGAGTAGTATTGCTATTATACAGGTCCCTCAGACCCCAATTGCCCTGAGGAAGTAGCTATGAGCCACGAAACATGTGTAGGCAAAATAAACAGAGTGGGTGATTTACTGTGTATTTATCCTTGTGGTCAGCGCAGCATTTGATTCCAGCTCTTTATCACTCTTTTCTGGATTCTTCTGGCCAAAGAGTGTGCAGTTGTTATATTCCAGGAGAAGGGTTAACTCTTAACATCCCAGACATCTCTCTCCAGCCTAATAATTTGTAATACACATCTAGCACTCTCTCTGAGCTGGTTTTATAAATCTTTCAAAATACCCTGACATAAAAATGAACATTTAAAAAAAAAAATGTGCCTAAGCATAACAGGCAGGTAGTTGCCACCTACCTGCCTGTTGTGCCTGGCATGGCCTAAGACCACTCTTGTTGGCTTCCGCTGACATCTTGTCGACAGAGAGGCAGTTTCTATGCTCTGTTGATAGACATCATAGCCAACGTCACGCTTATTGACAGCCAGCTCCCTCAATTAGGTAGCGGGGAGATGGCTGTCAATTAGCATAACGTCAACTGTCTTGCCCATTCCATTGAGCATTGCAGAAAAGAAGTCACCACTCTGTTGACAAAACTACTGTAGCCCCGTCAGAATTGGTCTATGACCGCTTTGTGCCAGTGTAGAGTGGCGCCAAGCACAACAGGCTGGTACGTGGCAACTGCCAGCCTGATAGTGTTTGGGCTGATTTTTTTTTTTACATTTTTTATCTAAATCACGAATATATCCTTTAATATTCAGCTGAAAAATCTAGACAAGAATGATCCTTTATAATTTCGAAGCATCATGCTTGTAGGGCCAAGGTGATGCTGAGTACATGAAAAAGATGTTCAACTGAATGTCATAGTGCTGCCATCAAAATAGTCACACAAATTTAGTCCAGAGAAAAGCAGGCTGACACTTCGTGGAGGGATTATTTGACAGCATTTTTTGGCACCTAATACCTAGAGTTTCATAGGAGACGCGTCTGATGTTTTTCTAGAACTTTAGTGGATATCTTTTTGCCTGAGGGGTCTGTTGTAACTCTACATGTCATAAAGAATTGAATGTAGCAGCACAACGTGATAGATCATGTGTATTAATTTCAATTGTTTTCTTCTTACTTTTCACTTTAAACTTATTATAAAGGTGATACTGCCCAAGCTGCAGCGAGATAGAAAGAAACCGAAGCTTTTCATCCCTGTGGTGATCAAACAGCTAAACAGCATCGAACCTGTCAAGCATGTGGTTCCGTAAAGAGGAATGTATCCAAGTTTGAGACAAGTAAAGTTACTCTTATTTTCACTTTTTCTTTTCCCTGGAAAGTTTTTACAATGATTTTTAAATGCATTTTTTTTTTACAAATGTCTTTCGTACAATCATAAGTGTTTTACCTATACGGGCCATACTGCTGAAAACCAGTTTGCAAAACTTGACTATTAGCAGTAACCAAGAATATGCAGTATCTAAATTTAAATAGCATACGGTATGCCTTTACTTGAACAGTTACAAACCAAGGCAATGTCAGCTGGTTATTACTAGCCTCGGCCTATTCACAGCTGCGGCCATCATTTTACTGAACTGTAGAGGGCCGGCAAAAGGTTAAATAATGTATATTTGTATATACATATAGTTATCCACCAGAGCATGCTCCTGTGACTTCGTCTCAGGTCACCAGGTAATGCCGTATTCACACTGTTTGTGCTGCTTGTGATAGGGGAGAAATCTTTCCAGGAAATTCTGGTAAGTACAGGCTCAACTCATCCACTAGGGTTAGAGTGGCTGGGTCCTGTGGTACTTCACATTCCGACAGTGTTAATGTGTGGTCGGTCCAGGTGCAGTAATTAGCTCCTAACCTCCAGCCTATCGGAGAGTACCACACCCTAGATATACCTTTAGCCTCTTCCTGCAAGCTGCCAGAAATAGTTTTTAGTTTGCCTGACTAGCCTTGTATTGCATCTAGTGTTTATCGGTTTTGCCTCGGTTTGCTTTTGTACTATTCTTCTTCCTCATGATTTTGAGCTTTACTGCTAGCTCAGTTTTGACTGAGGTCCCTGATTATGCTATCAGATTATAATTGTGTCCTTTTTCTGAACTCCCAGCTTTGACCCTTCTTGGCAACCATTCCTATCTCTGTACTAGAACCCATTCATAGGCAGTTATCTCCTGGATCTTGTTGTAAATCCAGATCCCTGTATAGGCATTAACAGGTGTCAGGGTCATTCAGGATTCTGCCTAATTGAGCCGCTTATGCTGGTAGCTCAGACAGATGTCTGTTATCTATATATAAGAAACAAAAACAGAGGGGTGCAAATAAGAAGCACCTGAGACACTAAATTGGTCTGTGGTGGGTAGCAGCATCGCTCACCTTGGTGTGTTGTGCGCCTCCGCAGAACACCAGTTAACACTCAGGGCTTTAGACCTCCAAATCCCGCCAGGCACTGTCACCGTAGCTCCAGCAATCCTTTCCAGGAATTCGACCCCACGTGAACCATGACCCGGAAACACATTAACGCAGGTCCTTTGTTAATGGTCCCAGTCGCCCAGCAACCACAGGTCCTTTCGCTCCGGTGAATGGCTCTGGGGTTAAAACTTAATCTTCCTTCCCACAGCAGCTCCTGCCAGCCTCCCAATAGGGATACCACGAATATCTACTTATATAATCGTGAGTTTGGGATTTCGGGCGTTGTAGCCCAATCCCACAATCCTTTGCACCATATGCTGCCCCGGAAGCTGCGCCATATTAGCACACCCAGGTGATAGGTATGCAAGGTATGCTAACATGGCGCAGGATGGTGCTGGCACACACAACACAAGCCCACACCGCCTGCCGCTGACCCCGCACACCGCCCACACACCCCCTGCAGTACACCCCCTCCTCCGGTGTCCACACACCCCCATACTACTCTGGCGTCCACACACCCCGTCAGTACACCCTCGCACCACCACCCCCCCTTTTGCTGCCCGCAGCCCCCTCGCAATAGAGCCCCCACCCCTCCCTCCGGCCCCCCCACACCCCTGCAGGACACCCCCGCACCCCCCTTCGGCGCCCCCAGACCCCCGATAAATTACTTATACTTACCTATTCGGATAGGACCTTTGGTGATGTCACAGTCATGTGATCAGTCACATGACCGCACATCACCATAGCTCCGCCTCCTGCATTCTACACTGCTTCCCAGCTATGACAAGGAGCTGTCACAGCTGGGAAGGAGGAAAGGGGAGACAGAGAAGCCGAAGGGGGTCGCTCAAACACTAGACAGGAAACTGAGACATAACGGGAGCTGAAAAAATGAAGAGACACAAGACTGCTGCAGAAATAGGGGGACCACAGACACATAAGGGAACACCAGAAAACCGGAACAGAGGACAGACAGAGGGAAGGGGACTGCAGAAAAATGAAAGAGGGGGAGCAGAGAAGGATGTGAGCCAGAGACACATAAAGGGATCCAGAAAGACTGAAGGGGAGCCACAGAGACATAAGAGGGGACCTCAATGACTAAAGGGGGGCAGAGAGGCATAAGGGGGGACCAGAATGACTGAAGGGGGGCATAGAGAAGTAAGGGGGGACCAGAAACACTGAAGGGGGCCAGAGAGACATAAGAGGTGACCAGAATGACTGAAGGGGAGCAGAGAGGCATAAGGGGGACCAGAAAACCTGAAGGGGGCCAGATACATGAAGGGGGTAACATACACACGAAATGGGGGGCACACACACATAAGGGGGGACCATAAATACTGAAGGGGGCCAGACAGATTAAGGGGGTAACATACACACAAAAGGGGGGGGGGCAAAGAGATATAAGGGGCCACCACAAACACTGAAGGGGGGCAGACAGATAAAGGGGCGGCACAGAGACATAAGCAGGACCACAAAGACTGAAGATAGCCAGAGAGATGAGGGGGGGACATACAGATGGAAGGGGGGGCATAGAGATTAAGGGGGGGGAATAAATATTTAAGGGGACCAGAGACGCATAAGGGGGGACCTGAAATACTCTACGCCAGCTGAGAGACATAAGGTGGACCACAAACCCTAAAGGGGAGGCTAAGAAACAAGGCCAATTACCAGAAAGACTGAAGGGAGGGCAGAGAAATGAAACGGCCCAACATACAGACAAAAGGCCCGCAGCAAAGATGCAAGAGAGCCCAGAAATAATTAAGGTAAGCTAACACACATAAGGGGGACAATAAACTTTCAAGGGGGCCACAGAGATATAAAGGGGGACCATAAAGACAAAAGGGGGGAAGCTCACAGGGAAGGGGCCTGAAAGACATACCAAGGGAGCAGAAATACTCAAAAGGAGCAGAGAAACATAAAGGGGACCATAAACCCTGAAAGGGGGGGACACAGAAATAACGAGGTAACAGAAACACTGAAGGGAAAACAGAAACACTGAAGGGGGACCACAGAGACTAAAAGGGGGGCAGAGAGAGGGAAGGGGGAGCAGATAGAGAAAAAACGGGGACCAGAAACACTGAAGGGGGACCACAGAGACTGAAAGGGGGGCACACAGAGGGAAGGGGGAGCAGAGACACAGAATGGGGACCAGAAACACTGAAGGGTTGCACAGAGACGAAGGGCAGGGGGAGCTGAGATGAAAAGGGGCAGAGAGACATAAGGGGGGACCACAAAGATTGAAAGGCCCAGAGACACCAGGGGAGACAAGAAAGACTGAAGGGGGACAGATAAACAAGGGGGGACCACAAACACTTAAGGGGGCCAGAGAGACTGAAGGGGGTGGGGGCAAGACACATGGGGTGACCAGAATTACTGAAGGAGGCCAGAGACACTGAAGGGGGGACAGAGACAAGTAAGGGGAGACCAGAAATATGAAAGGGTCACGCAGAAAGTGGGAAGGGGGGCCACAGAAACAGAAGATTTGCACACCAAGGAAAGGGGGATAGAGAGACAAAAGGGCAGAGCACAGTAAGGAATGGTGGGCACAGACACGGGGAAGAAGAGAGATTGAATACAGGGCAAAGACATGGGGGACAAAACAGAGGGAAGGGGGGCAGAGACAAAAGGCAGAACACAGGGCCAAAGACAACATCGGGTGATCAAAGGGAGCACAGGGAGGCCACAAAGAGCGCAGAGTGGCAGTGACGCCCTACCAATGCTCTCCTCACCCCTCCAGCCTCTGCTCTCCTCACCCCTCCAGCCTCCCGCCACATCACACACTGCTATCCACACACCCGCCTCTATACTCTGCTACCCACAGAGCCGCCTGTATACTCTGCTACCCACAGAGCTGCCTGTATACTCTGCTACCCACAGAGCCGCCTGTATACTCTGCTACCCACAGAGCCGCCTGTATACTCTGCTACCCACAGAGCCACCTGTATACTCTGCTACCCACAGACCCGTTTCTATACTCTGCTACCCACACAGCTGCCTCTATACTCTGCTACCCACACAGCCGCCTCTATACTCTGCTACCCACAGAGCTGCCTGTATACTCTGCTACCCACAGACCCGCCTGGATACTCTGCTACCCACAGAGCCGCCTATATACTCTGCAACCCACAGAGCCGCCTCTATACTCTGATACCCACAGACCCGCCTGTATACTCTGCTACCCACAGAGCCCCTTGTATAATTTTCTACCCACAAAGCCCCCTGTATCATTTGCTACCCACAAAGCCACCTGTATACTCTGCTACCCACAGAGCCGCCTGTATAATCTGCTACCATCAGAGCCGCCTGTATACTCTGCTACCCACACAGCCGCCTCTATACTCTTCTACCCACAGAGCCGCCTCTATACTCTCCTACCCACACAGCCGCCTCTATACTCTGCTACCCACACAACCGCCTCTATACTCTGCTACCCACAGAGCCACCTGGATACTCTGCTACCCACAGAGCCGCCTGGATACTCTGCTACCCACAGAGCCGCCTGGATACTCTGCTACCCACAGAGCCGCCTGGATACTCTGCTACCCACAGAGCCGCCTGTATACTCTGCTACCCACAGAGCCGCATCTATACTATGCTACCCACAGAGCCCCCTGTATAATCTGCTACCCACACAGCCTTCTGTATACTCTGCTACCTACAAAGCCACCTGTATACTCTGCTACCCACAGACCCGCCTGTATACTCTGCTACCCACAGACCCGCCTGTATACTCTGCTACACACAGACCCACCTGTATACTCTGCTACCCACAGACCCACCTGTATACTCTGCTACCCACAGACCCGCCTGGATACTCTGCTACCCACAGACACGCCTGTATACTCTGCTACCCACAGAGCCGCCTGTATACTCTGCTACCCACAGAGCCGCCTGTATAATCTGCTACCCACAGAGCCGCCTGTATACTCTGCTACCCACACACCCGCCTGTATACTCTGCTACCCACACAGCCCCCTCTATACTCTGCTACCCACTGACCCACCTCTATACACACAATTCATTTCACCGTGCTCCCGATGCAATTGCATCAGGCCTTTTTACTAGTAAACAAAATAAAAGGCGGTCTAATGGCCCCTTTACACGCAGCTACAGGTAACAGGTTTTCCACAGGTAACTTACTCGCTGCAGTGAAATCATGGAGACATTATTCTATTTGTACACAGCAACAAGATAGAACCATGTCTCCATGATTTCACTGCAGCCAGTAAGTTACCTGTGGAAAACCTGTTACCTGTAGCTGTGTGTAAAGTGGCCATAATGGAGCGCTAAGAAGGAGAGGATTACTAATCTTACATTAAAGCATCCAAACCTTTATTAAGATGTCCCCTATACGCCACAACATGTTTGAACAGTCTACAGCCGTCTTCCTCAGATGTTATCACCTGAGGAAGACGGCTGTAGACTGACGAAACATGTTGTGGTGTATAGGGGACATCTTCAAAAAGGTTTGGATGCTTTAATATAAGATTAGTAATCCTCTTCTTCTTAGCGCTCCATTAGACCGCCTTTTATTTTGTTTACATATCTATATATGATATATATGTATTTAATATACACATGATCGCTCAACTATTCCAGTACCCTGATGCCTCCAGTGACTGCAGCCCACCACGAGTTCCTCTTCTTTCTATAATCTTATAGCAATGTCTTAAGTGTATAACAGCTATTCTGTCCATGTGGTAGAGTTTGTAGTGCGCTGTAATGTTGTAACGTCATGATATGCCGTGACCTCGGAGGTCTGGTCATGGTCAGAAGCCCTGTTTCAAAGTGAAGACACTGGCAGACATATTCAGAAAGAAAAGTATTTGAGGACCGGATGGTAAGGCAACCCCTTCTTAATGACCATGTTTGCCGTCATTATAATAACAAAGCTTATGTTCAACTCTGATGCCGAAACCATTCCAGAAGTGTCAGCACTCATGTTTCCGGGACTCATGTGAGGTGGTTACATCAAACGAGCCATGAGCTCAATCAGCGCCAGCTTCTCTCTCCCCACCTTCAGACGTATAAGTAATAAGGAAAAAGTCAGAGCTGTGGCTCACTTTCTCTTGATGTTTGATATGTCCACAGGTGGGATCAGTGAAGCCAGAACTAATAGGGCATAGAGCTCACATGGCATAACAACCTCATGTGAGCCTCGGGAGGGCGATTGCTGACAACGCTGGAATGGCACCAGCACTGAAGGGGAGTTTAGGAGCTGTTATTATAATGGGGGCAAAATGATGATTGAAAAAGGGGTTGCAAAGAGTAGTGGATAAACCCTTTAAGGGTTTCTTTTTTTTACACATTACATTTATTGTGCTCTGAAGTCTAGAGAAACCCCAAAGCGTAATAAGGAACATTCAATTCATAGAGTATAACTTCACTTCCAATCGAATTTTCCTTGTGAAATCCACACAATTTTGCAAATTCATTCATTCATCTTTACTGCCGATTCTGTGTCCGAACAAACTTAGGAAATAAGATCTCGAATTCACTTTTGTGAAAGACACCATAGCAGCACGTCTCTACCTACCAGCTCCGAATCTACTGAAAATGAAGAGAAAGAACCTACAAAAGGGAAAACCAGTGAAAGTGCCAGATATAAACAAATAGTGGCCAGAAATAGTGTTATTCCTTGTGCACACACCGGACAGCCTGTCCTGCAAATCTACTTCAAAGTATAGTTTCTTTTTAAAATGTCCATTCAAGTCAATTAAATGAATTTTGTGTAATGAAGTAGCAATAAAAAACTAAAAATGCATAAAGATATATAACTAAATATATAGTATACTAGCGGTACTACTATGAATAACTGATGTTAGCTATAACAACATTGAATTTGAATATGTCATATTAATGACCTGTAGGAAAATAGAAGCTGAGCTGTGATTGGTTGCTATAGGCAGCCTAATAAATCTCCAGCCAACAGTAAACCCACCCCCTGGCCGGGCAGTATATGTCACCTCACACATACACATAATAGACAGCTCATGTGACTGACATCTGCCTTAATTCCCTATATGGCACATGTGTTGCACATTGGCTGTTTTTAATCAGATGTTTATTTTTGGAAATTAAAGATACCAGATGTATGAGGCGAGTTGTGAGAGGCGATTTGTGCACATCTGTGTCTGTCTGTGTGCTGTGTGTGTCCCTGGGGTGTGTATGTGTCCCAGTGGTGTGCGTGTATCCCTGTGGGGGTCCCTGTGGTGTGTGTCTTTTTGGGGGGAGGGGTGTCCCTGTGGTGTGTGTCCATCCCTATGGGGTCTGTGTGTTCCTGTTTGGTATGTTTGTGTGTCTCTGTGACCCTGTGGGGTGTGTATGTGTGTATGTCTCTGTGGTGTATGTGTCCCTGTGGGGTGAGTGCATGTGTCCCTATAGGGTGGCTGTGTGTGTGTCCCTGAGGGGGGGGGGGTGTGTCTCTGTGGTGTGTGACTCTGTGTTGTCTGTGTCTCTTTGTGGCGTGTTTGTTTGTGTTACGGTGCGTGGTGAGTATCCAATGTTGGGGCTCCACCTTAGCTGTTACTCTTTGTGTGCATGTGGTGTGTATACATGTCCCCTTGCATGGTGAATATCCCATGTTGGGGCCCCACCTTAATGACTATATGCTGGTATATGCTGTTAGTCTTCGGCACTATCATTAAGCCCCTCTCATTCACAACTGTCAACTGGTAACTGTCACTTTCTCTCCATTATGTAGATACGGCCAAAATTGTTTGGTGAGCTGGAACGCGCGGGGTTAAAATTTCGCCTCACAACATAGCCTATGATGCTCTCGGGGTCCAGACGTGTGACTGCGCAAAATTTTGTAGCTGTATTTGCGACAGTGTGGATGCCATTCCTGGACATACACACACACATACACACATTCAGCTTTATATATTAGATATGGTACCGTACATTTGTTTCTCTTGTAGTTTTGCTGCTTATTAATCAGATTTATATTTTTGAAGGATAATACCAGGCTTGTGTGTGTTTCAGGGCGATTATGTGGCGAGGGTGGTGTATGTGTGGTGAAATGTGTGCTGAGGGTGGTATATGTGTTCAAGCACGTGGTAGTGTGTGGCGCATTTTGTGTGTGTGTTCATCTCCCCGAGTGTGGTGAGTATCCTATGTAGGGCCCCCACCTTATCAACTGTACGGTATTTACTCTTTGGCGCCATCGCTCTCATTCTTTAAGTCCCCCTTGTTCACATCTGGCAGCTGTCAATTTGCCTCCAAAACTTTTCCTTTCACTTTTTCCCCATTATGTAAATAGGGGCAAAATTGTTTGGTGAATTGGAATGTGCGGGGTTAAAATTTCACCTCACAACATAGCCTATGATGCTGTCGGACTCCAGACTTGTGATTGTGCAAATTTTGTGGCTGTAGCTGGCAGCTGTCGATTTTCCTCCAACACTTTTCCTTTCACTTTTTCCCCATTATGTAGATAGGGGCAAAATTGTTTGGTGAACTGGATTGCACAGGGTTAAAATTTCGCCTCACAACATAGCCTATGACGCTCTCGGGATCCAGACGTGTGACTGTGCAAAATTTTGTGGCTGTAGTTGCGAAGGTGTAGATGCCAATCCGGATATACACACATACATACACACATTCAGCCTTATATACTAGATCTCAGAGCTGCAAGGCCTCAACATAATCTCCTCATGTAAATAATAAAACATTATGTATGTCAATAGGCTTTTCTATTTTGGAAGGTTGCTGACAGAATTGCAGAGTACATTTAATTAGTTTCCTTAATGTGAGCTCAGTGCGTGCCCTTGTATTCTGTATCTTGGTAAAATTCCACCAGCAGGAGAAAACATTCTGTACGTTTTCCACACATCATTACTATCGGTAACCACATTTTTCTTGGGACTCTACATATCTCTAAAGACATCATGTCCCATCAAAGTCACTCAATATTTTTTATATATCAAATTTTTAATAAAGTAAGATTTTTTAACTTACTTTTGTGCTGGGGAACAAATGATAAAAAAGTTGACAATCAACAGATAAGGATACAGTTTAGGAGTGGCAATATAGATTATGATCAGTGTTCCTCAACTCTAGTCCTCAAGGTCCACCAAAAGATCATGTTTTCAGGATTTCCTTAGCATTTGACCTGCACACCAACTTTCAATTGCTAAGGAAATCCTGAAAACATGCAATGTTGGTGGGTCTTGAGAACTGGAGTTGGGGAACTCTGGATTGTGTGATAATATTAGAGGTGTAGAGTGTAATGAATGAAAGATGAAGACTTCTGGAGTATGGCGCACATGATTAATGAAAACAACTGTAATAGAATATTAGCCTGTGAATAAATCTGGTAGTAAATGATTAAACTGCAGGCTTGACAATGTAGTTTATCACGCACGAGTCGCCTGGTTCCACCAGGTGATAAGACTGACAACAAAAGAATACAAAGCTAGAGTTGGTCGAATCAACACCCAAGAATTTCACGAAAACATCTCCATAAAGCCGGCATCACACACATCAATGTCGTCAGCGATCTGATCGCTGGCGACATTGACGGCTGATCGCTGGTGAGCTGTCACACAGGCAGACTCACCAGTGATCTTTAGACCAGAGACATCGTGGAAATGATTAAATATCGTTTCCACAATGTCTTTCTAGCGGGAGCAGGCTGGTATCCATGGTAAACTGCAGGTATCTAGGGAGTGCGCGCTGCCTAGATACCCGATGTATACCTTGGTTACCAGCCTTCTCCGCTCACCGGCTGGTATTGATGCGTGTGACAGCCCCTTAAGTTTTTTGCTTGCTGTAGACTCTCGGGTAGAGAGTATCTTGAGATAATATAGGATAAACCTCTGCGTATCCTTGATAATGGATAGGCTCTAGCACAGCAATGGTAAGTTTAGTAGTATTAGTTTTGGTGGTATTGTAATATTAAAGGATCACAATTGATTTGTGACATTTGATGGAGCTCCAAAATTAAGATCTAGAAGTACAGTCCCAATAAGTACAGAAAAAGGGACATGGGGGCAACAACATCTCCAATAATACATCTGGTCTTTTATGGAAGAGCTTTGCTAAAGTGTCAGTGGAGCCATCTGTAACATCTGCCCAAGTTACAGGTAAAAAAGGGGAATCCCAGACAGACTATACGCAAACTGCACCATAAGGAAAAACCCCGAGATACTTAGACACCCTTTAACCCCTACACAGGGATCTGGCTTTACTGCAAAGTCCAGGGGGTTGCTGAATTTAAATTAGTTGTAGTCCAAAAATCGCCAAGCAGGGTCAAAGCCGAGAGGTTATAAAAGTACAAAATCGTTAGGCTAGAGTGCAAAATCAGGCAGAGGTCAACCTGGAAAATCAATAATACAATGCAGGATAATAAGAAGTGAACCAGGAAATATATCTGGCAACTAGTAGCAACACAAAGGAGGCTTCAAATAGGCCGCAGAACATCCTAATTATCTGAAGTCAGAGTTAATGACTGCAGCTGGGCAGCCATACAACACATCCACAAGTCAGCCTGCTACATCACCAGCCCCACTTTTGGTGTGAACACAGTGGCATAGACTCTGGGAATGTGACACCATCAAGTGATAATCCTAATATAATTTTAATAAATGTACAGAGATAACCTTGTAAGTTCATGCTTAGTTCTCGATTCATCCTTTGCATCTGGTTAAACATAGTTTTTAACTTTTTTTGTGACTCTGTAGAGCAAAATGTTGAACAGTTTGCAAAATGGGTCAAAAATGCTCCAAAATAACTAGAATACATGGAATAAATTCAGTGGGCTACTGGAGTACATTTGTGACTTTTCAAAAATTTATAAACAATAAAACAGGTGAAAACATCTGTAAACCCTAAACTCACTAAAAATCTCGGAAATATATAACAGAGTTTAAAAAAGGTGCAAATACAAAAATTACTATAATATGGCACAAGCAAAAAAAAAAACATCACCTCTCAAACTTTGCATTCAATTATATTCACAGATGTGAATAAAGTTGAAAATGTGATGCTACGATAGGGATGCTGTAATAAGCTCCCTACCCAGGCAGTGGTATGATGAGTTCACTTTGTCATGCTAAAAATATCACTACACTGCTATAAAAGCAAAAGAAAGAAAAGCAGGTAAATACTCCATAATGGAGCCAAAGACTGAAGTAAATTTTACAGTAAACTTGGGGATGTATATAGAGGTAGAGTGTGTGAAGTCACGGTATGAAGAAAACAGCATGGGAGGCAGTGTTAGGATAGGACATGGTTTGGAAAGGGTATCATGCGTTGGTAGGCTGAGGAGTGAGCACAATGGGGAGGAGTCAGCACAGGGGAGAGTCTTAGGGAAGGGTATAGTTTGGAGATGGGAGCATGGAAGCAGTGATGATACGGGCACAGATTGGAGGGGCAGTGGGGCAGTGTGAGGAGGGGGTACAGTTAAGAAACGGTAGCATATAGTTGCAGTGTGATGAGAGGAATAGTCTGTAAAAGGTGGTGGGAGCAGTGTGAGGAGGGGAAATAGTTTGGAGAGGGCAGCATGAGGGGGCAATGAGACAAGAGGGCAGCATGAGGGGGCAGTGGGAGAAGAGGGCAGCATAGAGGGCAGTGTGAGGAGGGGGCATAGTTTGGAGAGGGCAGCATGAGGGGGCAATGAGACAAGAGGGCAGCATGGGGGGCAGTGTGAGGAGGGGGCATAGTTTGGAGAGGGCAGCATGAGGGGGCAGTGAGTAAAGAAGGCAGCATGGGGGCAGTGTGAGGTGGGGTACAGTCTGATGAGTGAAGTATAGGAAAAGAATGAAAAGGGAGCACCATTTAGAGAAGTCCTATTGGGTGAAGTTTGAGTGGAAGGGGTACAGTTTGGAGAAGGAAACAAGAAGGGGGTGTAAAAAAGGAGCACAATTTTAAGAAGCAACCTGGTTGGGGGAATTTTGAGAGAGGCCCGAGTCTGGAGAGAGCCTCATGGGCTCATGGGAGAACATTATGAGGAGAGGGCACAGTCTTGAGAGGGCAGCATAGGGAAACAATGTGGGGGCCTTAGTTTGGAAAGAGCTCATGGGAGAGAAGTATTAGGAGGGGCACAGTTTAGAGACTGCAGCATGGGGGGGGACAGTGTGAGGGCTGAGTGATGGTACAGTGAGAATATGGAGCACAGTATGAATATAAAAAGGTAGCAGGGTGAAATGGGGCACAGTATGGAGAGTGGGTAGCATGATGGGGACAGTGTGAAGATATATAGAGCTTTAGGGTAAATGAGTTGCCCACTGGGGCCATGGGGTACTCAGAACAGGGCCCTTAGTCTGTCTCTTGCCGTAGTCTAGGCCATCTGGTTGGTCACGGTAACTTGACCCAGCTCTGTGGTCCCGGGCGGTCAGTAAAAAGGGTTAAACAATTGTTGAAAGGATAAGTAGTGACGCCACCCGTAGTGTGTGGCTATATGGGGCCCCCGGTGCAAACAGGACCTCTGGGGATGATGATGGGTGCAGCAAGATGATGAGCCCTCTATGGGTGGGGCTGGTCCCCAGGGCAAGAGTGAGTATAGTTCAAGTGTAAAGTCTCCAGTACCTTCAAACAGCATCCCACTGTCTAATCACAGTCGCAGTTGCCTCTCCACAGGCACACATTCAGACTCCACACAGTGCTGGGCTTTACCGACTCTTTACTTTCAGCTTCAAGTGGTACAGTTCACAGCTAGCTCACAGCATCTCAGGGCTCCTTCAGCAGCTGGGATGGCTCATCTGTGGCACTCCCTTTCTATGTACCTTTCGGGCCTACTCTTCCTCCATTCCGCGTGCGAGTTATGGTCCGGCTGTCACGAGCTCTTAGTATACTACCCTTCAAGTTTACTAGCCCTAGTTCGACGGCTTTTCCTTCTCCGCATTTGAGGCTGGGTCTCGGGACATAAAGACCCCGCACCCCACCGGTATCTGTGGTTAGGGCTTAAAGCTTCCCGGCCACATCTGCAGAGCCTACACTCTAGTCCTAGCCCAGTCCACCAGTATCCTCAGTCAGTCGGGTTCACCTGACTCCTTTAGTCTTCCCTCGGTCTCAGCCTGGGACCCGGACTAGCCATGGGTGGTTAGGCCACCAGGCCCTGGTGCTCTCAGTCTGGTCTCTGTCACTGGTTAGTTTATAGAGTCTCGCTCTCTTGACTTGAATTTTTTCTCCTAACTGTTCTCCACCTTTCTCTATTTCCTCTCCTTCTTCTTCTCCTCATCCCTCCTGCATGTGTGTCAGTCGGTTTTATTGGTGTTTCTCCTCCCCTTACCAGGTTCTGTCCTACGTCCCACTCTCCACCTATCTCCTCCCGCCATCTCGTTGCTAGACTTGAAGTTACTTAGCTTTGGGATCGGAGGTGTGTTGGGTGTTGGTGTGAAGTGACCGACTTACCAATCCCAGCTGCTGTGCTCTGTTGTGGCTACCATTCCGCAGGGGCGCCACATAAACAGTAACGAATGAAAAGTCAAGAGAGAGACCATCATTTATACATATGGACAGTGTGGTGATTATAGCTTATAAAAGTAGACAGTGTGGTGGTTATAGCTCGTAAGCGTGTACTATGTAGCAGTTATAACTCATAAAGGCGGACAGCGTCGTGATTACAGGTTATAACAAGAGGATATTATGGAGGTCATGTGCCATAAAAGGGACAATATGGGGTTATATTTTCTGCAGGTGAACAGTAAGGGGAAATGTATTCATAGCCACAGCATAGGGCGTATTTAGGGCACAGCACGGGTGGCTATTTTTATGCAGAGCAAATTATAACAGCACTCAGATAAATTCCTTTAAATATAATGAGATCTGTCAAATGCTGGCCAAATTAATTCAAACCAAACTGTTCCTATTATAGTTAAATTATATTAATTTCCATGTGTATCCTTGGGTTAAACATTTAAAATAAAGGCTGTCAAGAATTATTATTGCTATTTGTCCCTGGTATTATGTAATTGGGCTGTAAACAATGAGGGATTCCTATATCAACTGTGAAATTGCACCTTCTTGTTAAGATACTCCCCTAAAGTGACCACTTTTTTACTTTTGATGGTACTTTTCGCTGATAAAGGTAATTTAGGCATCAGAGTTTGTTACCTGACTCATTTGGGTGGGGGGCATTACTGTTCTTATTACCTTATTCTCAATGGCGTAACATGAAACTCATGGACCCCGATGCGAAAGCTCCAATGGGGCCCCCAATTATTACAAATTTTTTGTAATATTAGTCTATTTCTATAGGTTAAAGGCATTTTGGGGACCCCTAAGCCCCAGGGACCGGGTGCGATTGTAACCCCTGCACCTATTGTAGTTACTCCCCTGCTTATTCCCTAACCCATTCCTTTAATGGTTGTACTGAGTCATGGAGGTGTCATTGGCCTAATCTGTCTATGGCACCAAAGTATCTTGACCTGGCCCTGACAGTAATTCTAAATATGTGCTTTGCTCTACTGTATGAATCTAAATTGCAGTGTTAGGTAGCCTAAAATCTCCTAAATCTGCAATAAAAGTAAATTATAGGTATTCTGCCACCGAGATATGTGGGTGAGATGTGTCTGAGAGATGTGATCACTGATCTCTATATAAACAATGGCAGATAGTGTTACTCACTAATCGGTGCTCCTAGGCCTTATCAGCTGCACGAAGGTCCGGAAGGATGATGCAGTGATAAGTCAACAGTCTTTATTTACAATACCTTGTTAACCGTAGAGCAGGGCGGGTATAAGCTGTGATGTCACCGCAGGGGGCGGGGCTAAATGGCCATTTGTAAAAAAAAAAGCTCTGTGTTATGCTGCTGAAGTGGGAGACAATGATTGACAGCGGTGGGCAGATTAAACATGCAGGGGTGTGAATCTGCCCTTTGCCTCCAGCCTCTGGCCACCTCCTTTCTGGCTGCAGGATGTAAGTTTTCTAAGTGTATTTACTCGGGGTACAGGGGGGCTCAATGGCTGGAGGACCCCTTGCCTGGATGCTGCAGACATGCTGCATCCAGTGCTGTAATTAGATCACCATGCCTGGTTTGCTGACAGGTCCTCTTTAAAGCATAACATTACAAATGTCCATGTATGGCTGAAAGTCAACAGACAAACGGGTGCAGCACAATAGGCCAGTCAAGATTTTCAATTTTTCCAGAGGAATTCAATAAAAATGCAAAGTACAGAAACAAAGAAGTGAGAAACATGAACTGCTTGGATAAGGTAGATGGATTGAGGTGATATAAAGGATTTTAACAAATTTTTCCATCCCATCCAAGAGCAAATTGTAATATTTATATCTCTGATACACATCAGTTGTTGGGTAAATCATCATTCCGCTGATAGCTATCTCTCTCTTTTCCCCTATACCCAGGAACGCTATGCAAGTGCTTCTGTGTTCTCTATATGAGCTGCTGACAAATTTCCTACAAAGTTTATTGACATTCCTCACTTCCGCAGTCCAGGTGCCATGACCTCTCCACTGAAGAGCGGTAAATTGCTACTGGATGATATTTTCCTCTAGCAACAGAGCTGTAGAGTCTAAGGGTATGTGTAGACGATCCAGGAAGCCACAGGTGAGCGCAGCAGCCCTGTGCCCACGATCTGCGTTGGGTGCAGGGCGGCTTCTCCCTGCATTTTCCCATTGGAGATTGCTTTAGACTCTGCAGCAATAAATTAACATACTGCGAAGATGCAGGAGCATGGCAACCTGCACCGCAGCTGAAGAAACGCTGGAGCTGAGAGAAGCATAGTGAGCATGGGATTTCTAGAAATCATCCACCGTGTTTGTCGGGGGCGGAGTGGTGCACCTGGCTCAGGGAGGCATTCTCTCCTTGTCAGCCCTAGGTAAGGAGCGGGGGGAAGCGCCAGCAGCGTTTGGCGAGGTGAAGAGCAGGGGGGGGAGGGGTGCTACCAGAGTTTGTTGGGGTGAAGAGCTGGGGGGGTCCGACACACTCACCAATCTGCCACGCACCGCCTGGCCGACCGCTATGAGATGAGTGGCTGCGGCCGCCCAGCAGTTCCCGGAACGGTCAATTTTAGAATGGGGGCGGCCCTGGATGAGCCCATTACAGCCAGCCAGGGGGGCACTTGCCCCCCTGCTACCTGGGCCTGTCTGTCCCCGGTGTTTGTACTATACAATCCAGCGCTATGGATACAGCGCAAACACACTGCAAGCCCTGATAGTGTGCACGCAGCCTAAGACTCTTAGGGTACCTTTACACGCGGCTACATTTCTAGGGTGGCTACAGGTAACTTACTGGTTGCAGTGAAATCATGGAGAGATTATTCCATTTGTACACAGCAACAAGATAGAACCTTGTCTCCTTGATTTCACTGCAACCAGTAAGTTACCTGTAGCCACCCTAGAAATGTAGCCGCGTGTAAAGGTACCCTTATTGGTGTTGTGTCCATACTCAACCATCCCAGGTGAGCACGACCATCACTTTAAGTTCTCTTGCGATATTTCTCTATGCACTTCTGTCCCAACTAGACCTCAGCAAACTTCTTTCAAGGGAAGACAAAAAGATTACCCATTATAATTCAGCTGGCAAAATACATGCCTCTCCAATATCATCCATTAGAGAACATTCTGGCTGTCCCATATACATTACAATGTCAGCTGATCCTGCTGTTATTGGTTGGTTTATCTGATTTTAGAATAAAATGTATGTTGGCTTCTCATTGTGACAAAATATATTTATATTTTTTTAAGGAAACATAATTCGGGGGTTAAAAATACTCCAGTCTACAATCACAGTTTTAGTTCCAGATATGTCGTGAACAATTTGTCACCTGTAGAGGTCACTTAGCTACTGTTGAGTTTTAGAAGTCTTTGTGTTCACCACTTCTTAATTTGATTTTATTTGCAAAGGTCGACATGCAATATTATTTCACATTCTATTAGATGATTTTTTACATTTACAAAAATAGGTCCACTTATTATTCATATGAGTAAGTAATGATAGGGGTTGAGCAACAATTACAAGTTGTATACTGTATACGTGCGAAAAAATATACAGTTTTATTTGTTCTAACCGACCATGTAGATCTCCTCCAGTTCATGGTCGGTGCATACCACAATAGAAAAAAGAGAGAGGCGCATGTGAAGTTCCTGACGGCAGTTTTATCGGTAATATGATGGGGGGCCCGAGACCACTCACCTATTGGGGTTGTGTACCTCTGCACAACCCCAGAAAGAGCCTCCTGAGACGTGGGACCTGCTCCGTAAAGTAGCTTCTCTTCCTGGCCGGCGGTGTCTTCTCCCGCTTCACTTCCAGTTTAGGTTCCCGTGACCGCGGTTTCCGGCGACGTCACCACAGATCCTCAAACATAATGTTGCGGTTTCCCTGGCAGCGCCAGGTCCTTCAAGTGAGTTTTCAAAGCCCGAAGCTGCTCCTGCCGCAATCCCTCACCGAGGGAACATGAAGTGAAGAGGAGATTAGAGCGGTCTTATTAGGAGCGCTAGGGCAATGGGAAAAAAGTTAGGACACTCACAGGAGTGTAATTTCCAGACCTTTATTAACCCTTGACTGGCCCACAATGTGTTTCGACAGTGTACTGTCTTCCTCCTCTGAGGAAGACAGTGCACTGTCGAAATGTGTTGTGGACCAGTGATGGGCTAATAAAGGTCTGTTAATTACACTCCTGTGTCCTGACTTTTTTCCCATGTCCGTAGCGCACTTAATAAGACCACTTTAATCTTCTCTTCCCTTCGGTGCATACCATAGGTCCTAGACAAGTGAGGAAGCATATGTCACTAATGACAAGTGCTATGTAAGATGAGGATAAAGAGGAATTGGGTATGACTTTACTTATTAGGGAGTTTGGCTCTGAATAAAGTCACATATTGAAGATTCCAGCATTAATGTCTTTTTTCCTACAGTGGCATTACTGATTCAACCCTTTCATTCACTTATGACAAGTGATTATACAGACAAAATAGTAGGTGCTCGCAGCTGCTGGTTTTTGTAAGGCCACACATTTACCTGCCTGTTTTATCACAGGAGCAAGTGTTTTTCCTACTTTATCAGTTCTCTGAGGCCATCCTAAATGAAGTCAATGACATATAAGCTCAGCGGCTGGTGGAGCTCCTACATCACTGATTTTATTTACAATGACCTCAGATGTCTAGAGTCATGTCAGAAATGCTCACTCCTGTGATAAAACAGGAAGGAAAATATGTTGCTTCATAAAGGCTCTATACGGTGTCGTCTATACTAACTTCCTTCTCTGGCCAAAAGCTGTGATATGTGCCAACCATGTACTTGAGCAGCTCTACATGCTCAGACACAGCAAAAACATGTATTAGCAGGGGCACACATATAAAATTATCGCAGTCATAAACATTTCTTATCAAATCCAATGTGGAACTTATTCAAATATCTATTGTTTAAAAGTAAGTTTGTGGGACAACCCCTTTAACACAATTTATACTAGCCTTGATTTTAACCAAAGAACCAAAAGAAGCATCCCTGAAATTCAGGGACATGATTTTTGTCACTTTGTGTCTGAATATGGACACCCACCAGAGAAACAAAATCCAAGACACCGGACTTCCTTCTTACAAAAACTTTATTGAACCATCATAGACCAAAGGGATAAATGCAACATTTTGGCCCCTATGAGGCCATCCTCAAGCCATAAAAAAGAGTGCATGAGGATGGCCTCATAGGGGCCAAAATGTTGCATTTATCCCTTTCGGGTATATTGGATCTATTGTTACGCCCACAGGGCATGGTAATGTAAAGTGGACTCACAAGACCAATGGTAGTCCAGTGGTAGCTGTATACCCGATACTCAAGAGACAGGAGGGTGACTTTTATAAAACCAAGGATGTTTATTAAGGAAAGTTTCACAAAGGGGAAAGGTGCCTGAGGGTAGGACCCTCTGAATCGTGACAATGTACCACGTAGTGGAGCTCCGGCAAACGTTAACCCCTATACAGGGATTCCCCTGTCATCACACTAGAATTCCTGAATGCCGCAAATCCTGGACCAGAGGGGTGACCTGTACAGACCAGACAGTAGATATGGAGGAACTGTAGAATACTGACTCTGTTGATGAAATGATTCCTGGGAGCTCCGATCGATTTAGGAGAGATGATCCATCTGGTGCAGGAAACCAGATGGTCCTGTGCACATAAGGAGATGCCTGGACTTTCCAAGGATTCTATAAAGACAGAGGTGTTAGAATCAAGTGGAAACAATGCAGCAGTGTTCTTAGTGCAGAGCTCAGCAGATTGTGGCCTGATCAGAGGCAACAATTTCCAGAGAATGAACACATTGCCCAGGCACCTTTCATAGAGGTAGGGTGCCTTTTATGCTCAGAGCAGCAGCACTCAAGTAGAGGCCTAATGGGGAGCAGGTGTATTGCTCCTATATGTTTGTGCAGGACAACGGGCGCACATCTTAAGAACATTCCCAGGAAGCCTGCCAAGAGGACGCAGATTCCTATCGTAGCAGAGAAGGAGACAGACGGTCAAATGGAACCATGGCCAGTGTGAGCAGAACCAGGGGAGCTGCATGGTGGGCGCCAATCTCCCTGCTTAGCAGAGACCGCCCCGTGGTTGAGGGCATGACATCAATAAAGGTTTTGTAAGAAGGAAGTCCGGTGCCATAGATTTTGTTTCATTGGATCATTTGGCAACTGGATGGAGGGTTGCACCAAGTAGCACAGGCGGGGAGTGGGGCATAGAAAGCAACCTGCAAATAAAAGCTACCCATTGTTCATGGTCTAAGCAGCAAGAAAAACATTGAAATTATTGTGTGGTAATTTAAAGATGTATGGATCTTTAACAACACAAATTTGTCCTTAGATTTTACGTGAACATCTTTTCAGTAGTTATTGGTCATGTACCAGACTTCAAGCAACACATCATTGCCATTAATATGTGAAGTATATAGTCAAAGTTAACTTTGTTTTGTCCATTATGAGGTGTATAGGTGGATCTATTTGAAAGTTGTTATTGCACTTAGTCTCAGTATCTATATTCTACTCAGAAAGGTCAAGAAAATCAAAGATATGAAGAATCCTCACACAAGAGAATCATTGATTACAAGTAATGTTCTTTCTCAAGTAAAGAAGCAAATTCACAAGTCTAAGGAATCAAAATGGATTTTCCATCAGCTCGGGCACTTCTTTTTTAGAGGTTATCCACAAATATATACAAATCCTTCTTGTTTCATGTAAAAACAATGTCTCTCTCCTCCATACGCTTTGTATGATTCAAGCCCAACGTTATTCTGATTTAGACTGGATTCACACATCCATAATATGAGGTCTAAATAGGATCTAAGATGCACGGATCAGCTGTGGCTCTCCTGACCCGAATTAAACAACCTCTTAGGAATATTTGAACTTGTTGAGTTTGATCAGAAGCCCTGCAGAGAGAATTTGGTCAAAAGAACTGCAGACGATCTCTGCATTGTGCTTCCTCCTAGGACTGCAAGACACAAATGTGTGAATACAACATGAGTCCTATTCTTTTGAAGTTCATAGACATGAATAAGATGCATCATAACAACTATTTACTAGCCACAGTCATTATGACACTATGGACAGCATATCACCAATGTATATTGCAATTGACTTCTATATACCGCTTACCTTTTGTTGAACCATAAGACGCGCCTAGGCTTTAGAGGAGGAAAATAGGAAATAAATTTGAAGCAAAAAATGTGGTTATGATGCATTGTTATGGGGGAATCTGCTTCTGACCCTATTTAGGGGTAATATCCTCCAATTCTGTTGTAATGTTCCCATCGTAGGCCCCTTCCAGGTGTGCATATCTCCCATCCTGGAATATGTTCCCCATCCTGTTATACAGTATATGTCCCCCTTTCCTGGTATATGATCCTCCATCCTGATATATGGCCCAAATCATTGTGTATATAATTCACTATCCTGGTATACGTCCCAAATCCTGGTGTATATGGCCCCATCCTAGTATATATGATCCATATCCTAGTATATATGATCCACCATCCTAGTATGTATATCCCCATCCTGGTATATATGACCCCGCATCTTGAGGTATATGACCCCCATCCTGATATATATGAACCTAGATCCTGGTATATATGATACCCCATTCTGGTGTATATGATCCCCCATCCTAGTATGTACAGTATATCCCCATCCTGGTATATATGATCCCCATCCTGATATATGTCCCTCATCTTGATATATATGATTGATCATCCTAGTATGTATGGCCCTCATCCTGGTATATGTCCTTCATTCTGGCATTTATGGCCCCCATCCTGATATATATTATCCACCAGCGTAGTATATATGCTCACAATCCTGAAATATATGATCCCTCATCATGGTATATATGATTCCACAACCTGAGTCCTATTCTTTTGAAGTTCATAGACATGAATAAGATGCATCATAACAACTATTTACTAGCCACAGCCATTATGACACTATGGACAGCATATCACCAATGTATATTGCAATGGAAGTCTTTATACCACTTACCTTTTGTTGGACCATAAGACGCACCCAGGCTTTAGAGGAGGAAAACAGGAAATAAATTTGAAGCACAAATGTGGTTATGATGCATTCTTATGGGGGAATCTGCTACTGACACTATTAAGGGGGTGATATCCCCCCAATTCTGTTGTAATGTCCCCATCCTGGCCCCCTTCCAGGTGTGCATATCCACCATCCTGGAAATTGTTCTCCATCCTGATATATATGTCCCCCATTCTTGGTATATGATTCTCCATCGTGGTGTATGGCCCACATCTTTGTGTATATGATCCCCTATCCTGGTATATGTCAGAAATCCTGGTGTATATGGCCTCATCCTAGTATATGTGATCCACATCCGGGTATATATGATGCCGCATCTTGGCATATATGATCCCTTATCCTGATATATATCAACCTCCATCCTGGTATATATGATCCCCCATTCTGGTATATATGATCCCCTATCCTGGTATATATGATTCCCATCCTGATATATGTCCCTCGTCTTGGTTTATATGATTGATCATCCTAGTATATATGGCCCTCATCCTGGTATATGTCCTTCATTCTGGTATTTATGACCCCCATCCAGGAATATATTATCCACCATCCTGGTATACATGCCCACAATGCTGAAATATATGATCCCTCATCAAGGTAAATATGATTTCCCATCCTGGTTTGTAGCTCCCACCCCTTTATGGCCACAGCCATGTATCGTAGATCTGGGGTACAGGAGGAACCCCCACTTTCTTGCAAAATCCTGGGGAAAAAGGTGCATCTTATAGTCCAAAAAATACAGTAATATTGCCCTGATTAGCATGGCATTGTGATTCTGTGTCAACAGGAATTGGTTGAACACCTCAAAAGTCACAGAATGGGAACATAGTAATTTAATATATGTTATACAATAATTGTGTAATTGTTTTGTAATGATGTTAAAAACAAGACCTCAATCTACTGTACTCATAAGAAAATCATGTGACAACAATTAGAACTTATTTTATTTGACTTTACTTTGCTGTAAATAAATTTTACAATAAGGATAAGTCAAAGTTAGGGATGAGCAAGTACCTTAATATTCGTGCTCGCTATACTCGCAACGAGTAGGTACCGGTACTCGCTACTCGTTGCAAGTATAGCGAATCCAAATACTATTGCAGTGTATTTATAGATACATTGCAAAAGTAGCCTAAAAGTGAATAAAAGTTGTTAAAAAATAATAAGATTACATACTCACCTGTCCGACGCCTGCACCAGGACCGGCAGAGAAGACATCCGATCGCTGGACAAGGACCTGTCACTACCAGCCAATCAGATGGCCGGTAGCGATCTGGTCAATCAGATGTCGCCACGTCGCAACTACGTCATCGCTAGCGGCCACGTGATTGGCCAGTTTGCAAGGTCCTGACAGAACATCTAGGACCTTGCAAACTGGCCAAACAGGTGGCCGCTAGCGATCACGTGGTTGTGACGTGGCACCATCTGATTGGCCAGATCGCTACCGGCCATCACTTTTAGGGTACTTTCACAGTGTATCTATAGATACACTGCGAAAGTATTAGGACTACTCGCTACTCCCGAGTACACATAAGTACTCGGAGAGTAGCGAGTAGCCCGAATACCGCTACTATTTGGTGAATACCGAATAGTAGTGAGTATACTTGCTCATCCCTAGTCAAAGTGTTCAGAAAGTATAGTCTAGTCTACGTTTCATGCTATGTGTAATGCACAAAAATATTTCTATGAATATTGCTCATACAGACATCAATAGAATATCCAGAGAACAGCTATTTTCAGACACTTGCAAATTAATGCATAACGTCAAGGATACAACCTTTCACTTTATTTGAACAGTACCGTGTTTCATCAAAAATTATTATAAAACAGACATTTCTTTACAAAAACAGTATAATAGAAAAGCCTTTCAGAGCAAATGCATTATATAAACTGTGATTTGGCATATGCTGGCTTAATGTGAAGAGAGTGATATATATGATAAATTAAAACTGTAGCAAACTACTTAGATAATGGATACTTAGCTATGGAACCAAATGCAATGATTGACATCAGTGTGATCTATGCTAGGTCAGAGACACACTGAGTGAGATGTATGCGAGATACTCGCATGAGTCTCGCATGACTCACCTGGAATGGCCACCACCTGTCTGGACAGGAGCACGTCAGCTGCATAGACACACAAGCAGCTGAGACGCTCCCGTTCAGACAGGTGGTGGCTATTCCAGGTGAGTCATGCGAGACTCATGCGAGTATCTTGAATGCGTCTTACTCAGTGTGTCTCTGATCTAGCATAGATAATCACACTGATGAACCCCGCTCTTCCAGCGGCCCTGGTGGCGGGTGGCTCACTGGGTAATAATGAGGTTAAGGCCAGCTTATCAGCTGGCCCTAAGCCCGAAATTTATGGTGGTCACGCCAATATTAGGCATGACTGCCATGAATTTCTATTAAATTGTTTTAAAAAAAACACAACACAGAGAAAAAATTTTTTATTAGAAATATTAAAAAAGCCATTAGGGACTCCATCTTTAATTAAAAAAATCCTCTTCCGTCCGACGTAGTCCAAAACACAATCTCAGCTCTGCTACTTCCCTGTCTGTGCTTAGACAGACAGGGATGTAGCAGAGCTGAGAACTGACTAAACAGTCAGGGTTCAGCTCAGGTCATTATGACCTGAGCTGAACTCTGCTGTCAGCCAGACTCGCTCTGCTGCTGGCGATTCCCGAGCAGTGACGGAAGTTAATTTATTCACTGCTTCTGTCAGTGTTCTGGAATCTCCAGAAAAAGCAGCAGGGACTCGGGGAGCGAGTCTGCAGCCAGCGCCTGGCGGAGGCAGCGGTAAGTAGCCGGCCGGTCCGGTGCACCCCCCACCCTCTCCACCCTCCAGCTTTTTGCCGCTGGCTTTAAAAGAATAACATGGGGATTTGCAGGTTTTCTCTCTGCTGCCAGACCCCTTATAGGGTCCGGCAGCAGAGGAATCGCTGCAATACTCATTCCCATTCATTAACATTGGAATCGCTAGACTCGCAACGAGTAGCGATTCCGAGTAGTTTAGGATTCGCCCATCACTAATATATATATATATATATATATATATATATATATATATATATATAGAATGATTTTTTTGTCTAAAAGTTTTTTATATAAAAGTTGTAGTAAAAAGGTGCAGGAATATTTCTTTTCAAAAACTTTCCTTTTCAAGTTTACTGATTACTCCAACAATTTTCATGTATTATTTTATCCACAAGTAGTACAGAAACGCTCAGATTTCCTCTCCTTTTTTTCAGGACAAATATATCAACTTCAAATTTTCCTTGCTATATTTGGTTAAACAATCAACTCATCCCGATTGTGGTGGCTTGTGAGGCTTCTCCTTGGTGTGGCTGTGATGTTCTGTGATATTGATCATGTTGCTTCTCAACTGCTTTTCCACGTTTGCTAGAGCCACAAGCATCACAGGAGAAGCCAGGGTCATATACGTCACTGGGGAGGCTGAGACTGGAGCGTAGAGATCACTGGGGAGCTAGATTCATAGGGCAGGCAGTTGGCAAAATGTGGCTGCCAGCTTAAGCACTATGGTTCCCAGGAACCTGCCTGGGGGCCGCAGAAAAGGTCATCAAGGGCCACATTCGGCCCTGAGGCCTGAGGTTCCTCACCCGTGCTTTAGAGCCTACCCGATGGCAGCACTTGTTACTTTTGTCCAACTTCACAAACTCATCACTTGCCCTTGTGTCTCAATCAAACTCTGGTGGACCTAGGGTTACTCATTTGCTCATCTCCAAGGATCTATGAAACACAAGAGCCATAATGCTAATAACAGTGTACAATTCTGCTCCATTTTCTACCATTCTCCTGCTAAAGCTCTTGTTGGCTCTTTTGGATTTGGTCTGTATCCCACCAGTGATCAAGAGCAGCTCACCAGTTAAACTCTTGCTAACAATGCTCAATCTATATGTATTGCCCTCCCCCCCCCATTGTATCTCATCTACGCTACTAATTTGTAATTTCAAGAGATGACAAATTAAGCTGTGAGTGGAGATACCTGAGTAATTCTATTCTACTGGTGAAGAGTGGTGAAGATTTGATAGATGTTACAAATAGCAAAAATGTGGTATTAAAGGGAACCTATCACCCCCTTTGGGCATTTTAAACTGTGCCCACTAGCTTAAACATGATGTAAATGGGGTTCTAGTAAACCCTGTATGTGTCCAAACGTGCCCCTCATACCTGAGAAAAGAGTTCATTCTCTGCCATCCTGCATGCTATTAAGTTCGGGAGTTCTGTGGTGTTGATGTATAATGTCCTCGCCGCCCCTTGGGGCTGCAAAATCCACACTGCATTTTTTAAATTCCCGCCCCACCCGTTGCTGTCACGGTGAGTGACAGCCACACTCGCACCTGCGCAGTGGAGCCCCTGGAGCGGGTCACCATGCTCCAATGAAGCTAGTGCCGAAGTCTCACGAGATTTGCGAAGTCTCACGAGAATTCGGCACTAACATACGGTACATAAAAAAAAGTATGCCACCGAAAAATACACACCAAAGCTGGAGTCCCCACCATGACAACCCAAAACCAAATATTTCCTATGTAAAAATGAGTGTAATGGAAACAGAAATTTTAATAAAAGTATGGTTCTTAGTTTTTTCCATAGTCTTTACATTTTTGTAGAAAACACTTTTTAACATTTCTCTCTTATATTACTAATTAAAATAAAAGTCATCTGTATGGAAAGAATAATTACATAATAATTTGAATGTTTAAGTGTTGATTTTTTTTTTTTTTTTACATCTATATGCCAGTACTGTATGTTAAACTGCACACTAAGGGTTTGTTCACACTGGACGTTTTTGATCTGTTTTTCTTGCTGCACTAAAACAGATCAGTCACTGCGTTAGCCAGCAAAGTGAATGGGATTTTCAAATTTAGGTGCAGAAGTCAGTGTTTTTGACTGCTGCGTTAGTGGTACTGAAAGTGCATCCAGAAAATGAGGTGCGTCAATTAGTGCTCAGATTTCTGCTGCGCTTTCCACACCACCAACACTTCATTACCCTCCCTGGAGATCTTTCGGCGAGCCCCCATGATGAGTTCCTTCCGGGCATTGGCAGGACCTGCAGGGTATTCTACTGACCGGAGCAGCGTGAGAGTCACATGGCCACGTCCTTTTGAATTCCCGCAGGTCCTGCCAGTGCCTTGAAGGAACCAAGGCTCGCATTGGGATTTCCAGGGAGGGTAATAAAGTGTGTGGGTCTCTTACTATGTGTCTGTCTGTGTCTTTGTAAACAAAGATGATGCTTTTTGGGAAAAAAATTGGATCCATTTTTAGTACAGAAACTGCACCAAAAACAGATCAACAAAAACGGAGCACAACTGCCCTGTGTGAATACCGTGCAGTCACTTCTTAGGGCATCTACATTGGTGTGAGAGTCCACCCTCTAATAAAAAGCATATAAAGTTTTGTTCTTCTGCCTGCACAATACTTCAGTAGGATCCTTGCAACTTCTTGTATTAAACTGACTCCATGATCTGTTTTCAGCCATTCATTAACTGATTACGAAAACAATTTATTAAGTTTGAGAGATGACAAGCGTAAAGAAATAGTAATTATTGAAATGTGTCAAGGTCTTTATTTTGAAGTACTGCCTGCAATCACAATAATTCATATATCATCCATCTTTTTGTTTTTTCCCATTTTGACTAGCCATTGATACCAAACAATGGGGCAAGCTGACAATTAAAGAACGCAAACAATCTACACGACAAATTGAACTTTAATTCCTATTATTTTTCTTTTTATATGAACTGCTTGAGGTCTTTTTATAGAATCTATTAAAGAAGTAACCAAAATAGACATAAAAGCCTATTAAAAAGGGGGCCAAAGGTTCTAATTCGCTCAGGAACATTAAGTCCAATGTTTAATTACTTAATGTAATTAAGTTAATGCACCATTAATTCCAGTGTGCTATATATATATAAAATACAAAAGAACTTATGTATATAAGAAAAAAAAACTATACAGCAGCAAGTATATTAAACATTGGATTACTAAATGACTTTCAGAAAAGGAAACAATAAAGGAGACAGTAGGGACGATTAGAAATTACTTATTTGGTTTTGTAGTGGTGCCAGGATAATTGTAATTTGTAAGCTTTTCTGAGGAATCAAATGAACATGCAGGAGCAAGTAAATGGTGGCTGTGGTCAAATTGCAAACACAATGAATCCAACAGCCCTTGAAAAACGCTTAATTTAAGACTATTTCATTACATTAAGAGATTATAACAAGATAGTTATCGAGGACAAAGAAAAGGCTGAGGTATTAAACAGGCACTTTTCGTCTGTGTTGAATGAACTGACTGTTCCAGGGATCATTCAATATGGCAAAAATAAAACGTTCGCCACATGATGTAACTAATTTAACACAAGAAGATTTACACTTGCGTCAGAGCAAACTAAACATTCACATATCACTGGGCCAGATGGTATTCATCCGTGGATATTAACAGAATTGAGTGAATTGGGCTTCAATTAGGAGATGAGTGCAAATCTGGATGTTGGTGATGCAACTGATGTTATTTATCTGGACTTTGCAACGGCATTCAATACTGTACCACATAGCAGCCTTATACCGAAGCTCAAGAAGCAGGGACCAGGGAAAACTATATCCAGATGCTTAAGGAATTGGCAAGATGACAGGAATCAAAGAGTTGCCAAAAATGGTATATTCTCTAAATGAGATGTATCCAGCAGTGAGGATCTGTGTTGGGACCAATTCTTTTTCATCTGTCTCTCTGTCTCTCTCTATGCAAGCCTTTGCCACCTCCTGCCAGCTACAACTCAAAAATATTTCCCAGATCCGGTCATTCCTTGACCTCGAGACTGCAAAAACACTTGTCCATGCCCTCCTTGATTATTGTAACCTCCTGCTCACAGGCCTCCCCTCTAGCACTCTTGCTCTACTCCACTCTCTCCTAAACTCTGCTGCCTGACTAATTCACCTATCTCCCCACTATTTCCCTATCTCTCCTCTCTGCCAAGCCCTTTACTGGCTCCCCATTTCTCAGAGGCCACGGTTTAAAACCCTAACTATGACCTACAAAGCTGTTCACAATCTGTGTCCTCCATACATCTGTGACATGGTCTCCTGATACCTACCCTCATGCTACCTGCATTTCACTCATGACCTCCTTCTCTGCTCCCTTCTTATCTCCTCTGCCCACAACCGCATACAAGACTTCTCCTGTGCATCCGCTATACTCTGGGGCTCTCTGCCCCAACATATCATACTCTCTCCTACTGTGGAAACCTTTAAATAAAACATGAAGACTCACCTGTTCCAGCAAGCCCACAACCTGCTGTGAGTCCACCAAACTACCGCACGACCAACTCTACTCTCTCCTAATGTATCACCACCCATCCTCTCGTAGATTGTGAGCCCTCGCGGACAGCGTTCTCTCTCCTTCTGTACCTGTGTGCCATATGTTGTCCATATACCTTGTACTTGTCTTTGTATACACTTTCCACATGTAAAGCGCCATGGAATTAATGGCGCTATAATAATAAATAATAATAGTAATAATAATAATCTCTTTATTAATAACCTTGTGGATGGGATTGAGGGAAAAGTTTCAAAAGGGATTCATGGCACCATCAAACTAAAAACCAACTAAATAATGAAACATTTAATGTAACAGATTTTTTTCCATCATTTTGGCTCAGAGGAGATGGAGATCCACGGCCATTTACTTGAAGTCTTAACCTCTTGCAACCAGTAACAGGTTGTGAATGAATAGACACACAGAACATCCCGGCGCCCACCGTGACTTCCCCCCACCGCTCCAGTCCTGCCACTCTGCCCCCATCCTCCATGGATCCATGATACCTGCCCTGCACCCCCCGCTCCACTGCCGCAAGCCCTCACCCTGACCTCGTAAGATTTTTTTTAGCGTCAGATTGTAAAATGCATACCCGCTTTCCCCCCAATTTGGGGGGATAGGTCATTTTATAACCTGAAAAATACAGTACATGTTATGTCCATAGACTGAGCTCTATGCCTCTTGTTGTTTAGAGTTGAATGCTATGCTATGTTGTCATTATATACCGTATATCACCCAAACACAGATATTTACAGACACAGTGAGGAAAACAAACCCAGTTCTCAGACCCAACCAGGGAGATTGAAATTCTGCGTTAGTACAGTGCAGACCAATCTGTATTACGGTATATGTTTCTCATATATAGTCAGTAGACTCTCTGCAAAGATAAACAATCTCCATGACCTCAATTATGTTAAATTGGTTTAACCAGCAGAGAATGGATTGGAATTTAAATAACCCATTCAAGTCTCGGAGAAACTGCTTAACCACTTGAAATTAAAAAATAAATTAAAACCTGTTTTTTTAATCTAAAGTAAAGCCAATTTTTCATTTTCTACTAAAATGTTACTATTTTCTGCTGTGGAATAAAAGTGGTGCCAACCAATACAATAGTGAAAACAGTATTGTTCTATGTTTCAGTAACTTATACTAAAAGTATGTTTTCCTCATCGCAAAGCCAAGGAGTAGTTATGCCTCTATGTGGTGTAGAAAAGAATTGAGCTTAACGTTTTGGAATGTTAATTTTGCTTCTTTCTAGACTAACTTTAGCAAATTCTCTTATGTTTTTCGGTGAGGATGCCGATCAAATATTTTTTTAATTTCTGGATTTAGTACATTACTAAACGCTACAAAAATTTCAATTCTTCTCATCAGAAATTACTGCACTATAAAATCTTTATCGCTAGGGAAAAATTTACTGAAATTCAGAAGGATCTGATAAGGAACTGATGGTGGAAGTATTATCTCGCAAAGGATCCAGGTAAGGCTCACAACATAGATGTGTAGCACCCACTGCAGCATTGGTGTCCCGCAGAAGGGATTCCGGCATACTCACCCCATCCGGCATGCTCACCCATCAGTCTCCTGCTTGCGGCTTCCAGCGCACAGGCCTCCTGGAAGCATACCCTGATCACTTTTCTTAATGCGCCAGTGTGTCCTACCCAGAAGTGCTTTTCAGCCATGGGATAAGAATTTAAGGCACCTTCCCCCTTGCAGAGGTGCCTGATAAACATGATCTAATGCCTAGAGATATGCTACTAGATATCATGACCCTATTCCCATTTACTGTGCCTTGTTATCTGTGTTGTTCACCTGTGCCTGTGTTCTAGTGTTCAACAGTCTTAACCAGCCAAGCTGCCATACTCTCTGCACTAGCCAAAACCAGCCATGCTGCCGTACTCTCTGAACCTCCCAGAACCAGCCGTACCACCATACCCAATGCACCAGCCTGACCAGCCATGCTGCCATACCTACTACGCCAGCCATACCTGGTGGACCAGCCATCTAGTCTGTACCAGACTGCACCAGAGACTGTACCTGTCTGCACTATTGCCCATGCTTGCATTTCTGACCTTGTCAAGGTACTGAGATTCCCTGGAGTAGCACCAAGCAGCTCCCTTCCAGCACAAGCCTAACTTCCCCATCAGAGACTCTAGTGAAGTCTCTTAGTTATGCCCCTCCAGGCCAAGATTGGTACTGAGGCCTAGTGGATCAACTCCCACATGCTTGCACCTGCAAGCATTACATAAAGTATCTGTCTATTTATTTTATATTACAAACCTGTAATAATCCATTATCTCAAAGCATCACAAAGCACTCACTGATCTCAGGGAGACCAGTCAAGGAAAACACTGCGGGCAGCTGGCTAAAGTGCTCAAACACAGTGAAATCCATGATGCATTGCTCCCTGGAAATTTGAATATGCAAATGTGGTCCGTGGAGCCTCGATTAAGAGTCTCAAACACGGGACTAGCTAGAAATCCCTCCAGGGAAGGACCTAGCCCTGGGGTGGAATCCTTGCAGAGACCACCATAACCACCATATTAAGTGGCCCAGTGTTTGAGACTCTTAATCAAGGTTCCACGGACTACATTTGCATTATCTCAAAGCAGGCCTTCATGTTCGGACTTGACACAATCTTTTCTGCTTATCAGAGTATTGGGACCCTGTAATTTTGACTCCAACCCCAAAGATCAAAGCTTTACTAATGGGTCCCCTAGCTTAAGGCTGTAGGGTGGATGACTTGTGGGAGAGGTTCAACCCTAAGAAGTCAAGCTGTGTTCAAAAAATCAGAGGCAGGGACAAAATAAGAACCAAATTCATAGTCACTAGAATCCAAGATAGTGTGCATGACATTAATCAGAAACAAAAGACAAAAAAAAGTGATAGGGATAGTGATGAGCGAGTAGCGAAATATTCGTAATCGCTATACTCGTAATGAGTAGTTTTCAATACTCACGTACTCGTCCAAATAGGGAGTCCAATGTTAGTCAATTAGTGATAGGCTCTGCCCAAGCACATCCGGCCATGAAACAAACATTTCCAGGGGGTGGGATGGTGGGCTTTTTTGAGTTTTCACTGCATACAACACCTTGCTGTGCCCCCCAGAAACACTCCAACATCCAATCTGTTCTCACTGGGATGCCAACTCCCATTGTGTACTGAATGGAGCTGGCAATATGTGTCAGAAGGTTCATCATCAACACATCACACACGAGCACCAGCGATACTCGACGAGTATCACGAATACCGTACAATCCGTGAAAGTAGCGAATGGTAACGAGTATACTTGCTCATCACTAATGACTATACTATGCATTTGAAAAATATTCTTATTTTGAAGATTTTATTTTGTTCCTGAAACAGGCAGCAAGAAATCTTTTAAATAACAATTAATGTTAACATCCTTCGGTTATATTCCAGTTTAGGAAGGTGTTTTGCCTATTATACCAGGTCAACCCAATGCAGATAATTATATAAAGAACCTGATGCAACCAGTCAAAGCAATGTCTATAGTGTGCTGGCTGTCTCTGCTTTGGGAATGACAGAAAATGGGGTCTGCTTAATTATTGAAATAGAAGAATACAGTAAGGCGGTCACTTGGGCACAGTTTAAACCACTCATTGAGCGTATTTACCAACTTTTACTGCCACTTATTTCCAATTACGCGTTTCGACAGGGTGCCTGTCTTCATCAAGTGGAGTCTCCACCTAATGAAGACAGGCACCCTGTCGAAACGCGTAGTGGGAAGTAAGGGACAATAAAGGTTGGTGATTTAATCTATGCCCAAGTGCCCCAGCGCTCCTAAAAGACCGCCTTACTGTATTCTTCTATTGCTATGTTCCCTCGCTGAGGGACTGGCGGCAGGAGCAGCTCTGGGCTTTCCAAATCCTATCTGAAGGACCTGGTGTCTCCCGTGTAACAGTAATCAGCGCACAAAGACCTGCCGTGATGTCACTTGTTTCCACGAGGTCGCCTGGGTGGGATCTTACTAAGAGGTCCTGGCTGCTGGCACAGCCCTCCCTGTCTTCTCCTTATGTGTTCCTCCCTATCTGTGTGTCTGCTGCCGCCTTCTCTTCTTCTGTGTCTGCCCTCCTCTTCTGCTCCTGCTCTGTGTGACATCAGGAGCAGAAGAAAGGGCAGACAAAGAAGAAGAGGAGGGCAGACCCAGGAAAAGAGAAGGCGGTGGCAGACACATAGAGGGAGAGGAACACATAAGGAGGAGGAAGGGAGGATTGTGCCAGCAACCAGGACCTCTTAATAAGATCCCACCCAAGCGACCTCATAACTGTAAGGTTTCTAAAGTATTTTTTAAAGCTTATAGGGGACTAGAGCCATGGGGGACCTCTTCCCTGAATGCAGCAGACATGCTGCATTCAGTGCTGCATTGAGTTTGCCAAGCACCAGGGGGGTGACAGGTCCTCTTTAAGTTTCCTTTGAAAATCAACAAGGGTTAAAGATCGACATGAAAGTTCATTGCACTTAGCTAAAGAAGTAGAAACCCAAACTGTGGGAAGTGTTTCCCGTGCCAAAATGCGGCATATACTACAGAGTAATGGCATATATGGATGTCAACCACTAAGGAAGCCTCTTATATCGCTCATGCACTAGCTTACTTACAATTTGCCAGGGCCCATGCTAAAAATATAAAATATAAAGACTACTTGGACTCTACTCCCTGGAGTGATGAAAGCAAGATTTCTAATTGACTGCTTCAAAACTGTATGGCATTGCACAAAGAAAAATGCATAATGCCTACAATGAGACATGGTGGTGACGTGTCCTTATGTGGGACTGCATTAATGCTGCTGGTGTTGGAGAGCTATATTTTATTGATGGATATAATTGGATGATTGAAGGATAGGGAATTTATAAACAACTTTACTAGATAATAGTTTTGATTATGGCATTATATGGAAGTTAAAATGAAAATTACTTTGGTCTTCGCACAACCTCTTTAACCAAGGAATCTTTCCCATCTTTTTGTGGTGCTCATTGAAAGCCATATCCTTTAATGTCTGCCAGACAAAACCTATTAAAGGGAACCTATCAGGTCGTTTTTACCTTATAACCTATCACTACCTGTCCCTGCAACGTTCCTAGCAAATCCCTAACCATCCCTGTCTGACCTAATAGTGTCCTATATTGGCTGTGAAAAATGACTTTGATACTCACATTTTCTCATGCAGCATCCAGGCTACGGTCTGTAGACTGATTAGGCAATAACCAGGGCTCCCTCTTGCCCCTCGCTGCTGTGATCACATCCTGGTGGGCGTGAGAATTCCTCTTCCAGTGCCTTGCTGATTTGAAATTCCCCCCTCCTTCTTCCTGGTATGATGCACCAGCTGGACGTCATTTCTGGTCCGGTGCATTGTGCTGGGTGCAGGCCGGCTCCGCAGCATGCGCGTGTGCGCATATTGCGGCCGGGCTGCACACCCGTTAAACACCCACAATTCCCTGGACTAGAAATTACTTCTGGTCGGCGCATCATACCTGGAAGGAGTAGGCGGGAATTTCAAATCAGTAGCGCGCCAGAGAATGATTTCTCACGCTCAGTGGGGTGTGATAACAGCAGCGAAGGGGGAGACAGAGCCCTGGAGAATGCAGTCATGCCACACACCATAGACTGGATGCCTCATTTGCATGCAAAAATGTGAGTATCAAAGTAATTTTTCACAGCCAATATAGGACACTATCAGGTCAGACAGGGATGGTTATGAGTCGGTCGACAGGGTAGGGGGTACTCAGATACCGGGACAGATGGTCACTTTGATGGGGGATCACGGCTGGTCGGTTCCCGGCTCCGTGCCCTGGACCTTTCACTGGTGGGAATGGTGGGGTGTGATGATGATGATGGAGGTGGAAGGAATGGTATTGTGACGCCACCTGTGGTACCTGGTAATTTGGATACCAGCACTGCGGTCGGCCTCTGAGATGATAGAGGTGCAGCTCAGAGTAGTACAGCTCCCCACAGGTGGAGTTTTACCTCAAGGCAGTAAGTATGGATGAGGGGAGTCGTAGTTCTTACCCGTCTGATGATGCTGAGGCCCTCTGGGCGCCGGATGAAAGGATCACAGACACCGATTCAACTTAAACGTCTCTTTACTGGTACCGGGTGGATGATATAGTACACAGCCACAGTCTGATTGAACGAGGACGTAGCCACAGATTGTAAGGTGATCCTGTAGAGTCTGTTGATGGTCCCTTTTAATGGCTTTTGGGGTCTGTGTTCCCCTTTACCCTCTTTAACCACTTTGCAGAGCTCCTACGCCAGCCCAGGGGTCTGTTACAGTTAAGTACATTCGGTTCCATGCCGGTACGGACGGGAACGGAACCAGCTAATCCTCCCGCCACCGAAATTTGATCCCTTTTCCTTAAAGTGTCCTGGACCCAATTTAGGACTGAGGTTGAGGTGCAGTCTGTGGTGCTATGGCTTCCTTCTGTCAGTCCCACAGCTTGTCGGTTTGCCACCAGGGATAGACTACTGGTTGCCTCAGCTCCGGTATGCCGGTGTCGACCCCGAACTTCCCCAGCTGGCTCCAACCAGGCCCAGGTTTATCCCCTCCATTCCCGGATCACCTCTCTCTAAGGGGCGCCCTCCTGTCAGGACCTCTGTCAGGCACGTCCTCTCTGGCTGCCTTCCCAGCACTGTCTAAAATTTGCTCAACTGTCACTCAAGTCTCCGGCTCTACTCTACGCTCCACCCCCTGGACCTACTGAATATACGGTCCCTATGCTAATGGGGCTAGTGTATGGATGCTTTGAACAGACTCTATAAGGAAACCTCAAATCAATAACTACGGAAGCACTACACCTCCTGTTTGGGGCACAGTACCACCCTGTGGCGCCTAGTTAGGAAGGCACAGGCACAGATAGTGATAGGTTAGGGGGTAAAAATGACCTGACAGGTTCCCTTTAAACATTAGATTTATTTAATTGTTCAAAACTCTTCATAATGCAGTTCATAACTTTGTAATCACAAAATGTTTAGTCAAATTGAGTTCTGCAGAGGTGACATTATTTGAGTACAAAATAAACAAGCTTCACTTCCGTATGTAATGTACTACATAATAAAAGCATCTGTAAAACATTCTGAGCTAGGCACCATAAAATCATTTTTTATCTTTTGTGAAAACTCACAATCTTTAATGGTGCATAACCTTGTGCCATCTCAGCATTAGACTATAACTAGCTTTTCATACAAAATGAACCATTATATTTCATCTTAAAATTTATAAACAAATATTTCATAATAATAAATGGATAGACAGGAGGCAGACAGCAATCCACCAGACGGATGCTTTTCTCTGTGACTTCATCAGTTTCAGTAGATAAATGGAAGTGTCGCTAGATGAGCCTGAAGAGCTGCGGTTTCTCAGGCAGAAAATAGTTTAAAAGTGTATAAACTACCGTTAACTAAAGCAAGAAATTATTGTAAAAAGGATATGTAATCATTCAGAGTACTTGTTTCCTACAGCAAGGACTTTGCATCATATTATGAGGGTATAAAATGTATAATTATGTACTTAATTGTAGAAAACTAGGCAAAACTGTCACTGAAAAAGACCTGGGTGTATGGGTGGATAACAAATTTATACTGTGTACAGAATTATTAGGCAAATGAGTGTTTTGATCACATGATACTTTTTATACATGTTGTCCTACTCCAAGCTGTATAGGCTTGAGAGCCAACTACCAATTAAGTAAATCAGGTGATGTGCATCTCTGTAATGAGGAGGGGTGTGGTGTAATGACATCAACACCCTATATAAGTGTGCTTAATTATTAGGCAAATGCCTTTCCTTAGGCAAAATGGGTCAGAAGAGAGATTTGACGGGCTCTGAAAAGTCCAAAATTGTGAGATGTCTTGCAGAGGGATGCAGCAGTCTTGAAATTGCCAAACGTTTGAAGCGTGATCACTGAACAATAAATTGTTTCATGGCAAATAGCCAACAGGGTCGCAAGAAGCGTGTTGGGCAAAAAAGGCGCAAAATAACTGCCCATGAATTGTGGAAAATCAAGTGTGAAGCTGCCAAGATGCCATTTGCCACCAGTTTTACAATATTTCAGAGCTGCAATGTTACTGGAGTATCAAAAAGGTAAGGTAAGAAAGGCTGAAAAACGACCTCCTTTGAACAAGAAAGATAAGATAAAGTGTGAAGACTGGGCCTAGAAATATCTTAAGACTGATTTTTCAAAGGTTTTATGGGCTGATGAAATGAGAGTGACTCTTGATGGGCCAGATGGATGGGCCAGAGGCTGGATCAGTAAAGGGCAGAGAGCTCCACTCCGACTCAGACGCCAGCAAGGTGGAGGTGGGGTACTGATATGGGCTGGTATCATCAAAGATGAACTTGTGGGACCTTTTCGGGTTGAGGATGGAGTGAAGCTCAACTCCTGAACCTACTACCAGTTTCTGGAAGACAACTTCTTCAAGCAGTGGTACAGGAAGAAGTCGGTATCGCTCAAGAAAAACATGATTTTCATGCAGGACAATGCTCCATCACATTCATCCAACTACTCCACAGCGTGGCTGGCCAGTAAAGGTCTAAAAGAAGAAAAAATAATGACATGGCCCCCTTGTTCACCTGATCTGAACCCCATAGAGAACCTGTGCTCCTAAAATGTGAGATCTACAGGGAGGGAAAACAGTACACCTCTGGGAACAGTGTCTGGGAGACTGTGGTGGCTGCTGCACGCAATGTTGATCGTAAACAGATCAAGCAACTGACAGAATCTATGGATGGAAGGCTGTTGAGTGTCATCATGAAGAAAGGTGGCTATATTGGTCACTAATTTTTTGGGGTTTTGTTTTTGCATGTCAGAAATGTTTATTTCTAAATTTTGTGCAGTTATATTAGTTTACCTGGTGAAAATAAACAAGTGAGATGGGAATATATTTGGTCTTTAAGTTGCCTAATAATTCTGCACAGTAATAGTTACCGGCACAAACAGATATCCTCCTAAGATAGCCAAATCTAACAAAAAAAAAACACTCCAACTTCCAAAAATATTAAGCTTTGATAAATATGAGTCTTTTGGGTTGATTGAGAACATAGTTGTTGATCAATAACAAAAATAATCCTCTAAAATGCAACTTGCCTAATAATTCTGCACACAGTGTATATTTAGTAGGGATGGGCGAGTATACTCACTACTATTCGGCACTCGCCGAATAGTAGCGGTATTCGTGTACTCGCTACTTGCCGAGTAAATTAGGATTACTCGGGAGTAGCAAGTACCGAATACTTTTGCATATCAATAGATACACTGCAAAAGTCCTGTAAAAGAGAGGAAAGGTGGTTAAAAAAAAAAAAAAAAATCGGATACTCACCTTAACCGACGGCTGTACTGGGACCAGCCGATGCACATCTATTCATGGAAAAGGACCTTTCACTCTCTCAGCCAATCAGATGACTGGGAGAGATCTGGCCAATCAGATGCCGCTACGTCACAATCACGTGATCGCTAGCAGCCACCTGATTGGCCAGATGGAAAGGTCCTCTCAGGTACACCGAGGACCTTTCCATCTGGCCAATCAGGTGGCCGCTAGCGATTACGTCATTGTGACGTGGCGGCATCTGATTGGCCAGATCAAAAGTGGGAGGTCATGAAACCTCAAGTAGGCATTTTGTATTATGTACTATCAGACTAGACATGGGTGGCCTTGCTCAATATAACTAAATTGAACGAGGCCAGCAATGTCTGGTCAGAATGTGGCTGAAAGTATGTAGATTACACTCATGCGCTCACATGAACGTCCGCATAGTGCAGCATAGGGGGTCCCGTGCAAACCACCAAGGTACAATCCTGCGCGTTTCAGCTACACGCCTTATTCTTGGGCCCCCTATGCTGTACTATGTTTTAAATGGACTTCAATAAAACTTGTATTTTATCATATCCCCGCTTACTGTCAGCATCGGATTGCTTCTCTTGTTCACGTTCTATTGCCGCCTGAGACCATGGGCGTGTACCTGAGTGCCAGAAATTGGATCCATTGAGACTGACGGAAGACCACAGAGGGGTGAGATGAATAACTTTTTGCACTTTTTACATCATAAAATGTTAATCTTATGTCCAATGTGATACATTACATACATCTAAATAAAGAAGTTGGCATGTCCGTGGAGCTGGGTTTCCTCTCTTTCTTCCAAGCTATGGCAGAGCCGACCTTCCACGTTCCATACAGCAGAGACTATATAACAATAATCTGGAACCTTTCTACGTTTTTCTCATAAGTCTTATTTGCAATAGTGGGTCGGAGAAAATGCTTCCTGCACTTGAAAAAGTAACTTCTTTCTTCAGATATAAAACAAAATGTCTTATTTTGGAAACACTATAAATCTTACCTGAATCCCAAAGTTTAGAATTTGTAGAAACGTAACTAAGACAATAGATTTATTTCACATATCTCCCGCCGTGTCAGGAAAGCGGCAGTGCGTAATATGATCCTCGCAAGCAGATAATAACGCGCCCGATGGAGTGCTAAGCAGATAAATTGCTTCTCTCACAAACTTCTCAAGAAGTCTGTAACCACAAAATATTTGGATAAAGCAACACCACGAAGTTTATCAGAACATTTTCTGTGCTCCTATAATAAATGATCCCTTCTGTTTTGGCTACATTTTGGATGTCACATTCAGTGCTATTGTGCTACCTACACATGTCTATAAATTATTGTGGCTTTTATTTATAAGCAATTTATCTCAAGTTTATTTCATTGGAATTGACTAGAAATCTAAATAAAACTTTAAAGGGGCACTCCAACTTTTATTAGGATATTTAGTTTATGGGGAACCTTAATTCATCATCTTTCTCCCATCTCACTCTACCCCTCCACCAGACCTATCCATCAAAGTCAATAGCCGCTCATTTTCCCCAGTCCCACATGCTCGGTGCCTCGAGGTGATCCTTGACTACAACTCAAAAATACTTCCCAGATCCGTACATTCCTTGACCAAGAAACTGCAAAAACACTTGTGCATGCCCTTATCATCTCTCACCTGAACTATTGCAAGCTCCTACTTTCTAGCCATCCCTCTAGAACTTTTGCACCCCTCTAATCTATCCTAAACTCTGCTGCCCGGCTAATTCACCTACCCCCTGCTATTCCCTGGACTCTTCTCTCTGTCAGGCCCTTCACTGGCTTCCCATTGCCCAGAGACTCCAGTTCAAAACCCTAAATATGACATACAAAGCCATCCACAACCGCTCCTCTCCATATATCTGTGACATGGTGTCCCAGAACGTACCCACAAGCAAGCTGTGATTTTCTCAAGATCTCCTTTTCTACTCCTCTCTTATCTCTTCTTCCCATAATTGTTTACAAGACAGCTCCCATGCATCCTCCATACTCTGGAACTCTCTGGCCCAACACATCAGACTCTCATCTACTATAGAAACTTTCAAAAGGAACTTGAAGACCCACCTCTTCCAACAAGCCTACAACCTGCAGTGAGCCTCAGTCAACTAAACTGCCCCATGACCAGCTCTACCCTCTCCTACTGTATCCCCACCAATCCCTTGTAGACTGTACAGTTGTGGCCAAAAGTATTGACACCCCTGCAATTCTGTCAGATAATACTCAGTTTCTTTCTGAAAATGATTGCAATCACAAATTCTTTGGTATTATTATCTTCATTTAATTTGTCTTCAATGAAAAACACAAAAGACAATGAAGCAAAAAGCAAAACATTGATCATTTCACAGAAAACTCCAAAAATGGGCCAGACAAAAGTATTGGCACCCTCAGCCTAATACTTGGTTGCACAACCTTTAGCCAAAATAACTGCGATCAACCGCTTCCAGTAACCATCAATGAGTTTCTTACACTGCTCTGCTGGGATTTTAGACCATTCTTCTTTGGCAAACTGCTCCAGGTCCCTGATATTTGAAGGGTGCCTTCTCCAAACTGCCATTTTTAGATCTCTCCACAGGTGTTCTATGGGATTCAGGTCTGGACTCATTGCTGGCCACCTTAGAAGTCTCCACTGCTTTCTCTCAAACCATTTTCTAGTGCTTTTTGAAGTGTTTTGGGTCATTGTCCTGCTGGAAGACCCATGACCTCTGAGGGACACCAAGCTTTCTCACACTGGGCCCTACATTATGCTGCAAAATTTGTGGGTAGTCTTCAGACTTCATAATGCCATGCACACGGTCAAGCAGTCCATTGCCAGAGGCAGCAAAGCAACCCCAAAACATCAGGGAACCTCCGCCATGTTTGACTGTAGGGACCGTGTTCTTTTCTTTGAATGCTTCTTTTTTTTCTCCTGTAAACTCTATGTTGATGCCTTTGCCCAGAAAGCTCTACTTTTGTCTCATCTGACCAGAGAACGTTCTTCCAAAACGGTGTAGGCTTTCTCAGATACGTATTGGCAAACTCCAGCCTGTCTTTTTTATGTCTCGGGGTAAGAAGTGGGGTCTTCCTGGGTCTCCTACCATACAGTCCCTTTTCATTCAGACGCCGATGGATAGTACGGGTTGACACTGTTGTACCCTCAGACTGCAGGGCACCTTGAACTTGTTTGGATGTTAGTCGAGGTTCTTTATCCACCATCCGCACAATCTTGCCTTGAAATCTCTCATCAATTTTTCTTTTCCATCCACATCTAGGGAGGTTAGCCACAGTGCCATGGGCTTTAAACTTCTTGATGACACTGCGCACGGTAGACACAGGAACATTCAGGTCTTTGGAGATGGACTTGTAGCCTTGAGATTGCTCATGCTTCCTCACAATTTGGTTTCTCAAGTCCTCAGACAGTTCTTTGGTCTTCTTTCTTTTCTCCATGCTCAATGTGGTGCACACAAGGACACAGGACAGAGGTTGAGTCAACTTTAATCCATGTCAACTGGCTGCAAGTGTGATTTAGTTATTGTCAACACCTGTTAGGTGCCACAGGTAAGTTACAGGTGCTGTTAATAATTATTGTACTTATTGTACTTATCTGTGTATGCCCCTTTTTTACATGTAAAGCGCCATAGAATAAATGGTGCTATAATAATAGTAATAATAATAATAATTTTATAATACACATAAAAGTAAATGCTACACTGGTTACATCCAAATATGCTAATAAATGATAATCCAGTGTTATACATCATAGTTTTGCTATTCATAATAACCTGTCAATCCCTGGATTGTGCTTCTTTAGAATGACATTGTGTCTCTTCACTTAGACAACTTGATTTGTGAGGTGATAATGAGCCTGGCTTATACAAACTTTATCATAGAAAGCACCAACACACAATACATATTTTAGCTTTAGTAATTTATTTCTTTTAACCCCTTCACTCTCGGGCGATTCTCCATTTTTCATTTTTCCCTCCCCTTCTTCCAAGAGCCATAACTTTTTCATTATTCCATCAATATAGATATATGAGGGCTTGTTTTTTGCAGGACGAGTTGTACTTTTGAATGACATTATTAATCTTACCATACAGTGTACTGGAAAAAAATTCCAAGTGCTGTGAAACTGCAAAAAAGGGTAATTTCACAATTTTTTGATGGTTTTTTATTTACCATGTTTACTATATGGTATTACTGACATGTTGATATGATGCCTTGGGTCAATACAAGTTCATTGATATCAAATATGCATACTTTTTTCTAAGTGGTGAAAAAAAATGGAAGGAAGTTTGTAAAAATAGAATTCCTTTGTGCTGCAGAAATGATCATCTTCTGTTAATGTGCAGCGTTTACAGAAAGTGAGTCATCATGACAGTGACTGGAGTCATCACCTGACCCCTTGCTGTCATGACAACATATCGGTACCCTATGACTGCATCACAGGGTGACTGATGGTGGCACAGAACAGCACAATCCCCACTGTGGAATGTTAGATCACGCTGTCAAAGTCTGACAGCAGGATCGAATGGGTTAACAAAAGCGCGCTGATCTACAATCCACTTGCACCTGTTAGCTGCACATGTTAACTGATCAGATCAGCGCGTGAGCTTGCATCATAGTCGGGGACATGACTAATGACGTACATATAAGTCATTGGTCGTGAAGGGGTTAATTATGTCACTTTAACCCCTTGAGGACCATTTTTTTGTAATTCTGACCAGTGTCCCTTTATGAGGTAATATCTCCGGAACGCTTCAACGGATCCTAGCAATTCTGAGAATGTTTATTCGTGACACATTGGGCTTCATGTTTGTGGTAAATTTAGGCCGATAATTTTTGCGTTTATTTGTGAAAAAATCAAAAATTTTGGAAAAATTTTGAACATTTTGCAATGTTCAAATTTTTAATTTTTATTCTGTTAAACCAGAGCGTTATGTGACACAGAATAGTTAAGAAATAACATTTCCCTCATGTCTACTTTACATCAGCACAATTTTTGAAAATTATTTTTTTTTTTGGTAGGAAGTTATAAGGTTTCAAAGTTCATCAGCAATTTCTCATTTTTCCAGGAAAATTAAAAAAAAACATTTTTTTGAGTGACCACATCACATTTGATGTCCCTTTGAGGGGTGTACATGACAGAAATCACCCAAAAGTGACACCATTCCAAAACCTGCACCCCTCAAGCTACTCAAAACTACATTCAAGAAGATTATTAACCCTTCAGGTGCTTTACAGGAACTAAAGCAAAGTGGAAGGAAAAAAATGACATTTTAATTTTTCCAAAAAAAATGTTCTTTTAGCCTCAATGTTTACATTTTCACTTGGGCAACAGGATAAAATGGATCCTAAAATTTGCTGGGCAATTTCTCCTGAGTACACAGATGCCTCATATGTGGTCATAAACCATTGTTTGGGCGCACGGCAGGGCTCAGAAGAGAAGGAGCGCAATTTGAATTTTGGAGCTAATTTTCCATTCAAAAAGTCAAATGGCGCTCCTTCCCTTCTGAGCCCTGCCGTGCGCCCAAACAGTGGTTTATGACCACATATGAGATATCTGTGTACTCAGGAGAAATTGCCCAACAAATTTTAGGATCCATTTGAGGCCAAAAGAAAATTTGTGTGAATTTCATTTTTACAGATCAATTTGTGAAGCACCTGGGGGTTCAAAGTGGTCACTATACATCTAGATAAGTTACTTTGGGGGTCTAGTTTCCAAAAATGGGGTCACTTGTGGGGGAGCTCCAATGTTTAGGCACACAGGGGCTCTCCAAACGTGACATGGTGTCTGCTAGCAATTTGAATGTAAAATTAGCTCCAATAGTTAGCGGACACCATGTCGCGTTTGGAGAGCAGGGGAATAAACTTCTTGGCTGTATAGTGGAGTTAACTCATTCTCCTAGTATTCAGCAGCTCCTTTTGTTTCGCATGACTTCCAGGTTTCAGGAGCGAGCATGACCAGTGCTTCCAAATCTGTATAAAGAAGCACTGGTTCAGCGTTCAGCACTGTGCAAAGAAAGATTGAGAGAGTAAATATGGCTTCAGCCCCAAGGTCACATGGTCAACAGACATTGATGAAGTAGGCAGGTGAGGCATGTGGGAAGCTAGTACTAAATGTACTGGTGTTAAGAACGTAAACAATCTCACACATAAGTAACAGAAAAAAGGGAAGACCTGCTACAGTGAGGCACCACACCTGCACTCAACTGGTCCTGGTACAGACTAGAAAGACCCTAGCCACACAACTCAAAACATTAGCTTGGACCTGACTTCCTAAAAGGCAATCAAGAGGTTTCTCATAGCTCCTGAAGGACCAGATGTGATGCCACAACACACTGCCAACAAGGGAAGAGGAAAGTTTGAAGAAATACACAAAAACATAGAGAGGGAATGCTAAAGGGAGCTACAAATAAGTGGATCAAGTAAAACCATCCAGACACCTAATAGAGGTGAAAGAAATAAAGGAATACATGCTAGAAAGGAAAACAAACCTGGTCACTGCAGGAACTAAACTAGTGTTTAACCAATAAGGTAATCCCCTAAGCTGATGCTCTGGAACTCATAAATACATGCCCACCTAGAGGTATAGTCAGCAAGGATGTGCAGTGAAAGTTGAACATGTAAAAGCCAACCCAGAATGTGATAGGGCAGGCCAAAATAAGAAAATGAGAAATACCTAGAGATGAGCGAACCAAGAAGGGAGAACAAAGACAATTGAAACCATCAGCATTTAGACATGGAAGGAAAGGCAACAGCCCAACAGACAGAGGAACTGACCATGCGGCAACAGGTCACCAGATTGAATCTAAAAACTGGGAAGCAGGAAACCGAAGTACTAGAAACTGCAGGTAGACAGGAAACCGATATCAGAGGTACTGGAAGTCACAGGCTGACAGAAGACCGGTAGCAGAAGTATGGAAGCTTCCAGTTTTGGAGAAAAGATGGAGCTGCACACAGGATTCCTTAGGATGTCTTCTTTATTGGTGCACAGGGACTTACATGGTGAGGGGTAAAATCCCCCATCCTCCCACCTGCTACCCCTCACCATGTAAGTCCCTATGCACCAATAAAGAAGACATCCTAAGGAATCCTGTGTGCAGCTCCATCTTTAATCCAAAACTGGAAGTGACATATCGCTGTTTCTAGGAAGTGTGCACCAGGTAAACTAGGCGTGCTGGGTACTGGACACTTGAGCCGAACAGCAGCTGATCAACTTTCCTGAGAAGGATTTTTGCACTGTGGATGTGGTGCTGGCCAAACCTGAAACCGTGAGAAGTATGGAAGACACAGGCAGATAGGAGATCAGAAACAGGTAGCAAAGGTACTGGAAGTCATAGGCTGAAAAGAAACTAATAGCAGAGCTAATGGAAGCCACAGGCACACAGAAGACCAGTAGCAGAAGTATGGAAGCCACAGGCAGACAGGAGACCAGTAGAAGAGGTATAGAAGCCACAGGCAGACAGGAGACCAGTAGCAGAGGTATGGAAGCCACAGGCAGACAGGAGACCAGTAGCAGAAGTATGGAAGCCACAGGCAGACAGGAGATCAGTAGCAGAAGTATGGAAGCCACAGGCAGACAGGAGACCAGTAGCAGAGGTATAGAAGCCGCAGACAGACAGGAGTGAGTAACATTGAAAGTCTTAATACCAAGACACAGGTGTGTGTCTTGGTAAGACTTATATAGGCCCAAGCAGACGATCACAAAGCCGATATGGGTAACACAATGTTTATTTGAACTAGAAATAATGTGCAACTATATATTAAAGCCAATCAATTAATTTTCATTCAAAAATACTTAGCGGCAAATACCTCTAGTTTTCACTATAACATCAAGGCACATGAAGGGGTTAACAAACAGCTACATTTCTGAACTGTAACATTTTGCTCTTTTGCACACAGATATGGAACAGAAATTGTGAAAGGGACCATTAATCATTGCAACTGGTTAGAGTCGCCTCTTAATTACTGGCACAAATTAACTTATTAACACATTTAATGAATTATGGATTTCGGAGGTGTAGATACCTGCTCATTGCCCGGTTCCACTTTACAGTTATCATTTCTTTCCATGAAATATACGGCTGTGTTTGTACTAGACATTCAGACCCAGAGCTGCTATAGATTTCCCACACTGTGATGAGATTCATAATTCTTAATTAGTGGACGGACGATGAATTCGGCCTAAAGTGGGACATTTTCTAGAACATGAATCTTGGAATGGATTCAGTTGCTTTTCTTTCCAAAAGGTCACATTGCTGAAAAATGATCAGAACTTACAAATTGCTAAAGTTTATCCAAAAGGTTTGTTATCCTGTCAAATTTCTTAAGCAAAAGTCATTATCTGCAGTAAAGTGTTGATATTGCTGTAGGAAAAAAACATTTTTTTAACACTTTTTTTTCCAGAAAATCATAAAGTGATATTTAAACACCGGATTCTGCATGTTGTATCCACACCATCAAATTTGATTGAAAAAAATGCACATACCGTATATACTCGTGTATAAGCCGACCCGTGTATAAGCCGACTGCCCTACTTTTGCCCCAAAAATCTGGAAAAACCTATTGACTGGTGTATAAGCCGAGGGTGGACCCCAGCACAGGTATACAGCCCCCAGCAGTGTGGTATACAGGCCCCCCCCAGTGGTATACAGGCCTCCCCAGTGGTAGTATACAGCAGCCCCAGTGGTAGTATACAGCAGCCCCAGTGGTACTATATAGCAGCCCCAGTGGTAGTATACAGCAGCCCCAGTGGTAGTATATAGCATCCCCAGCAGCCCCAGTGGTAGTATATAGCATCCCCAGCAGCCTCAGTGGTAGTATATAGCATCCCCAGCAGCCCCAGTGGTAGTGTATAGCAGCCCCAGCAGCCCCAGTGGTAGTATACAGCAGCCCCAGTGGTAGTATATAGCAGCCCCAGTGGTAGTATATAGGAGCCCCAGCAGCCCCAGTGGTAGTATACAGGAGCCCAAGCAGCCCCAGTGGTAGTATACATCAGCCCCAGAGGTATATACAGCCCCAGTGGTAGTATACAGCCCCAGTGGTAGTAAACAGCCCCCCCCCTCCTTAATATGGGTCCCCCAGTATTAATAAACAGCCCCCCCTCCTTATCATGTCCCCCCAGGCTGCGGCAGCTGTGAAAATAACAAACAGTTTAAACATCACCTTCCGGCGCAGCTCTCCGCTCCTCCCGTCCTCCGCTCCTCCGCTCGCCGGCTTCTTCTTCTTCTTGTGCCGACTTCTGTGACCGCGAGCAGGAAATGACGTCATCTCCTGCGCCCGGTCACATGACACCGGCACAAGAAGAAAGAAGAAGCCGGCGAGCCGCGAGCGGAGGAGCGGAGGACGGGAGGAGCGGAGAGCTGCGCCGGAAGGTGATGTATAAACTGTTTGTTATTTTGACAGCTGCCGCAGCCTGGGGGGACATGATAAGGAGGGGGGGCTGTTTATTAATACTGGGGGACCCATATTAAGGAGGGGGGCTGTGTAGTGAAATATGCACGGCATCCCCCCGCCGTTGATGGACGGGGGGATGCCGTGCATACTCATAGCACTAATGAGGCGGCCCCACGTGACCGCCTGCGGCCACCGCGGCCCCCTCCTGCCTCCTCCAGCTCCCGGTCACAGCCCCCCCCCACAGCATACCGTATGACCCGTGTATAAGCCGAGGGGGGGACTTTTCAGCTCAATTTTTGGGCTGAAAAACTCGGCTTATACACGAGTATATACGGTACTTCATAATCCAACCTATCTTGACATTGGCATTATATTAAAATATATATTTTTTCTAATAATATCATTAATTCAATATTTACATATAAATTAAAAGGAACCAAACAGCAGGATTTAGGACTATAAAGTGAAGCCGGTGCCTGCCTTACAGGCTCTGGGATATTGAGTGCAATCAAACCTTTACTTCAATGGTTCCATGTTTGATTGCAGAGAAAAGTGTCATAAAACTCCTGGAAAACAGGGCAGCAGATGATTGATGTGTGGAGCACTGTGTCACTATTTGTTTTTTTTTTATATTACTCCCCTGTGGACATGCCTTTCGGCTATAAGCCAAACCCTTCCCACTCCCTCTCATCTCTACTTTCAGTTTCTTGCTCCTGCGCACTGTCACTATACTCCAGCCACAGGTGGCCTGACAAAACTGAAAGTAGAAATGAGAAGGAGGGAGGGGGAGGGTTTGGCTTAAAGCCGAAAGCCATGCCCACGGGGGAGTAAAAAAAGCCCACCTCAAATAGTGATGCAGTTCTCCACCCATCAATCATATGCTGCCCTGTTTTCCAAGAGTTTTATCACACTTTTCTCTGCAATCAAACATGGAATCATTCAAGTAAAAGTATGATTGCATTCAGCATCCCAGTGCCTGTAAAGTACTAGCTTCACTTTATAGCCCTAAATCCTGCTGGTTAGTTTCCTTTAAACAATAAAATAGTTTAATATAAGTGTCATATTGATGGAGACCGTTGGAGATGTCAAATAAGGAAAGAAGAAGGTTTACAGACAAAAGATCCCAACAATTCCCCAGATTAGGAAGAACCAACAGAAACTTGGTAACTCATTAGCATCTCATTATCATATTTAACTTATTATATTTATTTATTTGAGTTATTCACATTAATTTCCATATCACCTTACAGACATCATCATCATCTTCATCACTGTCACCATTGAGACTCATAATGTAAATTCCTTATCACTTTGTTTGGGAGGCTGTTTGCATTTTTACAATTAATGTAACTACAGTATTTTGTTATGCAAATATACAAATTATTGTTGGTACAGTCTCTTACTATTGTTTTTTTTTACTCCATGTTTCACAGCAAAAAAATCATGTGGATACTTAATTGTTGCAATATTTTTTATATAGGCTCCATATACTACAATGCACTTCTTGTGGTGGAAGAACGTTTTATTTTTTTTGGTACTTTTTTAATTGGTTCCTGATTTATTTATTACACAATTTGACCCCTAAAAGTTCATAAAAAATTCTCGGCAAAAATATTTTTTCGTACTATGTTGTGCATTTTTTCAACTGTAACAATAATATCCATATTAGAGCTAATTACAGATCACTAAGGTGGAATATTGTAAGTCTATGATGGAGCCAATCTGTGTGTTTTAGGATTCAACAGCGCTACTATATTAGGAAGATACCCAGATGCTTCAATTAAGTATAAAATGCTCATTTAGACTATTTGTTCAATAAGAGAGAAAACAGAAGTAGTTATAAACTGCTTCTGCCTTCTTATCAATGTCCCCGTCTGTGTCTCTAAGCCAAAGAGCTTGAATAATGCACTGTAAAATTTACAATGGTGGAACCCATGCAGGTTGATCGAGTTAAGGTCACGGAGCAACGACGTTAGGAGAAACTGACCCAGGGCTTTTGCTTCTACTGTGGAAGCACAGCTCACTTGCTCCATAATTGTACTGAGAAACCAGGAAACTCATCTGCCTAGGGCTGGTTAGAGAGGCCTCCCTAGGCGAAGATGACTCCTCTTCACCTTTGATCCTGTCTATGCAGTTGACCCTTGGTGGGGTTCGGTTCTCTGATGAAGCCTATTTGGGCATCCCAATGGGTGGAGAACTTCATACAGTCTGTGGTAGACATGGTTATTTCTCTCTTTAATCCCCTGCTCATCTCTTTCATAAATGGGAGACCATTGAAGGACACCATTTTAGGTATCACCAAGCAGGTAGAGCTGCAGATAGGAGCCCTGCACAAACAGAAGATTGCCTTGTATGTGTTGCCTAATCTGTCACGCTCACGACATATACCAATGATTGGAACCCTACTTGAGTGCCTCCACCCATATACAGGAATGCTGTATACGATTGTGTTGGTAACCCATGTAGCTAGCTCTATATGGTTTGGTTTATGTCTGCAGTGTTCACAATTGATCTGATGGCATCGATGAGGTACAGAAGAGTACTCTGAAGATAGATGAACGGACCAGTGAGAGCTAGCTTTGGGGAGAATAGGGCATAAAACTACATGGAGGGACAATTGAGGCCAGGGCAACTTGAATATAATTTTTTATAAACCCTGCATTGATAATAATCTGGGGTTCAGGAGAGATCGGAGACGATAATAACGCACATTTGATTTACATTGAATACAGTCAATGCAAATTGAATTTTACAGATGAATTTGAGTGATTCTGCCTAATTCGAATTTCAGTAGTTTTGTTCATCTCTATTGCACATTGTTGCACCTCTCCCATAGTTTCTTCACTATATTTCTCAGAGTGGTTATATAGTCTAGGGCTCCAGTTTCACTAAGCTTCGCATTATGAGAGCAAAAGAAAAGAGGCGCACCACACAAATATATTTCCCAGTAGTTTATTGGGTGCTCACCATGCCTGGGATAGCAACAGTGTAAAAAAGGAAGACAAGGCATAAATGGGAGCAGCACCACAAGATAGTATGCAAAAAAGAGAAAACCAATGTTTTTTATTGTGCACATCTACAAAAGGTAAAATTTAAAAACAATTAAAAACAGTAGGGCACATGGGAAAAGACTACAGAAAAATAGCACCAAATATACAAACAATTCTATACAGCTGGCAACAGTGTGCGGAATAAAGCATAGGTCCAAAAGGACAAATGAGAAGGTCACTTATAATCCTGGTGAAGGAGATCAATCAAAAAGGTAACAATGGTGGAGCACATGTACAAGGTAACAATGGTGGAGGAGGTGTACAAAGTAAGGCTGGATTCACACCACGTTTTTTGGCATCCTGTTCTGTTCATTTTGAACAGGACAGAACAGGATCCTGTATCCCTCCCATGCATCCCTATGGTGCCGGATTGGTCATATATGGCCATCTGTTTTAGGGAATTCAGTACAGAATTAGTTTTTGTCCTGTTTTTCACCCTCCCCAAAATCGAAGACTGCACCGTTTTTGGGTGCACCAGAGAAAACCGGACAAAAACGAATTCGGTCCAGTCTGAAGCAGTTAACATTGGTAGTCTATGGAACCAGATCCGAGACAAAACAGGATAGTTTCCTGGATCTGGCTTTTTCTACTGAGCATGCTCAGTAGTAATCCACTGCTCATTCCAGCCCATTTTCAGTCCTGAATTCTCTCTCTCTCTCTCTATCTATCTATCTCTTTCTCTGTCTCAATATCAACAAGCTTCACACCATTATCTAAAATCCCCCAGGAATATAACTAAGATGGAAGAATAATAAGCCCACATAAATATGGGGTGAAAAACTATGTCATCCTCAGCACATATGTATCATGTCCTCTAAGGTGTAGAGCAATGAATGAAGGATCAAGGTTTGTGCAAATAAATTGATGCCCCACAAGAACACCACAAACAATACTGATAGCACATCTTTGGCCCCCTAAAAAAGCTGGAGGGATGTAAAGTCACTGCAGACTTTGTGTAGTTGTAATGAGCCATCTGCTAAGGTTAATGATGCTTTAAATGCAGCCTGTAATATTGAGGTGGTCGACAGGGTAGGGGGTACTTGGGTACCGGGGCTGATGACGACTTTGGGGAATCACGACTGGTCGGTCCATGGTCCTGTGCCCTGGACCCTCAATGGCAGGGAATGGTGGGGAGTAAGGGGATTGGTAACGTGACGCCACCTGTAGTTCCTTGTAACAGGTATACCAGCGCTGCAGCCGGCCACTGAGGTGATGGAAGTGCAGCTCAGTGTAGTACAGCTCCCCACAGGTGGAGCTTTTTCTCAGGGCAGCGAGTATGGATGAGGGGAGTTGTAGTCGCGTCTCTACAGTCAATGCGGTGAATAGCGACGGTTAGGCAGGCACACACACAGTGATCTTTGTTTCGGTACATTTTACTGGTGACAGGGTAACAGGTACAGTCCAGAGAAATAACAAGGTCCCCGGTGCAACTTGGGACTTCCACCTTAGAAAGTTGTGAGTCCTCCTCTGTCTCTGTGCTCTGTGGTTTGGGGTAAGTCCTGCCTGTGACTGGACTCGCCGCTCCTTCTCACTCTCAGGGCTTTGTTCTAAACTGACAATGAGGTCCTTCTGCAGGGTCCCTATTCTTCCTATGGCCCCTGGTCCTGTACTTGGTCAGTTTTAAGTGTCTCTTACTGTGCTTTCTTCGGGTGTTAACTCCTCCTGGTTCTCCCAGGCTTTTACTGTTACAATAGATGCTGGCAGCGTCGGACTCCAGAGTCCAGGTGTACTATAAAGAAACCTTGACTGGTTCCCTTTCATGATTCTCCTACTCTCCACTGGACTCCGACCCTTTCCCAAGGGTGCAGCACAGCTGGGTCAGTGTTCTCTGGTCCTGGGCCTGGATCTCTCCCAGCAACCAGCTCCTCACTTCAGCTCTCTTCACTGTCTGACTGGAACTGACTAACTCCTGGGACTAACTGACTCCTTCCCTCAGGCATGGATCTGTTAAAGGGGAACTGGCTTAAGGCAGCCAGTAGAGCTCCCCCTTCAGGTCTGAGGTGGAAGGTGTTGTGTGCTGTGTGAACCAAGGTGTAATTCCCTCCTTGCACCGGTGGATCCTGTGGCAATCCCCTGCAGGGGTGCCACATTATGCCATAAGATAAGATTGTAATGAGCAGACACAACCCAAAGTTACAAAACCCCAGTCATGTTAAGGCCAGGTTACCACCGACACCATAGTGACTAGTCAGCACTGTCACCAATATGATGTCTCAGAAGGAGGGAGCCAGCGGAAGTCATGTAGATAAGGGGGTGTAGTTTCCCTAGTGCCCCAGGCCCCATGTGGGGCGCAGCTTTGCATTATGTCGAGCCCCAGGCCCTGGGGTACTCGGGTATCAGGCTCGGAGGGTATTTTCACGGGGATGTCACGGGTGGGAGCGCCTGAGCCCGTGGCCTGGGTGACACTTCAATAAGGGGTTATGTACAGGGGATAAGAGCTTGTTGTTGTCACGTGACGCCACCTGTAGTACCTGGTGATAGGTAACAAGCGCCGCCTCAGTCCTCCGGAGGGCGATGGTAATGCGGCTGGGATGGCAAAGCTCCCTACAGGTGGAGCTGGGCCTCCAGGGAAGCGTTCCTGTATACAAACAGATTGATGAAGATAACGACACAAAGGCAAAGTCACTTTCTCCCGGGTACTTTACTGTAAACGTTCAGCAGCAAAATACTGAGTCCACAGTTCAGCAAGAACTTAAGTTAATCAAACTGGTAGCTCTATGGGTGGCTGCAAGTGGATGCCAGGTGGTATGGTGGAACCCGTGGTAAACTTTAGTTGACGAACCCGTGTCCTTTCTTCCTAGCCTAGGATGAGTCTATACCCAATGGCCCCTTGTAGGTAGACTTGGGGCTCCCCTCCCTCATGGTGAGGAAGCAGGCAGACCGCTCCATCTGGCAGGGTGCCGCAGCTGATGAACAGACCGCAGCAGCCGGTTGATGACTTCAGAAGTGGACTCTGGCCGTTTCCTTGGGTCCAGCGTTCCCGTGGTGGACTGCGGAATTCCCTGGAGTATGGTCGCTCCATGCTGGGATTTCCCCTTTCTCTCTAGGGTCCAGACTCCCTCATCAGGCACCCTCTCTCAGGATCCCCTCAGGATCCTCTCTCATCTTCCCTCCGGATCAGCATAGAGCTGTCCGGGTTAACCTTCCGCCTCGCTCCACACTCCAACTCCTCCGACTCCGACTCTGTACTCTCAGACGCCCTTTATCTGACTAACTGTCTCTAATTCTCCTAGAGGTGAATATATCTCCCTCCCTGGGGTAACCTCCCACCACTACTCAGTGTGGGAGTGCAGGAATGGGTCCCACCCACCAGCCTAGGATCCACTTGCAGCTGGGGAAGATTACACCTCTTTTACGGGTGCAATACCCCACTGTGACGCCTGACCATGTGGGGTGCCACAATTACCTCTAGATTTTTCTTTAAAGTGTTGCCTCAGCGGGATCAGGCTGCAAAAGTTTCATCAATTTGTATAAATAAATGTTCCAGCTCACCCAAATGCTCTATGGAAATCAAACTGGAGCTCGGACGTCAGCAAGCGAAACGCATGGGTTGAGGTCACGCTAACCATGTTAAATTGATCTACTGTAAGCACTTTTTTTTATTAGTAAATAAAAAAGAAAAGCTCCATTCCTCAATTTTTTTTGTTCATTTGTTCACCAATTTGGCTCTCGACGACAATTTGCCTAATCGTTGTTTCCAAATAGCAGTTAAATATAAATAAAATTAATATATTTGAAACATTGCCATCTATTTCCCAAATGCACCTCAATGCAAGAAAGTAAACGAGTCTGCCCAATGTTAGATAGCAAACGGTACGGTACGGTATTCACCATCTTTACTGTACTCATTAAATAATATATACAGCACCTGAATGAGTCTGATAAGCGGACTCTGTGCAATGGAGGCAATATGTTCTTCAGGGAGAGAGATTGTTTAGCTGTAAGTTTGATTGATAACTTGTTCTTGTTACATTGCAAAGAACACAAAACACATTTACGATTGGATTTAATATCTATTTTATGAAAGTTTTGATAGCATGCTAACAAGATAAACAATACACTGATGATTAAGTAGAGGCGAAAATAATTCATTATGCATCAGACAAGAGAAATGGATGCAGTAAAAGTATAAAAGCACATCAATGTATTTGCAACCATTGATCGTTGTGTATTTTTAAGTATCTGACTGGATGTTTCAATATCTGTAAATATTAATACTTTGATATAGGAATATAACATCGGATCGCAGGTGGGTAGGTTATCTGAAGATACCTTATAAAGAAAACTCCAATGAGCCTCCGACTTTTTATGTTGCATTATTAAAAGTAATGGATATTCTACAGCTCTATACAGAGAATGTATTAAAATACATGTATAATTGTTCTCTCTCTCAGATAAGGGCAGACTCAGGGGTGTATCTAGGGGGGGTGCAGCCGGATCCTTTGCCCCGGGCGCAACTCATAGAGGGGGGTGCCGGCGGCACCCCCCCCCACACCGCTCCTCAACCAAGGCTGCAGGGGCAGCGGGGCTGAAAGCTGACATCCCTGACATATCCCCCCTCCCGCTCCTCACCTACTCTGGGGGGGGCGCCAAAATAGATCTTTGCCCCGGGCGCCATGAAACCTAGTTGCACCGCTGGGCAGACTTAACTTAAAGTGAACCAGTCACCATTTTTTTCGTATATAAGCAGCAGCCCCCACCAGTAAGGCCTAATGTATGGCATTCTAGAATACAGTATCTAAGAGTCCAGGACTCACGAGTCAGTAGGAAACTTGTGACAGTTCTGGTCTGGTTGATTTTAAATGTGAACAATTCTTTTGTGTCCGTTGTTCCTTGCTGGTAGCTTCTGCTTAGTTTGGGTCAGGTGATGCTGGTTTTGACCACACCCATCTCCTTTAAATAATCCCATGGACCCATCACCTGATGCCGGTTATTGATTCAGTCTATGCTGACCATTCTTGGAGTGTGGAGATCTCCTGTTGTTTCTGGAGACCTGCTGTTTGGTTGCAAAGCCATTTGCATCCTAAGGTGTCTGCCTGCTAATCTCAAATTTGTTGTGTCCTTATTGTCTATCTTCACTGTCTGTTTACCTGTCTCCGTGACTGAATACATCAGTGAGGCAGTCTAGTGTACACACTGGGCTTAGCACTAGACAGGGTGAGTAAAGGTGTAAAGGTGACAGGCAGGGACTAAGCATATGATGGTGGCAGGGGGAAGGACCTACATAAGGTGGTAGGGCAGCTCAGGGACAAACACAAGTTACTGTCAGGAGGTGTCCTATTCCATGCTCCCTAATATTAGTGACTTCTTCTCCAGAAACCATCCCATTGCACCTCTATGAAGCGCCGCGCGCTGGGAGTCATATTCCCCAGCATGACAATAAGTTCCCAGGCTGATGTGTAAAACATAAAAATTGCTTTTATTATACTTAACCTGTGGAGAGGTCAGTTCCAAAGGGAGTCGCTGGTCTTGATCTGACACCTCCTCTCTTCTTGTGATTGCTGTCCCCCTTCACATGGATAACGCATCCTATGTCATCCACTCACTGGCCATCATTACACTCCTGTGTATGTGCATTCTCTATGCCCTGCTGAGAGCAGAGCAAAGTGCTGTAATGCACAGGAGTGAGAAAAGGTCAAAGTGTGCATGCATGAGCATTCTTTGATATTTCCCCACGCCTGGGCATTACATCACTTTGCTCTGCCCTCAGCAGGGCAGAGAGAAGTACAGGTGCACAGGCGCACAATGGAGGCCAGTGAGTGGATGATGTAGGCCATATCATGCACAAGATGCAAGGAAGGAGGACAGTGACGACAAGAACAGAGGAAGTGCCAGATCTAGGCAGGCCAGTGACACCCAGTGGATCGGACCACCCTCCGGTGAGTACAACAAAAGCTCTTAGTTATGTTTTACAGATTGGTTTGGGAACTTATGTACAGTGCCTCGTGAAAGTATTCGGCCCCCTTGAACTTTTCAACCTTTTACCACATTTCAGGCTTCAAACATAAAGATCTAAATTAAAAAATTTTTGTGAAGAATCAACAACAAGTGGGACACAATCGTGAAGTGGAACGAAATTTATTGGATATTTTAAACTTTTTTAACAAATAAAAAACTGAAAAGTGGGGCGTGCAATATTATTTCCTTTTACTTTCAGTGCAGCACTCACTCCAGAAGTTCAGTGAGGATCTTTGAATGATCCAATGTTGTCCTAAATGACTGGTAATGATAAATAGAATCCACCTGTGTGTAATCAAGTCTCCGTATAAATGCACCTGCTCTGTGTTAAGAGTGGTTTACATGTAGCGAGATGGCTAACGAGATCGCTGCTACGTCACCGATTTTGTGAAGTAGCAGCGACCTTGCCAGTCATCTCGCTGCGTGTGACACTTAGCAGCGATCAGCCCGCCACTGGGAGATCGCTGATCTTTATTAAATGGCCTGGGCTATTTTTTGACCGTTGATCTCCTGCTGGCCAGGCTGCATCGCTGTGTGTGACACGCAGACTTACCAGCGATCCCCATTCTGCACCCAAGACCCCGAACGATCCCAACAACCTTTGGGTGTCGGCGCATTGCTGGGTGATCGCTGGTGAGATCTGCCTGTCTGACATCTCACAAGCGACCAAGTAACGACGCACCAGCGATCCCGGTCAGGCAGAATTGTTATCGGGATTGCTAGTGCATCCCTTCGTGTAAAACCCTCTACAGTCTCAGGGTTCTGTTTCAAGTGCAGAGAGCATCATGAAGACCAAGGAACACACCAGGCAGGTCCGAGATACTGTTGTGGCAAAGTTTAAAACCGGATTTGGATACAAAAAGATTTCCCAAGTTTTAAACATCTCAAGGAGCACTGTGCAAGCAATCATATTGAAATAGAAGGAGTATCAGACCACTGCAAATCTACCAAGACCCGGCCGTCCCTCTACACTTTCATCTCGAACAAGGAGAACACTGATCAGAGATGCAGCCAAAAGGACCATGATCACTCTGGATGATCTGCAGAGATCTACAGTTGAGGTGGGAGAGTCTGTCCATAGGACAACAATCAGTCATACACTGCACGAATCTGGCCTTTATGGAAGAGTGGCAAGAAGAAAGCCATTTCTCAAAGATATCTATAAAAAGTCTTGTTTGAAGTTTGCCACAAGCCGCCTGGGAGACACCAAACATGTGGAATAAGGTGCTCTGGTCAGATGAAACCAAAATCAAACTTTTTGGCCACAATGCAAAATGATATGTATGGTGTAAAAGCAAGACAGCTCATCACCCTCAAAACACCATCCCCACTGTCAAACATGGTGGTGGCAGCATCATGGTTTGGGTCTGCTTTTATTCAGCAGGGTCAGGGAAAATGGTTAAAATTGATGGGAAAATGGACGGAGCCAAATACAGGACCGTACTGGAAGAAAACCTGTTAGAGTCTGCAAAAGACCTGAGACTGGGACAGAGATTTATCTTCCAACAAGACAATGATCCCAAACATAAAGCAAAATCTACAATGGAAAGGTTCAAAAATAAACGTATCCAGGTGTTAGAATGGCCAAGTCACATCCAGACCTGAATCCAATGGAGAATCTGTGGAAAGAGCTGAAAACTGCTGTTCACAAACGCCTCAATCCAACCTCACTGAGCTCCAGCTGTTCTGCAAGGAAGAATGGGCAAGAATTTCAGTCTCTCGATGTGCAAAACTGATAGAGACAAAGCCCAAGAGACTGCAGCTGTAATCGCAGCAAAAGGTGGCGCTACAAAGTATTAACTCAAGGGGCTGAATAATATTGCATGCCCCACTTTTCAGTTTTTTATTTGTTAAAAAAGTTTAAAATATCCAATAAATTTCGTTCCACTTCACGATTGTGTCCCACTTGTTGCTGATTCTTCAAAAAAATATTACAATTTAAATCTCTATATTTTAAGCCTGAAATGTGGCAAAAGGTTGAAAAGTTCAAGGGGGCCAAATACTTTCACAAGGCGCTATACAATATTCTCAAATGTAGTATATGATGCGTTAGTGGTGGTGGCCGCACCTTATATACGAAAAAACTAGTACACTTTAAAGCAACTTTCATCAAAGAACAATTTTCCTAGCATGAACAGTATGATGATGTGAGACTTCTCAAGCTGTCCATTGACTGTGTTTTCTGGATCTATTGTCGATGGATATTTCCAATAGTTATGTCACTTTTGTGTCTATTTCCAAATGGGACAAATAAAAGGAAACTATAGTAATCCAAAATTACTTATAGAAAAACATCAAAACTAATGTTTAAATGATGATGATGATGATTGAGATATGTGTGGCACGGTGGCTCAGTGGTTAGCACTGTAGCCTTGCTGCGCTGGGGTCCTGGATTCAATTCCCATTAAGGACAACATCTGCAAGGAGTTTGTATGTTCTCCCTGTGTTGTGCGGGTTTCCACTGGGTTCTCTGGTTTCCTCCCACATTTCAAAGACATCCTGATGGGATGTTTAGATTGTGAGTCCCAATGGGGACAGTGTGTTGCAAATGTATGTAAAGTGTTATGGAATTAATAGCGCTATATTAATGAATATATATTATTATTGAGATGTGCACATTAAAAATTGTTTTAGAATTAAAGCAGATGTGTTGGCAGATTTCACAAAAGAAACTGAATGCATTAATACATTTTCTCTGGGACCTGATGAGACTGGTGCATTAACTTTGAAAATGTATGCCAAAATACTTACCGTATATACTCGTGTATAAGCCGACCCATGTATAAGCCGACCCCCCTACTTTTGCCCCCAAAACCTGGGAAAACCTATTGACCGTGTATAAGCCGAGGGTGGACCCCAGCACAGGTATACAGCCCCCAGCAGTGTGGTATACAGCAGCCTCCCCTGTGGTATATACAGGCCCCAGCAGTGTTACAGCAGCAGCCCCAGCGGTGTATACAACAGCAGCAGCCCCAGTGGTGTATACAGCAGCAGCCCCAGTGGTGTATACAGCAGCAGCCCCAGTGGTGTATACAGCAGCCTCCCCAGTGGTGTATACAGCAGCCTCCCCAGTGGTATATACAGGCCCCAGCAGTGTTACAGCAGCAGCCCCAGCGGTGTATACAACAGCAGCAGCCCCAGCGGTGTATACAGCAGCAGCCCCAGTGGTGTATACAGCAGCCTCCCCAGTGGTGTATACAGCAGCCTCCCCAGTGGTGTACACAGCAGCCTCCCCAGTGGTTTATACAGCAGCAGCCCCAGCGGTGTATACAGCAGCAGCCCCAGTGGTGTATACAGCAGCAGCCCCAGCAGTGTATACAGCAGCAGCCCCAGTGGTGTATACAGCAACAGCCCCAGTGGTGTATACAGCAGCAGCCCCAGTGGTGTATACAGCAGCAGCCCCAGAGATATATACAGCAGCAGCCCCAGTGGTGTATACAGCAACAGCCCCAGTGGTATATACAGCAACAGCCCCAGTGGTGTATACAGCAGCAGCCCCAGTGGTGTATACAGCAGCAGCCCCAGTGGTACACAGGCGACCCCCCCATGAGTATACAGGCCCCCCCATCAGTATACAGGGCCCCCCCTTGCTGTGGTAAACCTGTAAAGTAATAGATGATTATACTTATCCCGTCGCTGTCCCGCCGCCGACATCGCGCTCCTAAGCCGCCATTGCGATCCTCCAGCTTCA